>CM066034.1:959965572-960339094 GCA_033557465.1 Ichthyophis bannanicus | reverse complement strand
AATCAGCTGCAGCCCATGTGGCAGCTAGAAAAAATGGACAAGACATATACTTAGGGGCAGCTGTAGCTATGCACAGAGTGATGGTATAATGTCACCATCGCTATAATGACAGTATGTGGACGAGAGGGTATGGGAAAGACTGTGTTGCAGCAGAGGAGCCAGAAATGGCAGGAATAAGGGTTAAATATCAGGATGACAGTGGAGCTTAGCAGTGCTAATGCAGAGCGACACACAGGAGAGGCAATCAGGGAGACCTGCACAATTCAAGGAATGTGTTAGGAGTGCAATTTTAATGGATTGATCGGGATAACGAGCAAAGGCACGTCATGGTTTGGGTAGGATGGCAACAGGAGGCAGCTGGCCAGACAGAAGATTGACACAAAAGGATGGTTTCACAACTCTGATGAGGGTACAATGTGCTCCACAAACACAGAAATGCACCAGAGTATGACTGTCACACGAATTTTAAAACTAGTTCTGCAGGACAAGCATACAAATGAAAGAGAACGAGTAGGAATCGTACCGCTATGGAACCACTACCACAAATGAGCAATGCACAAACCGGTAGGACACGCCACCAAGCGGTGAGCATCATTAGCAAAGGCTGCATACAAAATAGTGGCAAGAGCATCACAAACCAAAGATGCCTGCTGGCTGTCAGGACAGTGCAAAACCCCAACCGTAGACCCTGACCAAATACACATAACAGGAGATAGCTGCGTGTGTTACACAACAGATCCCAGGTCTGTAATTGGGGACCAGAAAAAAGGACCGACATGCACACACAAGAAGTGAAATGTATATGCAGGTGTGGATACAGCATGGGCCAAAAGAGTGAAAGAAGGCGCACTAAACCCCAAGGGCAGCAGAGGAATAGCCTTTCCTGTGGAGCTGGTTAAAAAAGCTCTTGAACAGGAAAGGAGAGAATTAACAACATGCAAACAGTGTGTACCACACACCAGGCTTGAACCAACAAAGCAATACAAAACCCCCAAGTGCACTGCCATGTAAACACCATAAGAAAGAGAAAAACCTATGTACACAGATAATATCATGATGGCTAGGCAGCACAGAGGTGCACAACCTTTGTGTACAGTGACAGAGAGGGGAAGTGGTGTGGTGTAAGAGGTGATGAACCTGCTGGTACCTAATGGTCCCCAGTTAGCACAACAAGAAAAGAAAAAGATAAACCACAATGTGGGGATCCAAACCTGCAAACTAGGGAAACTATAACACATGCCGTCTCAACAACTACCCCAAAAAGCACACTGAACACAGGGGGTGCCAAAAAAAATACCCCAAAGGGAGGGTGTGATATGAGGAACCTGTAATACCCAGTGATGTGGCAAGATGGGCTGGCAGATACACCGCTGCCACCGTACCAGGATGTGAGCACAGGTGGGGCCATGTACAATGACCAGCAAATCAGTAGATTCCCATTTGAGTGTCAAGGTGATAAAAAAGAGTGGAGGAGTTAGCCTAGAAAAACACTGGTCTGTTTCGTGGTCACCAAGCAAACCGCAGGGTGCCTCAACTTCACAGTCACCTACTGCTACTCACATGCTTGCCTTTGGGCAAGTCACGTAACCCTCTTCTCTTAGTGCTTGTGTGAAGAATAGGAACCTTACAATCTACTTCCAGTGATCCCTACTTCGCTGACAAGAAAACCCCCTCTGGAGGTCCCGGTCTGGTTCACAAGGAGTCAGGACTGACTGCGAAAGGCAACCCATTTTATTGCAAGTGATTGTCGACCATGATCAAGCAGCAGGCCAGCAGAGACAAAGTGTATATCAAAACACATAATGTGATTATTTGTGGTTCATCTTCAGCAGATAAGTTGGTAGATGGTGTCCGCCCGAGTCATAAATATCAAGGTGAGTGGATCGGCAAAGGTGAAAGACAGAAAGGTCACTGGAACCATCCTTCACCAAACCCCACACAAGCAATGAGGGGCAGGAGACATAAGTGTGCCCAGCACTATGGCATTAGGCCCTCACCCCCCCACATGCTGAGGAAAAGCACAAGCCTCAAAATAGTGTATACTCACATATGAGTGCATGTAAGACAGTAGTAGCGGTGCATGATGAGGGACCAACCACACATCAGATCCTGGAATCTTATGTTCCCAAAAATATAATCCTATCTGGCAACACAGGCGGCACACAAATGAAACAAAGCAGCATATGTGATGATGAAACGTTGTAACTTTAGAACGCACATAATTGAAAATAATGTTACAAGCTATCACCATAATGCCTGATATAGGAATCCAAGGTGCACACATGTAAACCCGTAAACAATATTCAAATGCACAATGAGGATATGCTAACAGGTAGCAGAGGCAACATTAACACAGACAGAAATTCAAATTAAAAAACTACCCTGCAGAAACATGCAGAGATAACACCATGCAGGAGGTCCCCCTGCACCAGATTGTGTGTGTTAGACAGTGGTGTCTGTACACATATTATCAGCGTACATGGAATGACAATTGAAGGAAGGACAACGGACACTCATACTTGCGACACTCCAAAATGAACATTGCAATGTGAGTGTCGTTACCTCAGGGGATAAATAGGACTGTGCAGACATGCAATGCAAGGTTTGTAAATCAATGCAGAGCGGCACGTCTGTACAGTAACAGAACACAAGAAACAAATGATAGAGAATGGGAAATTAAGGGCGCAAAAACATTGTTACAGTAAACAACACAACAGAAGCCATATTGCCAAACGTGCTGTGTTTTTCCCAACATACTCAGTCATATATGCACATGGCACCATTGATATTTCAACATGATTCAGTGATGGCCAACACTTGCACGCAAAGACCCATGTGATTGAAAACATCAATCCAGGAAGCTGGCGTGCATTAAAGCAGTGTGTTGTTGCAGAAACCTGTATCAGCTCCACGTGGAGATTAGGTGGACATAGACAACAGGACACCTCTCATCGCTACCACCATATGCCACACGGTAATGGCTGTATGCTTGTGTTTGAAACAACAGATGAGCATATCCTTGTGTTCCATGTCACACACATGGCCAAAAGAAAATAACTGTGGAGGAACTGTCCAACATTTACAGTGACAAGGGCCAGTTCCCTGATTCACACGTGGGGACGCAGTAACACAGTGTTGGCAAAGTCCACAGCGTATCTGCAATCCAACACGTCAGGTTAAGACTATCCTTGCAACCCTGGGCATGCATAGTCAAGTGTCACAAATCCCAATATGCCACAGTACATGAAAGGTCCTGTGTGTCTCCTGCGATGAGCACAAACTCCCAAAAAAGAGCACGGGCAGCCAACAGTGTGTTGTGAGCCAGGTCTGTCATTGGGCAAAGTAGCAATCCAAAAATAATACTGTCCATCCTAGGCATGTGTCGCACAGTCGGGCATCAGGTCCAAACATCCTATGGCAGCCATTTTCCAGGGAAAAGTTCCATGGTGGTTCTGTCCCCAACAGGTGGGTGGATGGCGATGCCACATGCCATCTGTAATAAGATGTGTCTGGTTTGTTCTCTTGCCCTGTGGTCAGAGAGAGGAGAAATATTGTATTGGTATGCGCCTTGCAACATCAGCACAATTTGCAGAGAGTCAAGCATTAAGACACACATACAATGCAAGGGACACACAGGCAAACATGGACATGACTCACAACAGCAATAAACTATTGCATGTTGAGGGGACATTTAGAATTGGAAGCAGTACGACACGGGTGTCACATGGAGTATAGTTTTGTCTTCGGTTCAGAGATCCATCCAATGTGCATCAGCGTAGTCAAGTGAACACAGAGCCAACATGAAATGGTAATATGGACATAAAACAGTAAATCATTAAACATGGGGTAAAGGCTGATGTCATTACCCAAAAGAACAAAGGGTGTCAAACTACCTTGTGCTTGGCATCAGGTATAAATGTCTTGGATCCTCTGGGGCACTCAAAGGCCAATAACAGGTCACAGTGAAGGGACACATGTCAGCGAAATATGTAGAATCACCATGTCACCATGTCATTGCCGATATCTGTGATACAAAAAGCAGGTCAACAGTGGTTATGTCAGAACAGAAGACACAGTTCTGTTCCCAACACAAAACACATGTCCACAATGGTAACCGTAAACCTGTGAAGTAGAGATAGCACAGTCACCACCGCCCGCCCAGGTGTACAGGGACCCCTCACAAAACATGATAATGCTAAAAAGCCCTGAACACTGTATCATCACACAGCCAGACACAAGAAGCAACACACACACAGTATGCACAAGGGCAGACGTGCCAGCAGTAGCATATGGGCCTTCTATCAACACATTGGAGATTTGTACACATAAAGGGCCCTGTGAAATGCAATGATACCCATGGTGTTGGCGTCATGGTACAATGTCCATGGGAAGGGTGCACGTGTAGGCCACCACCCATAAACCTACAACCTCCACCACACATGCAGCTCTGTTGGACATGTCACAGAGACTGTGTTGATGAAGACATACTGGAATAGGATCACTTGGGGATATGTGTGTCATCAGCAGAATATGGTTTAGCAGGTGCAGGGAAAAGAGGGTGAACCACAACATCGTGGACAATAGGAAAAGATCACCGAGAACATGTGTTCCCCCCTGACTGCTGGCACAGACAATATAGCTGTAGTTCCACCTACCCAAGCCCACAGCATGTTGGCTGATGTACAGTCCCCTGCCAAGGAGTGGAGGAGTAGCCTAGTGGTTGGGGCAAGGTACTTTCAGGCCGGAAGGTCGGGGGTTCAGATCCCACTAGAGGACAGCAACTTGGGCCAGAAGGACTGGGGTTTCTAGCCCACAGGTGCTCCTTGTGGTCTTTGGGCAAGCCAATAACCCTCCATAGCCCATGGACCTGTAAAATAGTTTATCTCCAAGTTATAATACCCTGTTCAATGTAATTTCAGTTTGTTCAATGGAAAACCGCACTGATGCAGGAATAGCGGCAGTATATAAGAGAATTAAATAAAGTAAAAAATATGCAATTAAATAAATAAAAATAAATGCACCACAGCACCAGGAGCTTCAACAAGCTATGTCCTGTTGCATTGGGAAACACAAGGGAAACATACATATGTCATGTTCTTAGCTGTGCAACACACAATGCACATAATCCTGTCCCCAGCTTCCACAAACCCCCCAACATCCTTTACAGACTCACTGTTCACCATCACACTGTACACATCCTCTCCATGTGAGAGGCATCAAGGAAATGTCTTTGCCAAACTACAGGGGTCCCGTACACTCTGTCTGTCCCCTCCCTCACCTCCCGGTGGTTGTCGCACACACTGGTGAAACATGAGTGTTTTTTTCCCTTACCGTGTCCCAACTCACTCCAAGGCTGCAGTATTATCCGGTGTCCCCCATGTTGGTCTGCTACCCCACTGTCAATTGCTGTTAACACATGGGCAAATATGCAGGGGCACCTCCGGATCCCCTGTCGCCAACACATTTCCGTGGTGTGTATATCTCATACCTTGACTAACATTAACAGCTGTGTGCTACTGAGTGCTAAACATATATCTCAATGTCTGCATTATGTCCGCTAAACCGCACCCTGATGTCTGCCTTTTGACGTGACCCTGATGGCTGCATGTCAGCCCACTGTGTGAAAAGTGATAATGGCAAAGCATGGATAGCCTATATGTGCACCTAATAACCCCCCTCCCATCAGAGTCTCTATGTGTATGTGGCCATTACGTTCCTTCTCTAGGGTATGCAATGTAGTTGGTGTCTTGGCATGCAATCTCCTCCTCTATGCACTTATACAGCCTTTAGTTGAGTAGGGGGTTTATGTTGACATCTCATCAGCTAGATTTGTTTAAAAAAATTTGTTGAAAAAAATTATTTCATTTTCTGAAAGCAACCCTAAAACCCAATCCACCCCCACATTGATCACTCAGCTTGCCTACTGTAACCTACACCTTGTTGATCTTGCCTGAATCACTTCTGTTTGTGTGTACATATGCAACACTGCACTGCATGTCTATTCTGCAATGGAAAAATAAAAACAAAAAAACCCTGGCTGGACAATGCACACTTTCCCTATCCTTCTCCGCATCCATATTAGGGCTACGCGATGACTTATACAGTCTGCCACACTGTGTTGTGCCACTAACTCCCCGTAAGGGTTTCAATTACCATTATGACAGATAGTACTGAGCATGTATATAGTGCTACATAGCACATGTAGCGCTATACAAAAATTACAGACCAACACATCCAGCTTACAAGAGCATACCACACACACAATCAGCTCAAAAAAAAAATGAAAACCACACACAGCTGCACAAGTGGCCCCAAATATGGTCCTCTCTCCCAGTGTGAAACCCACACCAAATGACTCTCACCTTGCTGCACCCAAAGCAAAACACAAACAGTGGTTGCACAGCATCTGCTATCACAATCATTCACAAACCACAAATGTCACCCCCAAACCTCCCACAAGCCTAAAAGCACCCACCCACATCATCCACCTCAGCCCTCTGTTCTGCCCTGCCCACATGGTTTGGCTCCCAGTCATGCTGATATTTGACGTTGGGATGGCCAGCCAGTGTCTGTCACATGTCAGTGCAGTGTTGCATCCTACTGATATTGGTCTACAAATGTTAATCTGTATTAGCACTACACACATATAGCAAAAAATGTGGGAACATATGCAGTACGTACATGAGAAGAGCTGTGCAATCACCTGCCGCCTGATTGCTGTGCCCTCACATGTGTCCTCACGGGCACGTACAGGGGGACACGTCGGACCATCCTCCAGACCCTCATTAATCTCTGCAGGGATATTGTGCCTGAGAGCAATGTTGTGCAGGATGCAACAGGCTATGATGATCTCTGCCACAGTCTGTGGAGTATATTGTAAGGCGCCACCTGTCCTATCCAGACATCTGAAGCGACTCTTCAAAACGTCAAAGGTGCGCTTTATGACAGAGCAGCTGGTGGCATGGGCCTCATTGTACCTCCGCTCTGCACGTGTCTGTGGTTGACGCACAGGGGTCAGCAACCAGGGGCGACACCCATATCCTGCATCACCTGTAGAAAGACATGAGGTAAGTTAAAGCATGAGCTCATGTCCCCTCAAATGGACACAGGTATATATGTGCAAAACAAATGCATTACACATTCTGTAAGAAACATATGACATCACAGCTATGCAGCATTGCAAAATTGAAATATGATGACACAAAAGGACCACATGGCCTATCTAGTCTGTCCGTCCATATCAACAGGTACAACAGTCCCCTTTTTATCCTTTATAGATCCTCTGTGTTTGTCCTATGCTGTTTGGAATGCAGTTACTGTCCTCGTCTCTACCACCTACACTGTGAGAGTATTCCATGGATCCACCACCTATTCAGTAAAGAAATATGGTGGCATATCACCCCTGAATCTATCTCCCGCCACCCTCATACCATGTTCCCTCGTAGCTGAACTTGCGTACAATTTGCAGAGGCTCTCTCCCTCAACATATATGCCATGGAGGTATTTCTACATCTCCATCATATCACCTATATCCCTCCTTTCCCCAAGGTGTACATCCTAAGATCCTTCGGTCTGTCTTCATATGCTGTATAATGAAGACCACTAATCATTTTAGTAGCCACCCTCTGCTCCGACCCCATCCTGTGCACATCCTTTTGAAGGTGCAGTCCAAAGAATTGTACACTGTACTCCAAATGAGGTCTCACAAAAGACATATACAGAGGCATTCTCCCTTCCTGTTTTATGCTAGCCATTCATCTCTGTATGCACCCAGCCAGCCTTCTAGCTTTTTCCCTCGCCTATTCAACCTGGTTAGCTACTTTGACATCAGCAGAAACAACCACACCTAGGTTCCGCTCTTCTGTAGTGCACAAGAGTACTTCACCCCCTATAAAATAGTGCTCCCTTGGATTGCTTCAGGCCAACAGCCTGACCTCACATTTCCTACCATCACATCCCAGCTGCCCAATTTAAGACCATTCATCAAGCTTAGCTAGATCACTCCTCATGTTTTTTAGAGCTTCCTAGGTGTCTATCCTATTACAGATTGAGTGGGTGAACCTAAGAAACACCAGACAAGGGGTAGCTGTATGGAGTGGCAACAACATAATATGTAACAACCACACAAATGCTTGCATCCAATCAACCAGCATCACACAGCAACATAGCAACATAGCTTCCCACTATATCCCACACAGGCAGATGAGACACACACAATGAGTGATCTACTGCAAGACACACATTTGCACATATGCCTAGTCACATGAGCACCATATGCATGTCAGAAATGGGAAACACCCACCCAGCAATATGCAGTCCTCATACTGTCCTGCCTCAAATTGTTGGAATAGTGCCGAGTGATGCAGGATATAGGCGTCATGGGTGGACCCTGCAAACCTGGGGACCACATTCAGAATATGCATATTTGCATTACATACAACCTGAACATTCAGGGAATGATAGTGTTTGCGGTTGCGGAACACTACCTCCCTGTCTCTAGGCGGGACCAGGGCAACATGTGTGCAATCAATAGCTCCCATCACGTGTGGTATCCAGGCTAACGCCTCAAAGGCCTGGTTCAGAGTCCACCACTGTTGCCTAGTGTGTAGAATGGCAATATAATTCCGCACCCGGCTGACCATGGCACGCAGTACTTGGTGGAGACAGCGTGAGAAGGTGGGGCGGCTCTTGCCACCCACTGCGGCCACAGATGACTGGAAACAGCCAGAGGCAAAGAAATGTAGGGCAGCAAGGAGCTTGACCAAATCTGGTATGGCATGTGACCGATCAGTCAGGGGCTCGAGGTCAGGTCTTAGATCCTCATAGAGCTCCCTAATAGCCCCTGTGCTCAGTCTGTACAGGGAGATGACCTGGTCCTCTCGCATGCCCTGGAGCTGGGCCCTGGGCCTGTAGAGGCGTGGCTGGCGAGCCTGCACCTCAGCACACCTCCTGCACCGTGCGTGCACAGCCCCTGCCTGCCCTGCCCCCACAGCTGCAGGTATGATTTGCTGCGGGACTACACCCATGCCCTGTGCCTCAGCCCCATAGACACCATCTCCCCTTTCACGCAACCGCACCACCTGCCCACCTCGTGCTGCAGCTGCAGCAAACACAAAGGCTGCCATAACCTCCACCCGCCATGCTCCTCAAAATCAGTCAAACACAGACAACACTTCCCTAACCAAGACACACACCTTACACACCACACAGAAACACAGCCACACAATACAACCAACAACAATCACAAACCCAGTCACGCTCCACAATACACCTGATTCAGACTCGCTGCTTCCGTCACTGCCAACGCACACCTTCTTTCTCCCTCGCCTATAAAAAACCCCTCAATGTGCAACATGTGCTGAGGACAATTTATAGAGTTTTTTTACATAACACATGTTGCGCGTGCGCATTTGCGCGAGCGCGACCACTGTGCATGCGCAGTTGGCTGTGCACATGGCACATGCGCCGTGCACATGCAACACTGCGCATGTGCCACGGCTCATGCGCTAACTAACGCATCTGTGTGGCGCATGCATCTGTGTGGCGCATGCGCAATACGCAGAGCCAACTGCGCATGTGCAGTGTGCATGGCGGCACGTGTGCACCAATGCTCTGCGTAGTTGAATGTGCAATGCACAAGCACCCATTTCCTGATCTGGCCGGCGCATGCACAATGCGTGTGGCCAACTGCACATGCGCACCTACGCAGCCAACGTGCTCACGCAACTACGCACGCACAACATAAAAAACCCTATAAATAAACCTCTACATGTGCTGCACATTGAGGGGTTGTTGGTAGGCGAGGGAGAGAGAAGGTGTCAGTGAGAGAGAGAGAGAGAGAGAGAAGCAGGTGTCTAGGAGAGCTAAGGTTTTGTGGTGAGGGTCAGAGTGTTAGAGGCTTGGTTGTGGAGGATAGGTGTGAGGTACAGCAGGGGATACAGAGAGGAGGGGAGTCAAGGAGCAGGTGAGTGAGAAAGGAGGTGAGGTAAAGAGCAGATAACAGAGAGAGAGGAGGGAGGTGTGAGGTGGAGCTGAGAAGGGCAAGAGAAGGAATGTCTGACAGGAGGGAGAGGACAGGGAGATGGAGCCACAGGACAGGGCAGGAGTGGAGAGGGAGAGGGAGAGGGAAAGGGAGAGGGAGGTGGGGCCACCTGTTGGGGAGGAGACAGATATGGCAGGGAGTGTGGAGGAGGCTGCAGGGCCATCGGCCCAGCCAACACAGGGTCCTCTCACTACAAAACGTAAACGCATACTGGTGCCAGCTCTGCAAAGGAAGAGGGCCCAGAAATTCTCACCACAGGAAAATCACATCCTGCTGGCTTCTGTTCTAGAAAATTATGATGTCCTATATGGACAACTAAGCAACGCCACCGCTGTTGCAACACGCACCCAGGTGTGGGAGGAGGTGCAGGAGGCGGTAGCACAAACAGGGGGCCCAAGCAGAGACCTCGACAGCCTCAGGAAGAGGTTTAACACATAAAGAGGGGTGTGCGTGCACACATGATGGCAGAGCAGCGTCATGCCGTGGGCACTGGAGGGGGAGGCCCCTTTACACCCTCCCTAACACCCCTGGAGCAGGAGTTGGCAGAGCGGCTAGGGCCAATATACCTCTATGGACTGCCAGAGGCACTGGACACTGCTCATCCCCAGGCAGGTAGGTACCCAAATCACACCTTGCTGCTCCCAACCCATTGAGTACCTGTCCTTTGGATGTGCATCAAGCTTCTTATTAACACCTCCTCATACCTGCTCCCCTGGATCATCTCCCACCCTCTGCCTTTGGCTCATTAGTGTGCTGTCCCCCATTCCACCCCTTTTACTCTGTGTTTTGCTGCCCTCAAAACACGTTTCATTTGCATCATCTCTTTTTATATCTGCCCTGCACATGTGGCTACATGTCTGCTACAAGCCCCCTCTCAGACGTGTATGTGTTATGTCTGTGTCTAATCTAAGCACTGCTGAGCAGGGATGGTCCTTCTGTGGGATAATGCACACCAGGGGTCCTCAAACATTCTAAACAGGGGGCCAGTTCACTGTCCCTCAGACCACTGGAGGCCCGGAATATAGTGTTAAAAAAAATATGAACAAACCCCAAAGAACACTGCAGAAGTACAAAAAACAGAGAATGTTTCAAAACATTTTGTTTTTTTTTCCAGTGGCAATTGCTCTAGCCACGTTAGTCTGGTTTCTTTGGGTTTCTGCTAACTCCCCATCATCTGCTTTCCATTTGTCCTTTCGTCCCACGTCTAATATTGTTTCCATTCTCTGTCTAAATCTGCTTTAACATGGTAATCTTTCTCCTTGGGCTCTTTCCGCATTCCTAGGTCATCCACTCAAATGTTAGACCCCCATTCTCAATCCCCACTATCTGTCCAATTGTAGATATCTCTTACCTCCCTCAAAATGTTTTTTTCCCTCACCATTTCATTTGTCCAGCTCCATCCCATTCTGATCCTCGCACAACCTCACCTCCTGTCTATTTCCAGCCACACCCAGCATCCTCTCCCCTCTAGTCCGTGCATCAGTCCATTTGCAGTCCTAGCCCCCCATCAGCCCATTTCCAATCCTATCCCTGGCCCAACATCAGCCCAGTACCAGTCCTAGCTCCACACCCAGGTCGAGTCCTATCCAAGTTCCTCCAGAAGTGCATTTCCAAACCCCAGCCCCCCCAAAAGCTTATTGATAGCCCTCTCCTAGCCCCACCATCAGCCCATTTGCAATCTTAGCACCCCCAACAGCACATTTTGACCCCTATCCTAGGCCCCCCATCATCCCACTGCCAATCTTACCACCACCCATAGGCCATGACCTGTCCTAAACCCCTCCCCCACATCAGCACACTTCCAGTCTTACCTCTCCCCCCCATAGCCATTTACCACTCCAAGCCTCCTCCACCCCCATCAGGCAAGATAGGGTACGAAATAACCCAACCACGCCCACTGCTGCTGCTTCCACCGTGGCAGCAGGAGATTCAAGCATCCCGTGGGGCCCCCCCTGCTCTGCAGCGTCCTCCATGTGGCTTCAATGTGGGCTTGTCAGAGCCGTGTGAAGGGAGAGTATCCCTTTCTCACGGCCATGTCAATGCCGCCACGGGCCCTATGGAAAATACCATCAGGCCCATGGCGGGATTAACAGAGCCACGAGATGAGAAGCTCTTTCTGTTTGCATGGCTCTGACAGCCAACACTGAGGCTGCATGGAGGACACTGTAGAGCAGGGGGAGGCCCGTGGGATGCTGGATTATTCCGCAGGCACGGTGGCAGTGGCAGCAGCAGGTTTGTGAGGTGATAACTTAGCTGGGCTGCTGCTAAATGAATGCTGCGGTCCTGTGTAGAGCTGCCCCTGAGGACTGGCAGCGGCGGCAAAAACACCCATCGGGCTGCATACATCTCCTTGGCAGCCCACATGTGGCCCTCGTCCCGTAGTTTTAGGACCCCTGATGTACACATCGATGTGTCTGCTAGGTACTGGCCTAAATATGCCTAATAGTGGTAGCAGGAGCTGTAGTGGTAGCTATTTAGCACATGTACAGGCCACGGCCAAACACACATTGATTGTGGGGTGGATGTGTTAAACAGTTGTATGTAGTTGAACCATGAAAACCAATCTGTGCTGTGTATGGTTTCCACAACCCAGGTGACTACACAACCATGGCCCCAGCTGAGGAGGAGGAGGTGTAATTGGCCGAGGATGTGGCAGAGCCCCAGCCCACAATGTCTGGGGGCAGCACCAGCAATGGTGACGGGACCCCAACCACACACGTGCAGCCTGAGCCAGAGGACCACACCCCAGATGTCACTGACACAGAGGGCTCGGAGGAGATCAGAAGACAACACCCCAGTCATGCACCAGCGCCAGATGAGAACCCGCCACCAGAATTGGACCCAATCGTTGAAGAGCTGCGCACACACACTGCTGCAGCATGGCGCAATGCAGAAGGTGGGTAACAGCATACCCCACGATCTCGACGGGGTTGTCCTAACATCCCCAAAATTATTGTATATTGCCCACATAGCATAGAGTTCTGATTTTGGGGGGTTGTCTTCTGTGCTCTGTGATTCTACCTCCTGTAGCATGTCTTGTCAGGTGTCAGCATTTGTGAGGGGCTCACACACATGCACACTGTGCTTGCCCATATACCCCACATAAGCCCAAAGAGAAGAGCAATGATCGCAGGTCACCCAGACACTCTATGTGACAGAGACCTCATCATGGGTATTGTCACGCAGTATCGTTTGACAACATAATCTGCAGTGTGTGCCAGCATTATAGAAATTGGGGCACCCCAGATATGTGTATGTGTGTCTTAGGCACCCTCAGATCATCTGACCAATTCCAGACAAGCAGTGTGCAGACCTGGCATAGTCATATTAAACTGTGGCAATGTGCCATGTGTGAGATCTGTGTAACTCATGACCCCACATCCAGACCCCTTCCAGACATGGGGATGGCTCATGGGAGACACAGATGTAAACGTTGGTAGGTTTGGCAGGCATGACTGTTCTGCAGACTGCTCTTCTGGGATATGCGTGACATGTATATGTGTGACAGCTGGTAATGGAGAGGAAGCTCACATATCACCCTCTGTCCCACCCACAGGCACTCATCAGGCACTCCAGCGTCTGTACATGGCAATTGGAGAAAATACCAGGGAGCTGAGGATGATCCGGGAGGAGATGCGGTCGGGGGCACTTGCCCGCATTGCGGATGCCATGGAGGACATTGTGGGGCTAATGCGACAGCAAGCACCAGCACCAGCACCAGGACAAGGTGCAGTTCTGCGGGGGGTGGTGTGCCGTGGGAGGCTCGGGCGGCCACGCAGGAGGTGACTCCGGGTCCAATAAACAGCTGTTAACCAGTACATACGTGTGTTTGCCAATGTGTGTCCCTGTGCTCCCCTTAGGTAGTGTGCAAATGCATGTTTTATTGCGCACACAGGCCCCTCAATGGTGGGGTGTCTGTACTGGCAGGTATCACTGCACAGACACCATCACATGTCATGTGTGCCATGCACTGTGTCAGATCCCAGCCCCTGGGCTGCAGTGTGGCAGTTTACATATCCT
The DNA here is from genome assembly GCA_033557465.1 of Ichthyophis bannanicus. Lineage (NCBI taxonomy): Eukaryota > Metazoa > Chordata > Amphibia > Gymnophiona > Ichthyophiidae > Ichthyophis > Ichthyophis bannanicus. Next base: position 960,325,032 of record CM066034.1, on the reverse strand, counting down.
CCCGGGTTGCACAGGGGGAATGTCCTTGAGCTACATGTCCAGTGTTGGGAGCCGTCACAGTTAAAATCCTGTCATACCCCCTACATTGGACGCACATGTGTGTCCCTTGTCCCTGCCTGCAACACTGCCTACATGCCTGCCCCCCCCCACAAACGTATACGGTTACTCACCAACCATCCCTGTGACATGTATTGTCCCAGGACACACTCAACAGCTTTACCCCTGAGTAGCTCCTGGGCTCATCAGTACATCTTACCCTGCCAGCACAGGCATACTGGTTTGCAAGTTGTACTATTGGCACACAGGCATGTTGCATCAGAAACGGTTCCCACACATTGCACACAGCATGCACGTGCCTCAGTATACTGGGCCGTCGTCTACATTTCTGCATCTCAGGGTCCACCCTGGTCTCACACACCTACACACATGGTCATCCCCCACGACTGCATGTGGAGCCAGTCCATGCATGATATCCATGTCTACCTTTACAACACATACCTGTCTACACACATATCCCATGCTTGCATCCATAGTGTGTTGCTAAGGGAGACACGTGACCATTTCGCAATTAACAAACACTGTGTATATTTTCAAAAACGTAGGGAATATAATACAAGGTTTGGGATGGGGACAATACCCATCACCCTCCCCCCCAAACACCCCCCTTTTCCCCCCTGCCACCCCTACCCGGCCTATACACCCTTATCCACCCCTTCCCCCACCCCCACATCAGACACAGCCTCTCCCTGCATTCTGCATGCCCAGTGATGGAACACAGGACAGCACAGGACACATGTGTGAACATCACAGGAGCCATTAATGACTCCTGTGACGCTCTTCAGGGGATGGCCGCCGACATGGCAGGCGCTCCACCTCGGCGGCCACCTGCTGAATGGCTCCCGCCAGCCACTGGTGCGAGTGCACAAGGAGGTGCACACGCCGCTCCAAGGCATCCAGGGCCACATACGGGTCCTCCACATACCTGTCACCACACACACACATAGTCCCAGGGGTCTGGGTGGTGGCATGTGCATGTGACCTGTGTGTGGCCCTGGATGGTGGAGCAACATGGAATGGCTGGCGGGAGCCCACAGTGCCCTGTGCTGCACTGTGTTCCCCATCACTCTCCCACCCCCACACATTCCCCTCCTCCCCCCTTCCACCTCCCACCCACCCTCCACACCCTCCTCCACCCCTCCCCCCACACCCACATCAGACACACCCTCTCCCTCCACTTCCACGCCGTCACCCACCCCTTCCATGCCCCCATCAGCCCCCTCCTCCGCTGCACTCTCCACCGTCTCATCATCCTCTTCCTCCGCCTCAACCTCAGCTTCCTCCTCCACCACCACCACCTCCACCTCTGGGGCATGGTGGGCAGGGGGGGCGCCTCAGGGCATATGCAGATGTGATAGGCTGCTCATCGTTGTCATCACCCTCTGTGGAAGATGACAGTCATCAGCACATTATCAAGTGTGTCACATAACACATGTACATATGCAGGCACCACACAGGCTGGTGGGCCAATGTGACATTTGTTACTGGGCAGCAAGGTTGTCAATACTCACCATCCCCCTTTGCCTGCGCTGCTCTCTGGAGGCGGGCAAGATAGTCGCTGTGGTGGAGCTGCAACTCGCGCCCCTTCTTCCGGAGATCCTCTACCTGTGGATGTGAAAACAATGTGTGGGGGCATCAGTGATTGCTTACCTCTGGTGGGTGGGCAACATAAACAAACATCTGTGTGGCCAGCATCTTGCTGCTCCTGCTCCACTGCTGTGTGTGTCATGTACAGCATAGTTAGTCACGTGTAACAGGTGATCTCCAGGAACACCAGGAATAAGTCTTCACATGTGGGTGGCGTTGGTACCAACTGAGCCTGTGTGGGAACGCTTCCCAACGTCCTATATTAAAGCTTTTGGGAGCATGCCACAGTGCGTGCATGCTGCCTTCCCGCCTTTCCAAAATGCCTCTCTCCAGTTGAGTTTAAAGCTGACACAAGGAGAGAGAGAGAGAGAGAGCGATAGGGAAATAGAGAGAGAGAGACACACAACCCGCTAGGGGAGATGGGTGGGTTGTGATTACCTCATCCTGCTGTTCCTGGAGATCACCTGTTACAGGTGATTAACTATGCTATCACCAGGAACAAACAGGACGTGGTGGTCAAATGTGAGGAAACCCTAGATGTAGAGGCCAGGGAAGGATCCCCAGAGTGGTGAGGGCCTGTGGAGGGCTTCCACTTCCTCCCATGGATCTCTGGCATCCTGTAAGAGAGGCGGCTAGGAGTGGATTACGTATGGAAGAGGTTTTGGACAGCAGCCTGACCAACCATAGCATGCCCGTGGGAGCCTTTATCCAAGCATTAGTGGGCCGTGAACCGAGGACCAGGTAGCTGCTCCACAAATGTCATTAATATAGACGGAATGGAGGTGAGCCCGTGAGGCTGCCATGACTCTCACATTGTGAGCAGGAACATGGGCCACCAGTGAATGGTGTTAGCTATGATAGATAAAAGGCAATACATTGAGCAATCCAGTTGGATAGAGATCTTTTTGAAACTGCTGCACCCAAATGCGAGGGATCAGAGACTCAGAATAGCTGAGGGGACCTTCTGTGTTGCTGGGTCCTCTGCAGATGAAAAGCCACAACTCTTTCACAGTCCAAGGTATGAAGAGTCTTCTCTGCATTTGAAGCATGCGGCTGTTGAAAGACTACAGGTAACTACACCTCTTGTTTCAAATGAAAGGAGGAATCCATCTTAGGCATGAAGTGTTGATGTGTCCTTAGGATTACCTTATCATGGTGAAACGGTGTGTAAGGTGGATCAGCCACTGGAGCTTGAAATTCACTGATACGACTTGCTGATGTGATTGCAAGAAGGTATTTTACTTTCCAGGTCAGAGACTTTAACGAAGTAGTGTCTAAGGGCTCAGAAGGCGGCAGCATACGCTGCCCTAGTAGCAGATTGGGATCCCATGCCTCTGGAGGTGGTCTAAGGCCAGGTTTTGGTAGATGCAGGCCTCATGATTCCGGATATGAGAGGATGGGATGAAATGGGTTGTCCATTGATGGGTTCAGAAGGAGCAGCAATGGCACTTAAATGGACTCTGACTGACTCAATTTGGAGACCATTGTTTGATAAGTAATGGAGTTTGTCATAAACATGTTTATATAGGGATGACAAGAGGGATGCAGGCCTTTTGTTATCACCAAATGAAATGTCACGTCCACCTGATGGCATAGGACTGCCTTGTGGAAGTTTTCCTGGAAGCATAACGGACATCATGCATTTCCTGAATGAGGGGAGGGCCAAAGCAGTTACAGCCATCAATAGCCAGGCTCTGAGCTGCAGAGATGGGGGGTTTGTATGCCATACATTCCCCTCCTCCTGCGACAGTAAGTCTGGAGCTGACCCTACGTACAGGGGTGGAACCTGGGACAGATGTAGAAGCAGAGGGTATCAGACCTGTTGTTGCCAGCGTGGGGCTATGAGGATCATGTTGCCTCTGTCCCTCAGGAGTTGCAATAGGGTCTTGGCAATCAAGGGAATGGGAGGAAAGGCATATAGGTTTTCCTGCCCCCAGTTGAGGAGGACAGCATCCCTCACTTGGTAGCTCTGAGCTGGGATTCGTGAACAGAACCGGGTAGGTTAGGGATATGATGGACTTGCGAAGAGGTATGAATCTTGAGTTCCCCAGAGTTGCAATACTCTACAGAGTTGGTCCATGTGTAGAGACCATTTGTGCAGAAGCAGAACACGGCTGAATTTGTATGGCTAACAGTTCTGATTGCCAGGGAGATAGACTGGCAGGAGATGGATCTGCTGCTGTCTGGCAAACGACCACAGTTGAAGAGCTTCGTTGCAAAGGGACAGAGAGCCTGTTCCTCCTTGTTTGTTCACATAGACCATGGCTACCTGATTGTCTGTGTAAAGTAGTATTCCATTGGCCTGTAGAAGGGAATGGAAGACATGAAGAGCCAGGCAAATTGCTCAAAGCTCAAACAGATTAATGTGGAAATGACTCTCCAGACAATTCCAGGTGGCTTGGGTGGAGGTGTCCAGTACATGTGCAGCCCACCCCACTTTGGAGGCATCTGTTGTTAATGGGATCTGAGGAGGGGTTTGCAGAAAAGGTGACCCCTCCAACAGGTTTTGTGCTGACCGCCACCAGTCCAGGGACAGGGTATGGCGCTTTGAGTTTACTATCACATCTGAGAGACAGCCTGTTGCTTGCGTCCACTGGGAAGAGAGGGCCCACTGGGCTGGTCTCATGTGGAGACAAGCATAGGGGACCACATGCACCGTAGATGCCATGTGACCCAGTAGCTGATGCATCTCTCGAGGCGAGAGGTTAGTTTTTTGTAGTGCTGTCCAAACACGTTGCACAATGCGAGGACAGAGAGGCTGAGTCAGGTAGGTCTTTGGCAGTCTGGTATCTAGCCTTGCTCCTATGAGCTCCAGCGTTTACGTGGGAGTCAGAAAGGATTCCACGAGATCTCTGACAGGGCCTAGATATTGTAGTCCATGCATTGTGTAAGAGAGAGAGGACTGGGCATGTGTTTGTGACTGTGCCTGGATGAGGCAGTCCTCCAAGTAGGGGCACAAAAATATTCCCCTGGTATGGACCAAACCAGCTACCACAGACATGCACTTTGTGAATACTCTGGGTGCTGAGGCACGGCTGAAGGGAAAACATTTTTTGGATAGTGGTTTCCTTGATGGGGGGACCAAAGGAACTTTCGCTGTGCTTGTTGGCAGAGAAGATGGGTGTACGCATCCTTGTGATCTAGAGAACAAAGGCATTTCTGCCTATGTAGGTCAGGAAGTACATTTCCTAGAGAAATCCTTTTGAATGTCTTTTGGAAAAGGAACTTGTTCAGTTCTCTGAAATGTCAGATGTATCTGTGACCTCCTTTTTCCGTTGGTATGAGGAAATTGGGGGGGGGGGGGGGGGAGAACCCAGAACCCTGTTGAAGATGAGGTACCTCTTCCATTGCTCCTTGAGGTAGAAGATGTTTTACCTATGGATTCAGTTGGGGGGACGTTTGCAAACTCAATGCCCTTACTATTGTAGGAGGCAGCAGGCTATGTGAATGATGCCTGTACCCTCTTCTATGATGGACACAGTCCAGAGTTCTGATGTTATTTGCCTCCATCTGTGGATTAGGTAACCTAATCTTCCTGGTATTGTTGACGGTTGCTTTCCCTGGAGGGCCAGGAAGGGCAGGTACTCCATCACAGAGTCAAAGGCCCTGTGGGGGCTGAGGCTGCTGGGTCTGCTGAGGCAGAGTAGCTCTCGGCTTTCTCTGCTTAGTAGCTTGTTGACCCTTTCTAGCAGCTTGTACTGCAGGTTGTCCTTGCTGAGCATAGGACTGATAGTATCCTTTCTTTTTGGAGAGGAAGCACTTTTCTAAGGCTCTCATCTTTGCAGGATCTACAATATTTGAAAGCCTTGTCAAGGTATAATTGTCCTGCCGGTTTTTAAAAACCAGTTTGCACCACTACAGGGGGTGTTGGCCAGTTTATCCTGTACCCATTGTTCCAGGTGAGAGGCTTGCAGCCAGCCAAGTTTCCTTGCCCCGATAGCAATGGCAGAGACACTGCCTTTGCATGAAAAACAGTCAAAAGCTGCCCTGTTCACAACTTTTGAAATGTTCTGGGCATGCTTGACAGGTGCTACATAGTAGTGACCTCTGTGATCTGCGAGATGTGGACTTACCAGTTGTAGATCTTTTGTGACCTCCGTCAGGAACATTCCCATGTACATGATATAGGAACCTGTCCTGTCTGAAAGCTTGAATGTATGAACGACACAGCGACCAAAGACATCTAATGTCTTACACTCCTTACCAGGAGGGTTGGTGGGATGTTTGTAACGTTTAATTCTCATCCTAGCACACTCCACCATGGTGGAGTGATCAGGGAGGTGTCCTTTGTGCAAACCAGGCGACGGAGGCACACGATACATAGTAGGCACATGTGAGAATGTGGAGAGGTGGTAAGAGGAATCTTCCACATTCTCAAAAGAGGATTCCTTAAGATCTGATGTATTGGCAGGATGTCTGCCTCCTATGGAGTTTGGTGATATTGGTGAATCTCTGTCTCCCGTGGCCTGTGCTCACATTGAATTACTAATGAAATGGAGAGGCCCTTGACTACATGTGTGTGGAGATCCAGGAAGGACATATCCTGAGGAGGGGACATTCTCCTCTTGGGAGAGGCAGGCTTGTCCTGGAGAGGTACATCATTACCCTCTGAGCTGTCAGAGTCATAAGACCCCTCAGGAGATTGGATGTATCTTCTCTACGGAGGCTCAGGTAAAGTGAGGTATCGGTACTAATTGGCCTCAGTATCGGAGTGACACGGTACCGGTGTGTGGATACCGGTACTCATCAGCACCAATGGTGCATTTGCCAATGCCGGTCCTGCAATTGCTGCACATACCGGTGCTGCAATTTGCAGGGTCTGGGGTGGAACCAAGGTCTTTGATGCCGCAAGGAGAGCTGCCAGACTGCGTTCGATGGTCACGATCCTCTGGTCAATCAACACTGACGATGTCTGTGTATGAGTACTGGCCAAAGCCATGACCCCAGAGCATAGCACCAGGTGGTCGGACCAGGTTGAGGCCTCCAGAACGTCATGGAGTCCCAAAGTGGCTTTGGAGGCCAGGGACTCCCACTGGGGCTGTTTGCCCGGAGCGTGCTCCTCAAGGGCAATGCCAGTGGCAGTCCGATATTTTGAGGGGGATGTACCCTTTCAGGAATGGACAGATTTGTGTTTGGTTACCTGAGATCCACGGGAGGAAGAGGAAGCCCTTGACGACATGGCTGCCACCGAGGCCACGTTGGAGGGAAAGAGGGTACCGAGCTTGGCTGCTCTGTTCTGCCAAACACTCTTGGATAACATCCCACAGGCCAAACATTCAGACATGCATTGATCTGGCCATTAGCATTTGGGACACCAATCATGGTTGTCAGTGACTGAGAAGGTACCGGCACATTATCAGCATATGTTCTGCAGCTGAGGAGTGCTTTTCCATGATGGAGGAGGGATTAGGGCCTAATGCCAAACCGGGGGGAGACCTACAAAGGGGATTGTTGCTCTTTTGTTAAAAAGGTTTCATTGTGTGGGGGAATCTGACCTTTTAGAAAATAAAATTAGAAGACCAGTGGTACCAGTAAAGAAAAACAGGCAGACACTGCCACAGGAGTGGCACTACAATAGCTGTTTTTCAGCAATGACAAGAACAATGACCTGCTGGCTCTGTGGAAAACAATGAACTGGAGAGAGTCATTTGGGAAAGGCAAGATGGCAGCACACAGGCGCTGTGGGGTTGCTTCCAATAGCTTTCCTATTGGACACTGGAGACCGTTCCCACGCAGGCTTCGTCGGTACCGATGATAACCACATGTAATGACTACTTCCTGCTTGTTCCAGGCGATTACCTGTTCCCAGTGCCACCTGCATGCGTAGCTGTGTCTCTGGACATGTGTGCAGTGACACCTATGTGCAGTGTGCCTGGCACCCTGAACACATCAGTCCAGTCCCCTGTGGCCCCCTTGCATGACATTGTATGACCATGCCACATTTTGATTGCCAATGATGGTGTCCATGGTAACCCCCCTAACCCCGTATGTGGTCTGTTTAACACATTTGTGTTGTCATGATCTACGCACATCCTCAGACCCAACCCCACCGGCAACATGATATCCTAACAATCATGGGTGGTGTGTCCATACATGGAACATTGTGTGGGTGGCCCTATTCACCTTGCCAGGGGCCACTACCATGACATTTGGGTTTCTACAAGGCCCAGGATAGCAATGCTTGACCCACTACAAGCATTGTATAACGTGTCTCTCTTGGGGATACTGCTAGGTACGTATTACCTAGTTTGGACACTGTTGCAAATAGCATACTGGGCATGAAGGATGAGGGAATGACCCAGTATGGGCTATCTTATGCTGTTATGTTCCTATGACCTGGGACTTGTATGCTTACGGCAGGTGTGGTTGCCAACACCAGGGGCAGGGGCCATTGCACCAGAATAGGTTATTGCCCCCTGTGCTCATGTCAGGGTTTCTGTCTGTGCTGTGCAACCACAACAGGTGCATGTATCCTTCCAACACCATCAGTAATGTTCATCTGCAACAAGGTTTGGGATTCGTAGCAAGTGGGCAGATGTGTGACCTGATTCAGCATACATTTATGGGGACATAGCTCTGTTACAAGCCTTTGTAATCAGATCTCATAGCTCATGGGGGTGGGGTGCTGTTACACACATCCACATCTGCACCTAGCATACAATCTGGATGCATCAAAGACATGTGTGATGAGGTGCTGACCTCACAGACTACGGGAGATGTGCAACCTACCTGCCATAACCTAACACAATATCTGAATAACATACCCACCATTGCAATCAGGTCTCTGGCCCCCTGGGGGTTGGGTGTCCTAGCACACATCATCAGCTGCATACACCATAGCAACAGGGTGACTGACAGCACACCTTATGCAGGTCTCAGGACTCCTGGGGATAGGGAGAATGTATTGAACTGTTTAGACACACAGAACCATATCACCAGGGTGAGTGATAGCCCACGTTGATGGGCTCTCAGGACTCCTGGGGATAGGGAGAATGTATTCAACAGTCTAGGCACACACAACCATATCACCAGGGTGAGTGATAGCCCACTTTGATGGGCTCTCACGACTCCTGGGGATAGGGAGAATGTATAGAACTGTCTTTGCACACAGAACCATATCACCAGGGTGAGTGATAGCCCACTTTGATGGCCTCTCACAACTCCTGGGGATAGGGAGAATGTATTCAACTGTTTAGGCACACAGAACCATATCACCAGGGTGAGTGATAGCCCACTTTGATGGGCTCTCAGGACTCCTGGGGATAGGTAGAATGTATAGAACTGTCTTTGCACACACAACCATATCACCAGGGTGAGTGATAGTCCACTTTGATGGCCTCTCACAACTCCTGGGGATAGGGAGAATGTATTCAACTGTTTAGGCACACAGAACCATATCACCAGGGTGAGTGATAGCCCACTTTGATGGGCTCTCAGGACTCCTGGGGATAGGTAGAATGTATAGAACTGTCTTTGCACACACAACCATATCACCAGGGTGAGTGATAGCCCACTTTGATGGCCTCTCAGGACTCCTGGGGATAGGGAGAATGTATAGAACTGTTTAGGCACACAGAACTATATCACCAGGGTGAGTGATAGCCCACTTTTATGGGCTCTCAGGACTCCTGGGGATAGGGAGAATGTATAGAACTGTCTTTGCACACACAACCATATCACCAGGGAGAGTGATAGCCCACTTTTATGGCCTCTCACAACTCCTGGGGATAGGGAGAATGTATTCAACTGTTTAGGCACACAGAATGATATCACCAGGGTGAGTGACAGCCCACTTTGATGGGCTCTCAGGACTCCTGGGGATAGGGAGAATGTATAGAACTGTCTTTGCACACACAACCATATCACCAGGGAGAGTGATAGCCCACTTTTATGGCCTCTCACAACTCCTGGGGATAGGGAGAATGTATTCAACTGTTTAGGCACACAGAATGATATCATCAGGGTGAGTGATAGCCCACTTTGATGGGCTCTCAGGACTCCTGGGGATAGGGAGAATGTATAGAACTGTCTTTGCACACACAACCATATCACCAGGGAGAGTGATAGCCCACTTTTATGGCCTCTCACAACTCCTGGGGATAGGGAGAATGTATTCAACTGTCTAGGCACACAGAACCATATCACCAGGGTGCCTGACAGCCCACTTTGATGGGCTCTCAGGACTCTTGGGGATAGGGAGAATGTATAGAACTGTCTTTGCACACACAACTATATCACCAGGGTGAGTGACAGCCCACTTTGATGGGCTTTCAGGACTCCTGGGGGTAGGGTGGATTGTAAAACAGCAACAGCAGCATATTCCATACCAGCAGGGGTGCTGTGGACCCACTTTTTTGGACTTTCTGGCCAAGTGGGGGTAGGGCAGATGTTTTGGACTGCTGGGCCACACACACGCATATCACCATTGGGACTAACATACCATTTTGGGCACATTTCACAGCCCCTGGGAGTGGGGCAGATGTTTTACCCTGCAACTGCAGACCCCATCATACCAGCAGGATGTTTAGAAACCCTCCTTAGTCTTATCTATGGGCTACCTGTGTTATGGTGTGTTGTAGCATATCACCAGCAGCAGCTGCCATGACACCAGGATGGCATCAGGAACTCTGTGAACAGGTCCTCAGCCCCCTGGGTACAGGGCAAGCCACTCAGATGTGATATATAGACAATAGCCGCACAGGGTATGGTGTCGCCAACAATATTTATACAGATCTATGATGCTGACAGACATTGCACTGATGTGTCTGACATTTAAAAACAAAATTATAAGCTTTCCTTGTTGTTTTCACACTTGGGTCTCAAACCCACCACCACTGGCTCCTAGGGTACTGTTGGAACCGGTGTGCTATGCATTTTCATATAGCAATGACTTGCTAAACAGTTACACCAAGGAGTCCTGAGAGCCCATCAACGTGGGCTGTCACTCACCCTGGTGATATGGTTCTGTGTGCCTAGACAGTTGAATACATTTGCCCTATCCCCAGGAGTCCTGAGAGCCCATCAAAGTGGGCTATCAGGCACCCTGGTGATATGGTTGTGTGTGCAAAGACAGTTCTATACATTCTTCCTATCCCCAGGAGTTGTGAGAGCCCATCAAAGTCGGCTATCACTCACCCTGGTGTTATGGTTCTGTGTGCCTAGATAGTTCTATACATTCTCCCTATCCCCAGGAGTCCTGAGAGGCCATCAAAGTGGGCTATCACTCACTCTGGTGATATGGTTGTGTGTGCAATGACAGTTCTATACATTCTCCCTATCCCCAGGAGTCCTGAGAGCCCATCAAAGTGGGCTGTCAGGCACCCTGGTGATATGGTTCTGTGTGCCTAGACAGTTGAATACATTCTCCCTATCCCCAGGAGCTGTGAGAGGCCATCAAAGTGGGCTATCACTCACCCTGGTGATCTGGTTGTGTGTGCAAAGACAGTTCTATACATTCTCCCTATCCCCAGGAGTCCTGAGAGCCCATCAAAGTGGGCTGTCAGCCACCCTGGTGATATGGTTGTGTGTGCCTAGACAGTTGAATACATTCTCCCTATCCCCAGGAGTCGTGAGAGCCCATCAAAGTGGCCTATCACTCACCCTGGTGATATGGTTCTGTGTGCCTAAACAGTTGAATACATTCTCCCTATCCCCAGGGGTCCTGAGAGCCCATCAAAGTGGGCTGTGAGGCACCCTGGTGATATGGTTCTGTGTGCCTAGACAGTTGAATACATTCTCCCTATACCCAGGAGTCCTGAGAGCCCATCAAAGTGGGCTATCACTCACCCTGGTGATATGGTTCTGTGTGCCTAAACAGTTGAATACATTCTCCCTATCCCCAGGAGTAGTGAGAGCCCATCAAATTGGGCTATCACTCACCCTGGTGATATGGTTGTGTGTGCCTAGACAGTTGAATACATTCTCCCTATCCCCAGGAGCCCTGAGAGCCCATCAACGTGGGCTGTCACTCTCCCTGGTGATATGGGGTTGTGTGTGCCTATGGGGTATGTTTATTAATCCATCTTAATGTGAAGCCAGCAATGATGTGCAGGATGCCATGAGGGGAGGGGGGGAGGGGGCCTTCTGGACTAAACGTTTTAGTCACGCAATAGGTTATGTACCGCACATTATGACACGATGGAGGTAGATGTAGCACATTACTGTGTGTTAATCCTAGGCATGTGTGCTGCCATACAGACCTAGTGGAGGTAGGTGTAGCACATTGGTTGACAAATTGCCTGATGGTACAGGGGTCATGGGTTCAATGCAACATTGCGGCTTTGGCATATGACTGCCTGAGACATTACCCTTTTATATCAGCAGTGCTTTGTGAGGCATTTGGATTTTTGTATTTAATTCTGCTGCCAGCAAACACACCCTCCCATTGGCATAACCTAAGGTGCCACATCATGCAACCTATGCGGTACTCCTGAGGACACATAATAAGGTGCACTGTCCAACACGGCACCTTATAATAGAAACATAGAATAGAATAGAAACATAGAAACATGATGACAGAAAAAGACCACAAGGCCCATCTAGTCTGTCCTTCCATAACAACTACTCTTTGGGGCACCTTATAGGGTGCTTTGGAGGCACCTTCAGGCTACAGCACTGAGGGTGTTGGTGGTGGCAGCACCAATTTAAATTATAACAAATAATTTCTCAGACTGCTCTATCACATAACCCCACTGTGGGATCAAACCCATGACCTCTGGCTCCACAGGCAATGCAGTCACACGTGGGCTACATCTCCATAGCTGCTAACAAACTCCTGGCTGGCTACAGTTGGACTGCAGCCCACCACACAAACTGTCTGCTGTGGTTGGCAGGATAGGGTTAAACCACACATACCCATGATGCACTGCACATGCAAATCAACAGTCTACAAATAACCACAGCATGGGGTATGCACCCCCACACCACCTCAACCTGGTAGGGAGTACTGAGCATGTGTGTTACTGGCACAGATAGGTAGTGACCGTCACATTGTGCTGGTCCTGTGCTCACCCTGAGGGTGAGGTGGGCCATCCAGCACCATGTCCACAGCATGTGGCTTAGCTAAGATAGGCTATGGTGCGAGTCCCCATCAGTGCCAGTGTGTGATGGGTTGGTCTTGCGGCTGCACTGCCAAATACACCTGTATTCATCTTTGATTTCTCAGTCAAGTTTAGCCCTTGAGCACTTTGATGCACCCAGAATAGTGCATATTCTGTGTGGGTGCCATGGCCACATGATTTATGTGACGCGGGGGGCCGGGCCGGCTCTTTGGACCCATAGGCGGATTCTGTAGTACCACCCAAACTGCCCTCTGGAGCTCAGGATTTCCCACCAACAGATCCACATTCAACATCATTGCAATGGTGCTGGTAGAGGGGACCATCAACCTCAGTTGAGCTGGAGGACAGACAACATACAGGGCAGTTCATGCATTTCTGTACGCATCCATACGGTGATAGCAGACAGACAGGAGGCCTGGAAATGTTCAGCTGCCCACCACCACTATCTGACATTCTCCAGCCGCAAGCACAATGAATCTTCAGCTGCTGCACCCTGCAAGGTGTTCCAGCCTCACACATACTAACTGCAAACAGTCTGCTAGCTAGTCCATAGTCCATATTACTGGAAGAAATGTGTGCACCCAAAACCAGGATGTCAGCACACCCACCAAGCAGATAGGTTAATGATTGGGCCCCAAAAAAGGCAGCCCATAGATATCACTTAAAAGAGATGCTATTAGCACTATGGGGGACCTAGCCATGCAATGGTGACTGCTCAGTCAGGGTGAGAGCGACCTCCCAGCAGGACATGCAGGGGCCACCCTGTCCATGCAGGTGATGGCCGGCCACTACAATGTCCCAGCCATTGCCCTATGCCCTGTGCTCATGCATCCTGCCCAGGCCACCCTGCCCTTGCTCCTCATTATGTACATTGGCAAGCTAACACTGGACACAGTGCAAACAGTGTGGGCTGAGTAAGGTGTTGCAACCACCACACACTGGATGGACAGACACACACTCCCACACCTATGCCAGCATTGTGCTCCTATAGAGAGCTTTTGCAGTCCAGGCCACCTCACCAGTCCTGCACACAGCGCAAGCATGGCTATAGTATGCAATACCGTTGTGGTCACTCCCCAGGGTGTTGAACACTGTCAGAAACCGGACATGAAACACACTCCACAGACATCAGAGATATTGGTATGATACAGCTCAATGAGCATATTGTGCTTAACTTAGGATTTGCTATCTGCCAGTAACCATAGCAACCTTTTGATATATGTATACTGTGATAAGGAAGCTTATCATAGTTCAGGAAGGAGCTATAATAGAGGTGAATTGGCTCTGAACAAGCAACCTGTCTTTGCTGGTAGAAATACTAAAACAGAATGTTTTCATAAAAGACTACCAGTCCCAGAATGCACCAGGTTTCAAACAGCCTCTAGAAGAGCTGAAGTGGGGAAACGTGTGTTCAATCAGGAGAGCTATGAGGTAATCCCCAATCACTCATCTCCAAGGGCAGGGCTTGATTCAGCACAGCTGCGCTGTGCTAGGGTAGAGCATCCCTCTCAGCAAGTTAAAAGTAAAACATATTCTACACAGAATCAGATGGAGTTGAGGAACTCAAAGCTCAAGGACAGAGAGAGCAAGAAGCAGCAGCAGCCACAACGTGGAAGAAAGAAGAGAAAAACATCTTGGAGGTCTAAAGAAGGAGCCCATAGCAGTACGTGTGTTGGGAGTCATTCCAGAGGCAAGCATACTCCATTGGACTGGAGGAAGCCAGAGGAGTGGGGTTACAGAGCCAGGAATCCCCAGACGGCACCTTTGAGGGAGACGGCTGCATTTGGAAGGGGCCCTAAGACCAGTACAAGAAGGTATGTGAAGAGAGACCCAGTGTCCAGGGATCTGGATTGGAAGGCTGGACATAAAAGCTGGATTACTTACTGGCCAGGATATCTGGAGAGGAAACCTAACGACAAAGGAAGCTCAGGTATGAACACTGATCTATGCCCTAGCTCTTCACTTCGGAGACAGCAGGGAAACAAGTATTGTCCTGAGAGTGCTCCATTAAGGAATTCCTCTGAGCCAGACCATGATATTGATTCTATGATAGTTGAAGAAGAAGGAGATATTTTAAATGATCAGAATGAATACATGGATTGCTCTCTGAATAAGCTGCTGTGGTAAAATACTTTCACAAATACAACAACCATCAAAAGGAACTTGTCCTTTTATCTACCCAGAAAAGTTTACAAGAAAGCTTTAGGGTAGGATTTGAGCCACGTAGAGAAAGTGAACCAGCTGGTTAATTGTTGGCAATTAAGCCATGCACAATTGCACGTGAGCTCTGAAAGGAAACTACTGTTTGTGTGTGAAAATACAAGAAAGTTATCCTTGAAAAAGAACAGTTTTTGGTTACTTTTTGGGTTTTGTTTTTTTGCTTTTGGAGCACTGCTAAAAGGTATTAGCAGGAGCCCTCAGAAAGACCTTTCTGTTTCCCATCAAGGTCTTTATTGTTTGATTGATTGCTTAAGAAGTTCAGTTGTTTATATCATGATTTGTTTTTCCTAAGTACAATACTGAAGCAAGTTGTCCTTTTGTGTTACCAAGTAAATCTGTGTGGGAGAAATAACCCCATAAATAAAATATATTTTCTTTGCTTACACTCGAGCAACACAACTCATTATTTTGTGAACGACTGATTCTGGTATGAATGGACTACATTCCCCACAATCCTTTGCAAGTCATAATAGTATTTGCCTTTGCCAAGACTGTGGACATTCTCAACCAGCGCCCCCGTTTACAGTTGGCGTAGTTTTTCAGATTGCTTTTGCGCAAAGGATATACATGATATAAGAATTACAACTGAAATCTGAAAGAAAAAAAGTTCAAGTTAAAAGCTGGAAAAAGGATTTTCCCTTGACAACACTTTGGAGAAAAAAAAGAGGTAGCTGTTCCAGGAGGAAAATACCCCGTGTGAGCTGGATTCATCACTGGCATAAGGTAATAAGTACCTGGGCATGTCTAGTGGTGGATGGGAGTAAGGCACAGGGGTAATTGAAAAGAAAAATTAGGAGAAAAACACCTGTTTGGAGGGTGCTGCTCTGTGTTTTTTTTCTTTTGTTTTCTTGCAGGGATTCAAGATGGATCCGAGGGAAATGGCCAGCTGGATGGCAGCCCAATTTAGCAGGCAACAGGAGCTAGCGCAGCAGGCTCAGGACACTGCCATTAAAGCATTAATGGACCAGCAGAAGCCAGTGCTTGATCTGGTGAAAGCCTTAGTTGCTCTTCATAACCAAAGTGGACCGGATGCAAGACCAGCAGTAACAACTGGTATACCACATGTGGACAATGTGGGACTCAATCAGGGAATTGGGGCATTTAGTTTTGGGAAGCTGACTCCAGATGATAATGTTGATGATTTCCTTGAATCTTTTGAGAGAGTGGCACAAGCATTAGCATGGCCAGAGACCCAGTGGGCAGTAAGGCTGGCAGCCTCATTAACTGCGGAGGCGCTTGCAACTTATAGAGCAATGCCAGCAGCTCAGGCTTTGAATTATAAAGATGTAAAGGCTGCTATTAGAGATCGCCTAGGGTTGTCAATTTCAGAGTATAGGCGAATGTTTAGAGCTACTGCATTAAGAGTGGGTGAAATACCCAGGGCTCTGAGTCAGAGAATCAGAGGATTGGCTGTAAAATGGTTGGAGCCTGAGGGAAAGACCGTGGAAATGTTATTAGACATTATTATGCTTGAACAATTTATGTCTGCTGTGCCTAAAGATTTGCACACTTTCGTTATACAGCAAAATTGCCAGAATCTTGGAGAGGCAACCATGCTAGCAGAGAGATTATTGGAAGCCACGCAGGCTTGCCATAGAATGGGTGGCCCTCTGAAGATTGGTGCTGAGGCAAGCTGTGCTGTATCAGAAAAGAAAATGGTTAAAAATGTTTCTGAGAATAATTGTACTGTGCCAACCCAGATTACACAGTGGAGTAAAAAGAAATGTTTCAAATGTGGAAAATGGGGACATTTGGAAAGGGGATGCCAGATACACACTAGCTTGATGGGTGTTGATTTAAAACAGCCCAAAGAAGGATTCCTTTTGATGGTTGATGTGCAGGGAATTACCACAAATGCTCTGTTAGACTCTGGGGCAGACCAGAGTATGTTGTCAAAGAGGCTTTGGAAGAGGATAGAGGCCCAAGAAGGATTTGTGTCTAGAACCCCTGAAAGTCAAGTTCACATCAGATGCATTCATGGTGCTGCAACATCATATCCCACCTATAGGCTAATGGTTAAGTGCCTGGGGGAACAAGAGGAAGTTCTTTTAGCAGTGGTGCCTAGGCTTCCATTAGATTTGGTTCTAGGAAGAGACTGGCCAAGATTTAAGCAGGGTCTAGTGAAAGGGCTAGGAAAGAAGGAGGGAGAATGAATGATGGAAATAGCTCCCGGGCCTTTGTTTGGAAGTCCTCAGTCCCTAGCTAAAAAGATGGTTAAGCTAATAGGTAAGAAGAGGGGCCTTGTATCCACCCGCTCACAGGCTAAGGTAGAGAGCCAGAAGGAGAAGGGGGAGCAGGCAGAGTTATTAGGAGACTTACCCTCGCATGATGATTTAATAACTCCACCATCTGGGAAAGTAAGAAAGTTGAAAGCACAAAAGCGTCGTGAGAGACTTTGCAGAACACAGGGAGGGCTGACATGTTGGCTGGTCAAAGTTTACCCTGGGTGCCAGCTGAGTTAGTGGCAAAGTTTCCTAACTTTCCACAAGAACAGCGAGCTGATCAAGCTCTCACCCGAGCTTTTAAGTATGCTCAGGAGGTCAGGGAGGAGTTGCCCAGATTCAGACTAGTTAATGAAATATTATATAGAGAGAGTCAGGACCCTAGAAATGGGACCATACGTAAACAATTGGTGGTACCCACAACTTTCAAAGGACTAGTACTTAGATTAACACATGATCATCCAGTTGGAGGTCATAAAGGGATGCAAGGAACGCTGGATCAAATACTTATGTGTTTATACTGGCCAGGTATTTTCAAAGAAACTGCCCAGTTTTGTGCTGCATGTCCAGCATGTCAGCGAGTTACAGCGACTCACCCACCGGTGGTGCCTTTGATTCCCATGCCAATTATCACAGACCCAATTGGTCGCATTGCTATGGATATTGTAGGCCCATTAGTCAAAACGCCCCGAGGTTTCCAATACATCCTAGTTATGATAGATCAGGCAACAAGGTTTCCCTGGGCCATACCATTGAGGAATGTTTCTGCAAAAACAATTTATTTATTTATTTATTTATTTATTTAGACAGTTTTGTATACCGCCTTATCCTTCAATCAAAGCTTTAGAGCTAGTCAAATTGTTTTGCGAAGTGGGATTCCCAAGAGAGGTGTTGACTGACCGAGGGTCCAATTTTGTATCCAAATATTTGGCCCAGGTCTGGGATGCCTTTGGCATTCATCACGTGAAAACTTCAGCCTACCATCCACAATCAAACGGTTTGGTGGAGAGACTCAACCAAACTCTCAAACAAATATTGAGAAAGGGGTTAGCAGGAGAGGTAAAAGAATGGGATATGTTATTGCCCTTTGCCTTATATGCCTGCAGGGAAAGAATTCAGGTGTCCCTAGGTGTAACTCCATATGAATTGATGTATGGTAGGGCTCCACTGGGTTTGTTAGATATTTTGAGGGAACAATGGATTGATCCTGAACCAGGAAGTCAGAAGGTGCCACAGTTTCTACGTGACTTGAGAGCACGTTTAAAAAGGACCTCGCAGGTTGCTGAGAAAAACCTGCAGGACAGCCAAGTGCGCCAGAATGGGTGGTATGATAGGACGGCCAAAAGCCGCCAATTAAGCATTGGTGAAAAGGTTTTGGTTCAAGTAGCAGGTACAGCCCCAAAATTTGAAGTACAGTGGAAAGGGCCATGGAAGGATGTTAGACAAGTGAGCCCAGTATCTTATGTGGTAGAAAATGCAAGAGGTCGTAGACAGACCTGCCACATTAATGTACTTAAGTCTTGGAAGGAGAGGCCTGTAAATAATAATGACCCTGAAGCCAGCCAAGAAGTAGGTGAGCATCAAAAAGATAATAGTCTCGTAGGTATTACGGACTGTAGGAAAGACGTTTCACCAGTTGCACCAGTCCGTAATAACTTAAGCAGGGGGGTATGTGATAAGGAAGCTTATCATAGTTCAGGAAGGAGCTATAATAGAGGTGAATTGGCTCTGAACAAGCAACCTGTCTTTGCTGGTAGAAATACTAAAACAGAATGTTTTCATAAAAGACTACCAGTCCCAGAATGCACCAGGTTTCAATCAGCCTCTAGAAGAGCTGAAGTGGGGAAACGTGTGTTCAATCAGGAGAGCTATGAGGTAATCCCCAATCACTCATCTCCAAGGGCAGGGCTTGATTCAGTACAGCTGCGCTGTGCTAGGGTGGAGCATCCCTCTCAGCAAGTTAAAAGTAAAACATATTCTACACAGAATCAGATGGAGTTGAGGAACTCAAAGCTCAAGGACAGAGAGAGCAAGAAGCAGCAGCAGCCACAACGTGGAAGAAAGAAGAGAAAAACATCTTGGAGGTCTAAAGAAGGAGCCCATAGCAGTACGTGTGTTGGGAGTCATTCCAGAGGCAAGCATACTCCATTGGACTGGAGGAAGCCAGGAATCCCCAGACGGCACCTTTGAGGGAGACGGCTGCATTTGGAAGGGGCCCTAAGACCAGTGCAAGAAGGTATGTGAAGAGAGACCCAGTGTCCAGGGATCTGGATTGGAAGGCTGGACATAAAAGCTGGATTACTTACTGGCCAGGATATCTGGAGAGGAAACCTAACAACAAAGGAAGCTCAGGTATGAACACTGATCTATGCCCTAGCTCTTCACTTCGGAGACAGCAGGGAAACAAGTATTGTCCTGAGAGTGCTCCATTAAGGAATTCCTCTGAGCCAGACCAAGATATTGATTCTATGATAGTTGAAGAAGAAGGAGATATTTTAAATGATCAGAATGAATACATGGATTGCTCTCTGAATAAGCTGCTGTGGTAAAATACTTTCACAAATACAACAACCATCAAAAGGAACTTGTTCTTTTATCTACCCAGAAAAGTTTACAAGAAAGCTTTAGGGTAGGATTTGAGCCACGTAGAGAAAGTGAACCAGCAAAGGGGTTTGCAGCTGGTTAATTGTTGGCAATTAAGCCATGCACAATTGCACGTGAGCTCTGAAAGGAAACTACTGTTTGTGTGTGAAAATACAAGAAAGTTATCCTTGAAAAAGAATAGTTTTTGTTTACTTTTTGGGTTTTGTTTTTTTGCTTTTGGAGCACTGCTAAAAGGTATTAGCAGGAGCCCTCAGAAAGACCTTTCTGTTTCCCATCAAGGTCTTTATTGTTTGATTGATTGCTTAAGAAGTTCAGTTGTTTATATCATGATTTGTTTTTCCTAAGTACAATACTGAAGCAAGTTGTCCTTTTGTGTTACCAAGTAAATCTGTGTGGGAGAAATAACCCCATAAATAAAATATATTTTCTTTGCTTACACTCGAGCAACACAACTCATTATTTTGTGAACGGCTGATTCTGGTATGAATGGACTACATTCCCCACAATCCTCTGCAAGTCATAATAGTATTTGCCTTTGCCAAGACTGTGGACATTCTCACCCAGCGCCCCCGTTTACAGTACCATATTCCCAGGTTTATGGTGGCATTGGTAAGGTATGCACGTACTAGTATTGTGAGATGTAGGCAAGGCCCAATATCCTGCCTCTCCGTGGGCTTTCCATAAAGGAGCCTGTGGTTGCGGTTCTTTCTGCTCCTGTTGGCCGCTGCTCTAGGGCAGAGGTCCACAACTCCAGTCCTTGTGGCCCAAACACTGTTCATGTTTTCCTGCTGTCCCTAATGAATATGCATGAATACATCTGCATACCATGGAGGCGGCGCATGGAAATGTAGCACACACATCTTTATTAGATACAGCATATATGTGAATGATTTGTTGCCCTCCAGGACTGCATTTGAGGGACTGTGCTCTAGGTAATGTGCATGTTTCTGGTGTCTGTGCTCTGTAGGGTAAAATGCAGATGTATTGGCATGTTTACGTTATATGCACTAAAGGTTCTGTCTGTATTATCACATTTTTGTGGTGGGTAAAAAGTGGGGACTGGGATGGCAGGAGCCCCAGCTGGGACTTGAACCTGTGACCACGTTTCCCTCTAAGCTGTGCGCATGAGCGCGCGCACACACCTTGCCGAGCGAGCGCACATACTTTACAACAGAGCGCACAAAAATTACAGTTCTGATTCTGATAGAAAAACAACACAGAAGTCTTAAAATTTAAAAGTTATGATTGTAATTACTAGAAATTTCCCGCTTCATTTAGTAATCGTCTATTTTCATTTAATTTGATTAAAATCAATGTGGTGTACATACTGTATTCTGACGTGTAGTCAAATTTTAAAGTATATAACTCCGAGTGTCATTATGTGGCGCACAAAAATTTAACCTTCCTTCAAAAGCTGCACACAGCTGATATTTTATGTGCACACAGCCTACAGAAAATTAGAGGGAACATTGCCTGTGACCTTCTGCTCCTGAAGGCACTGGCTGTGTGTGCTGCACCACCGTCTTGGCACAGAAACAGTGCATTCGCTAGGGAGTCCATGGCTGTTCGTCAGACAGGGCCTGTCTAGTGCAGTGCACGGCACCCACGTGAAGAGGGCTAGGCCATGGTGTGCTGTGGGCAGCAGACACTGCCCCCTCCACCACCGGTACCCCTCCGCCACCATGCTGACATGGCCTTATATTGAAGACAGCATCAAACCTGAATGATTTGTGGCCCTCCAGGGCTGCATTTGGGGGAATGTGCTCTAGGTAATGTCCATGTTTCTGGTGTCTGTGCTCTGTAGGGTAAAATATAGGCGTTTGAACCATGCTTATGTTCTCTGCAATAAAGGTTTGTCTGTACTTTCATGGTTTAGTAGTGATTAAAATATGGGGACTGGATTGGTAGGAGCCCCAGCTGGGACTTGGACTGGTGACTTTCTGCTCCTGAACACACTGACTGTGTTCACTGCACCACACTGTGGCCACAGAGACAGTGCAGTCCCTGGAGATAGGAAACCTGGCCATTGAGGTCGGAAGCCCTGCTCTGGACAATTTCACTGTGGGCTCATTCACCTTGTATGGGGACGGAGCGTAGACCCTTCCAAAATTCTTTTCTTTTTTTTGGAGGTTTTTTGGGAGTGTTTTTTTATGTTTTCCATTACTATCACTATTGCCCAGCTTGATTATAATTTTTTTTTTATTTTGTTGGGGTCATTTTCAATGTTTATTTGTACTTTTGTTCCGTACACATGTATCACACTTATCACTTTTTTGTAGGTTTCCCTGGTTTTGCTGTACATTGCTGACATAAATGGTTTCTTTTCCCTTTAAATCAGCTCTAACGCGAGGTTTTCACTTGCGTTAGTTTTGGCCTCGGATTTCACATCGTTAGTGTGCGGGGAGCCTCTCCCCTCCCACTCTTCACCCATTGACCCCTTCTCTCCGCCCCTGGGGAGCCTTCCTCCGCCCTCCGGGAGCCTTTCCCCGCCTTCAGCGTTCATTTGCGCCGCTGCACGCGTGAGCGCGCACTAAGGCACCTTTGTGCCCCGTAAAGCATCATTATCGCACGCTAAGGTACCTTAGTGCGCGATAATTGCACAGTGCGCATGTTAAGAAGGTTTAGTAAACATATCCCCAAGTCTTTTGTTATGTCAAATTACTTACTTATGTTCAAACAGTTTATTGGCATTTATAGTAACTCTCAAGTAATTACATAAATGAGAATGGAAAATATGGGAGATTAAGCATTATTTACATGCATTATAACTCACAATAATCAAGAAATAAATTCCCCAACTTTTAGTCACACTAACTATTAAGGGACTACAAGAAATAACATTACCAGCATTTACACTCTTTCTCAAAGGAAAAGTAAGGTTCCAAAAGAAAACAGTATTATCAGAAGGCTAAGGGGCATGTTTACTAACAGGCCGGTAAAGTGCGGGTCGCGGTAGAGTGAGTGTGCCGTATAAGGAGTGGGCGTTCCGTCGTGAAGAACAGAAGCTGTGATTGACAGATGCGCTAAGGTGCGCGGCGCCCGTGTGGTTAGTGCCCTGTGACATTACGGAGTTTGATCTGTGCACATGGTTCACACTGCTCACGGTTTTTGGGCTTCCACTATTGTGCTGCACATTGCTGACGGAAACGGTTTCTTTTCCCGGCACAGCACCTCTAACGCGAGTGTTTCACTGGCGTTATATTTCTTTGCAGATTCGGGCACGCTCCTGTGCGGCGAGTCTCTCCCCTCCCACATTCCGCCCACTGACCCCGTCTCTCCGCCCCTAGGGGGCCTTCCTCCGCCCTCATTTCGCCTTTGCACGCCTCTTTCGCACATTACCGCCCCGCAAATGTGCGCGTTGTCGGCGCACGCTTGCGGGACCCGTTAATGTGCCGCGCACTCGTACGGGGCGCTTAAGAGCACTTAAATACATCTTTTAGAGCGCTCATGTGCGCCCCGTACAAGTGCGCCGTTTAGTAAACAGACCCCTAAGACTTATGCGTCAACCGTAATGGGGCCCACCTCTACCCCAATCTCTTCTCTTGCACATAAAAATGCTAACACATAAAAATTCTAAGAGCTGCTTGGGGTCAAAGAAAAGAAAATTCTTCCCCTGGTAGGAAGCATAACATCTAGACGGGTATTTTATCATGAAAGAAGCCCCCAAGGAGATGGTCCTGCCATGATAAGACAGGAATTCCTTCCTCCTTAATTGGGTTACACGTGACAAATCAGGAAATATGCGCACATTGGAACCCAAAAACTGCTCATTAATATTTTTAAAAAAAGATTGAAGAATTAAAGCTTTGTCAGCCTCTAAAGCCAGAGTCACAAGCATAGTAGTTCTTTCTGTAACCACGTCCAAAGAACTTTCCAGGAATCCTGTTAGGTCCCCCACTCCACTCACAGAAGCCTCCACCTTCCTCCCTCTTGCTTCCATGCTGTTAATCGACAAATATTGTGCCCTAGTGAGTGGAGGTAAGTGCTCCATTGGAATTTTAAGCACCTCCATTAGATATTTCCGCACCATCTCCAACCAAGACATAAGAGGAGACTTCGGAAAGTTGAGCAGACAGAGATTATTCCGTCGGGCAAGATTCTCTAGATGTTCAGTTTTCCGTGTTAACACAGTCCTTTCTTTCATCAGAGCAACATGCTCCTCCTTAAGGCAAGAAATCTCCTCCTTAACTTGTAACAGAGAACCAGCTTGCAGCTCCTGGATTTTAGCCACTGTTCCCTCTAAGCTGTGCGCGTGTGTGCGTGCACACACCTCGCCGAGTGAGCGCACATACTTTACAACAGAGCGCACAAATATTATGGTTCTCATTCTGATAGAAAACAACACAGACGTTCTTAAAATTGAAAAGTTGTTGTGTATTTATGGTTTTCACAAGTTCTACAATATTTTCTAGTGCAATCAATGTGATGTACATACTGTATTCTGACATGTAGTCAAATTTTAAAGTATATAACTCCGAGTGTCGTTATGTGGCACACAAAAATTTAACTTTCCTTCAAAAGCTGCACAGCTGATATTTTATGCACACACAGCCTACAGAAAATTAGAGGGAACATTGATTTTAGCTGCTTCCAATTTCATATTAAACATTTCAGTACTTAATGAACCCACAACGGTTGAAAGGGTAGTGGTTAAAGCTGAGATGGCGTCCCACAGCGCTTCTAAAGTAATAATTGCAGGCTTTTTCAACACCAAATTCACTGGCTTCAGCTTTCCTCCAGGCTCCAACTGCTGTGGGAAACCCACACGAGCAGACGACTCCTCCCCCATCCGTCTCTCTAGCAGCCTCTCCCCACCGGAGTCTAAAGGCAGCCCTTGAGAAGCCTGTCCCTCTCCATCGGGCAGCGGAGTACTCTCCCGACCACCCGGCAGCACAGGGGAACAGGCTCCATCCAGAGAGAGAACGTTTCCAGGTTGTGTTGGAGGTGCCCGCGAATCAGGAGACAGACTTACTCCTGATGCGCCCAGCACCGACTCAGAATCTTCAGTCGGTGCTGTCGAGGACGCTGCTACCATAGACCCCGCTGCCGCAAAACCACATCACTCAAGGGTCCGCTGGCCCAAAAGGGAAGCCTGCTGTGGAGCAATGGGGAAACCAGCCTGTTTCCTTTTCCTCTGCCCCATACTCAATGGAGTAGGAGTTCACCGCCAGCACGATCACCTCGAGCGCACCGCAGCTCAGCAGTCCAAGGTCAGATACCTGCCGCCATCAAATTACTTATTTATTTCAACCATGACTTAAAACTTCCGGTAGCTTCTCAGTATTGACAGCCATTGAATTTCCCATAAAGTGTTATCATTTAATCGGAACAGTAATATTTTGTTAACATTTTTATGGTGTATATACCTATTATACACACCTGGGGTCAAATCGAACCCAGCTTAGCGAAACCAGTGTTGTCAGAATTCCTGTTTCAGGTTCATGTTGTAGTTATTATTGTTAATTTGGCATTGCTAGGCTATTTCATCTGTAGGCTACTGTGATCTTCATGTGAAATTAAGGCAACATTTTTTAGCGTTTGAATTCATACCAGGCATGTGTTCGTATAGACCTATTCATTGCTGTTATAGAAGTAATGCCGCTTTGCCACCAACATTGTTTCTTTTTTCTGAGATTTATTTGATTGGTAATAACAGTTATTTATTATGATTTCAGTTATTTTATTGTTCCGAGAATTCTGAGTGAAATGAGTAGTAGTCGTCCTCGTCATCTAACAAGCAAGGCTGTACTTCAGGCAGTATTAGCTGAACTTGAAAATGAATCATCAGAAGATGAAACGGGAATAGAAGGTGAAGACTCTGATGGTGAGCCAGACAATGTTGAACAAACTAGTGACTATGATGATCAAATTGAGGGACAGGAAGCACAGTACCTGGCAGGTACAGGGAGGAGTGGCCTAGTGGTTGGGGCAAGTTTCACACAAGTTTCACACAAGTTTCACACAAGTCTCACACAAGTTTTACCTCCAACTAGAACCAGAAGAAAAATAGCGACAAACACCCTAATAATGCCGAAGGCCATAACAACCTGTAGCCAAGCAACAGCGAACAGAGCCTTCATGTTTTGCGCACCAAAACATTGGAATTCCCTACCACCCGAAATTCGTGCCATAACCTGCATAGTCCAATTCAGAAAGGCCCTCAAACATAACTTATTCATCAAATACTACCCCACATAATGTACATAATATTGTACCACAAACTAAACAGAATCCCCTCCTTTTCCAAACATTATTGATAATATTACTTAAATACTTCTCTCATGTGATCGAATTAGCAGATCAATATTCTATGTATATAGTTCAATGTATATAGTTTTACCCCCATATTATCCATGTTTATCTTATCCAAATTTATTTTCCTGTTTTATGTAATACCGAACAGCCTGTTGTTCTGGTCTTTGGTTCTCTGTAAACCGCGCTGATTGTAAATAGCGCGGTATATAAAAAATTGAAATAAATAAAATAAATAAATAAATAAATAAGGTACTACAGGCTGGAAGGTCGGTGGTTCAAATCCCACTAGAGGACAGCAACCTTGGGCCGGAAGGACTGGGGTTTCTAGTCCCGCAGGTGCTCCTTGTGGTCTTGGGCAAGCCACTTAACCCTCCATTGCCCATGTTCCCTGTAAGTATTAGTGTATGTGTCTCATATCCCCTCGTGTTAAATGTATCCCCCAACCGCTTTGACCCGGTGAAAAGCGGGATATAAATGCAGCTAAATAAATAAATAAAATAAGGTGATACTGCGGAGAATGAAGACAGTGCATCATCTGATGTTGATGATGATGATCCACAACCAAGCAAGAAAAGAAAAATTAACTCAGGATTTTATAAACAAAAGAAATCAGGTAAAATCTACAAGGCAAAGAGTGGACGCATATGGTCAGAAGACAAGCCTAATGCTGCATTGCGTACAACGGCAGCTAATCTGCTTCGTCAGATGCCTGGCGTTAAAGGGCAGGCAAAGTTCAGTCAATAGGCGAGGCATTCTCTTTGTTCGTTACCGATGAAATGTTGGACATCATTCTTAGAGAGACTAATCGTTATGCCAAGAACCACTACCACACACAAGCCGAACAAATTGATGGAAACGTAAAAGAGTGGACAGATATTGACATTGTTGAACTAAAGGCAACCATTGGAATATTGCTGCATGCCGGTAAAGACAGATCATCAAAAGAAGCAATTACATCATTGTTTGCACCTGACTCAAAAACTTTTTATCGCTCCGTAATGAACATAAATCATTTCCAGGATATCTTACGGTTTGTGAGAATGGATAACTT
This sequence comes from Ichthyophis bannanicus, assembly GCA_033557465.1. NCBI lineage: Eukaryota > Metazoa > Chordata > Amphibia > Gymnophiona > Ichthyophiidae > Ichthyophis > Ichthyophis bannanicus. The sequence continues at coordinate 960,297,976 of CM066034.1, read as the reverse complement.
GTGTACTCGTCCAGAACGCGTAGCCACCGACAGGTTGGCAACCATCCATGATATATGGGACATGCTAAATGCATGCTTATCAATGATGTACTTACCTGGAATGGATTGACAGTTGATGAGCAACTGGTCAGCTTCAGAGGCAAATGCGGCTTTCGACAATACATTTCCACAAAGCCAGGAAAGTATGGAATAAAGATATTCTGGAACTGTGATCCACTGAAAGGAGAAGTTTATCTGGGGAAGCAACTTGGAGCAGCGGTCGAACTGAAGAAAGGAGTTGAAGTAGTGAAAAGATTGACTAGACATTGGTGGAAAACTGGCCGCAATGTTACATGTGATAATTTCTTTACTGATGTAGAACTGGCTGAAGATCTTCTGATTCAACACACTACAGTTGTTGGCACCATGAGAAAAAACAAAAGGGACATGCCAGGTGAATTGCTGATTTCCCAGAACAAGGAACTGTTTTCATCACAGTTTGTTTTTTGCAAAGAGATCACACTAGTGAGTTATGTTCCAAAGAAAAACAAAACGGTCATTGTTTTGAGCAGCATGCATCAAGATAAGATGATAGACAACAAGAATGAAAAGAAGCCTGCAATGATTCTGCACTATAATGCTACTAAGTCTGGAGTAGACAATCTGGACAACCTTGTGCATACATATACATACAAACGTGCCACTAGAAGATGGCCGGTATGCCTGCTGATGAACATGTTCAAAGTCGCTGGTGTGGCAGCTTACATAATTTGGGTGCAGCAAAAACCCAAATGGCAAACAGAGGTGTCCCACAAACAGCGACTCTTCCTAACAGAACTGGCAAAGGAGTTAGTTCTGCCACAGCAGACATTGAGATTGCAGAACCCAAGAACACTTCAGAAAGGGGTGCGGATCTGCATACAACTACTTGGATTCAGCTTACCTGGTCCTACAGGCTGTAAATCCAGAGGGGCATGATCGCGTTGCCAGCTTTTCACCAGATCATCAGATAAGAAAACATCAAAATACTGCAAGCTATGTGGTACAGACATATGCCCAGAATATTGCCAGCTGTTATGCAATGAATGTGCTGACTAAAAAACACCTTGATAGATGATTATACTAGGGGTGTCGAGACTTAATTACAATTAAGTGATAAACTGAAGTTAATAGCAACCTTGGGCAGGAAGGACTGGGGTTTCTAGTCCCACAGGTGCTCCTTGTGGTCTTGGGCAAGCCACTTAACCCTCCATAGCCCATGTTCCCTGTAAAATAGCTCTCTGTGTGCTCTGCTTTCCTGTCTAATCAATGTGTTTATACCTCAAAAAGATTTCCTGTCATGATTTGACAATTTCCAATCTGTAATCAAAACCGCTGCTGATCGCTGGAAGTAGCGGTATACAAATGTATACTAAATAAAAAAAAAAAATAGACTACTTTTATATCATAAACACTGAACATTTGTAAACAGCAAAAAATGAGAACTGTTTTTAAATAAATGCATTCAAATACCAATCCTATGTGGATGAAATTGTTCACGGTTTCTGGTCATTTACTGATGGGGTCAATTTGACCCCAGGTGTGCAAAGTCATCGGTAATTTAACGTGTGTGATGAAGGGTTAAAGAGGACCCAGGAAATCCACTGCTTGCCCCAATAGAAGCATTGTGGAACCTGTGTTTCTTGTTGGGAAACTGCTAGGTAGTTGTGACCTGGATTGGTCACTGTTGGAAACATGATACTGGGCTTGATGGATCTTAGTTTGACATAGTATGGCATATCTTTTCTTTTTAAATATCTTTATTTAAATTTTCAACAAGATACAATAATGGTAACACAGATATATCAATGAACGAAACATTCCCCAACAACCCAACCACCCACCCTTCCTTCCAGAGCCCATTGGCATCCCCTGTACGAATGACAGTCAGCAGTACTTACAAAACATAAGTGTGAAGCAGTGGTTCTAAAGATTGGCACACCATGCTGCTTCCACAAAGTCAGTCAAAGCCTTCCACTTAAGTTGGCTAGTGAACTTTTGAGCCACACCTTTTCTGGGCATCTGCTCGAATTTACTGTATAGGCATACCTGATTCCACCATGCTTGCCAGTTAGCATCAGGAGTATACTTCCAATTGAGGACTATTAAATGTATTGCTATTCCTATCATGAAGTCCAATAGAAAGAAGCATTCTTTTTTAAGGGATGGGATCCCTGCCGCTGACCGAAGCCCCAGAATTGCCCAGGTGAGAGGAGCTCTAAACCTCAAAATTGTTTGAATATGCTCCCAGACCTCGGACCAAAAACCTTTCACACTTGGCAATCAAAGACTATGGGGCTTGTTTACAAAGCCGCGGTAGCGGTTTGCGATCGTAATTGGAGCCGCGGCCCCATTGATTTCAATGGGGCCGCGGCTGCGATCGCGATCGCGAACCACTACCGCGGCTTTGTAAACAAGCCCCTATGTGTTCTAAGGTGCCTATATTGGTCTGACAAGACCAGCATTTATTGCTGGCAGTTGCATCCCATTTGGCCATTTTGACAGGGGTGAAGCAAGCTCCGCGGGCAAAGAAAAACAATGTCTGAGTAGTAGAGGAAGATTGGGTTATTCTAATTTGTTTTGCTCAAACATTTTCCCATTTTTGCGCTGAGAGGGTAATCCCTGCTTCATGTTCCCATACTCTTTGTAGGCTCTGTATCTGCAGGTGAGTATTTTGGCTTATTATTTTATAGAAGCAGGAGGCAACTCCAGCTGCTTGTGTAGCTTTCTGAATTAAGGGGATGTACCCCGCCTCCTCCTCTAATAGCCTGATGTTCACCACTGAATTCTCAATGCAATGTCTAAGTTGTAGCCACTGAAAATAAATTGCTCCTGGGAGGTTAAATTCCTATTTTAATTGCCCAGTAGTCCATATACCTTTTGAATACCATTGACTCCAAGCGAACACTTTCCGTTGAATCTTAAATAAGGGGTTATTCCACAAGGGAAGTAGTCCGGAGAATTTATCCCCATAGTCCTGAGTATACATTAATGCTGATAAAGCCTTTTATTTATTACAATTTATTTATTACAATCTTTTATATACCACGCTATTTGGTATCAGCGCGGTTTACATGGAACAGAATCATCAGAACAACAAACTATTCTGAGTTTACAAAGAACAGGCGTACAAACTTGGGTAACATGGGGGAACTCTTTACAAATATTATTTACATACAGTCATTATGATAATGACAATGGACACTGATCAAGATATCACACCAAGAAAGTTGGTGAGGTTAACTTAGAATTATGGTGTAGCTACTTTGTTGGGATTTGGCTTGGTGTATTGCTGAGTGGATAGTATTTGAGGAACAGGTGATATTTGAGTGCTTTCCTGAACTGGGTTAGGTCAGTGATTGCGCGAATGTCCGGTGGAAGTGCGTTCCAGCATCTTGGGGTGCAAAATCTAAATGCCCTGTTCGCCGTTGTCTGGGTGCATTTTGTTAAAGCTTTTGGGATTATTAGTGTGTTTATTGCTATCGGTTTTCTGGATCTGTTAGGTGGAATGACGTGAATGAGCTCCGTTAGTGATGAGGATGAGAGGCCGTTGATGGCCTTGAAGGTAAGCAGTAAGGTTTTGAAAATGAGCCTTGCATGAATGGGGAGCCAGTGGAACTGCTTCAAGATGGGGGTCACATGCTCATTTTTTGAGGCTCCGTGAAGAACCCTCGCTGCAGCATTCATGGCGAGTTGTAAGGGGTTAATGGTAGACTGTGGGAGGCCTTGTAGGATAGAGTTGGCATAGTCAAAATGCGGTAGAATTAATGCCTGGTATATTGTCCTGAAATCTTCTGGGTCTAGTAAGGAGCGCAAGTGCCTGAGAGATCGGATCTTGAAATAGACTGCTCTTACTATATTACCTATGTGTGCCTTTTGTGTGTCCGTTATCATCAGAGGTGCTGTCTTACTTGGCAAGAGCATACCAGGGAGAAATTTCATTGGTATGGGGGCTGCTAAGTTCTCCTCCAGAGCCAACCAAACTGGGCTCTGGTCTGTGAGCTGCTCTATCCATCTGGAAACCTGCTTTAATAAGAAAGCTCTGTGGTAGGCCAGAAAGTCCAGAAATTTTACCCCACCCTTCTCCTTGCTGGATTTGAGCTTTTTGAGGGCTATTCTGGGAGGTTTATTGTTCCATACGAAGTAACTCAATATCCTCTCCATGCGTCGATACATAGCTATTGGCATATAGCATGGCAACATTTCTAATATATAATTGATTTTTGGGACAATGGTCATCTTGTCTCCAAGCGGCCCCACCAAGACAAAGCCAAGGGAGACCATTTGGCAGTCAGAGTCCGAATTTTGGACAACACGGCTTCTGCATTAAACTTTATCGTCTCCTCAAGCGGATAGCAGTAATGCACCCCCAGGTATTTAACCATTCCTGACTCCCATACGAATGGGAATTGCACCATATACCTTTTATGCACATGTGGGTTTAACAGGAAAGCAACTGATTTTGACCAGTTGATTTTGTATCCTGACCACCGAGAATATTGACCTATCTGTTCTAGTATATCTGACACTGATTCTGGAGTGGTAAATAGCAACAAATCGTCAGCATATGCCGATAGTTTGACTTCCTTGCCAGCGATTGACAACCCTTGAATCTTCTGATTCTGCCGCAGCATAAGGGCTAGAGGTTCTAATGTGTGATTGAACAATATCGGGGACAAAGGGCAGCCTTGATGGGTGCCCTGACTAAGCTTAATGTTCTGGGATCGGGTACCATTTACACAGATATTGGCAGTGGGATGAGTGTACATTACTTTAAGTAAGTTAAGAAAGCCTTTCCCAAGCCCAAACTAACTAAGGGCAGCAAACATAAATGACCATTCCAGGCAGTTGAACGCCTTTTCAGCGTCTAAAGTTAATCCAACTAGAGGGGCATTCACATTTTCTGCGCCAGAGGTATGGCAAAAAAGCCTGGCGTTATCGGCTGTTGACCTGCCTTTGACAAACCCGCATTGGTCAGGGTGGATCAACAGAGGTTTAAAATCTCCCCCTAAAATTACAGGGACTGTAAGAACCTTATGTACCTCTTCGGCTACAGAGTTAAAAAACCCTGGACAATCCAAATTGGGGGCATAAATGTTTATGATAGCCAGTTCTAATTCTCCTATCTGTAGAAGAGCTTTGACCCATCTCCCCTCCTTGTCTGACCTGGTTTGTAGCACTTTGGGGACGAGGGACTTCCGCACCAAAATGGCCACCCCATTGCGCTTGTGGACTGCTGTGGAATAGGCCACTAGTGTAAAGGGCTTTATACTAAGCTTGTCAGATGGCTGCCTGGGTGAGAATCTTCACAGTCTTGGCAAGTGCATATAACTATATGATTTGCAAGGGATTGTGGGCAATGTAGTTCATTCACACCAGACACAGCTGCTGACAATAATTTAGTTGTGCTCAAGTGTTAAAGCCAATAAGATATTTATTTATGGGGTTATTTCTCCCAACACAAATATGCTTGGTAGCACATAAATCAGGTTACTTGCTTCCAGTGTTTAACTTGGAAAAACAAAATCAAAATCAGGAAAACAACATTCAAACTTGTCAGGCATTAGCTAATGTTTTCTTAGCATATATCAAACAACAAACGAAAAGCCACAAAGAAAGAAAAAAACTGTTCTTTTCAGGTTAACTTCTGATAACTTCCCACATAGATTCAGAAGTGATTCTCTCCTAGCTCACAAGCAATTAGGTAAGGCTCAATTGCTAGCAGTTATCCAGCTGAAACCCCTTAGCTGGCTTGCTTTCTACAGCGTGGCCAGAAATCCTACACAGGAGCTTTTCTGAGTAGATTAAAGAACAAGTTTGTATTTCTTTGTGATGGTTGCTGTACTTTATAACAGAAAATCACCAAAGGAGTTTGGACAGAGAGCAGTCCATATAAACACATTCTTCATCTGCAATCATTCCCCCTTCTTCAACAAGCATGGGTTCAATATCATGGATTGGCATAGATGAATCTCTCAATGGAGCACTTTCAGGAGAATACTTGTTTCCCTGCTGTCTTTCAAGGTTATAGCTAGGGCATAGATCAGTGTTCATACCTGAGCTTCCATTGCTGTTAAGAGTTCCTCTCTATATAGCCTGGCCAGTATGTAGTCCAGTTCTTATGTCCAGCCTTCCAATCCCTATCCCTGGACACTGGATCTCTCTTCACATACCTTCTGGCATGGGTCTTAGGGTCCCTTCCACGTGCAGCCGTCTCTCTCACAGGTATCGTCTGGAGATTCCTAGCTCTGCAGCACCATTCCTCTGGCTTTCCCCAGTCCAATGGTGTATGCTGGCCCTTGGAATGCCTCCCAGTATACGTACTGCTCTGGACTCTTCTAGACCTCTCAAAGGCTTTTCTCCTCTTTCTTCCAAAGGGTTTCTTTCCCTCTCTGTCCGTCCGGTTTGGCTTCTGCTTCTGATGATCCTCCTGATGATGAAGATGATCAAGCTCAAGCTGATTCTCAGGATACTGAGGATAATTCTCTGTAGAATAAACTCTACCTTTATTCTGCTCAGATGAGTGCTCCTCCCTAACACAGCGCAGCTGTGCTGAATCAGGCCCTGCCCTTTGAGATGAGTGCTTAGGGATTACCTCATAGCCCTCCTGATTGAACACACGCTTCCCCACTTCAGCTCCTCTAATGGCTGTTGGAAACCTGGTGCATTCTGGGACTGGTAGTCTTTTATGGGAAAATTCTGTTTTCTTATTTCTACCAGAACTGACAGGTTGCTTGTTCAGAGTCACTTCACCTTTCCTATAGCTCCTTCCTGAGCTATGATAAGCTTCCTTATCACAAGCTTCAAGGATTCCTTCATATTCAGATGTGTCTCTTGAATGAGCAAGATGTCAACTTTTTCTTGCCGCCCATAGAGAACTATTTTCTTTCTTTTTATGGGGTTATTGATGCCCTTCACATTTAATGATAATATTTTAAAGATCATAGCGACAGTTGTCCAACAATCCTATAGGCCAAAGGGTAGGTATGACTGACCTATTTAACCCTGAAAACAGATATCTTCCGCTTGACTCAAACTTTATGGTTTCCAGTTGAGAACAGCGGAAGATCGATTTGCCTAAACTGCCATTTATTCTGGCAGATAGTGCTGCTGAGCTACAAGCAACCTTTCTTGCTACTCCAATGGAACCTGGAGGAATATCTAAACTACCATACCTATTGGGTGAACCCATGGTGAGCGAGGCGGATACAGAGGGGCCGTATTGTCTAGGAGGGTTGGCACCGCCCACATACTGAACACCACTTGTTGCTCCAGTGTAAAGATTACATACATCCTCTACTGCCCCTACCCCTCACAGATGCGGCCCAACATTCCCTTTTACTGATTATTTACTTATTTACTTAAGATTAACATCACATTTTCTAGTCGTTACTGGGAGAAGACAGTGCAAGGACATCAATTGTTGCCAATGTAATTACACAGATCACATAATTCCATTTCACAAGCCAACAATATGGGGCACATACCCCTAAACCAAAGAGAGACCACCATTACAGGGTGTTTCAATGCAACTGGGACAATTCCTTGTCTTCGAGGTATTGTGATGGAGCTGAAGCCATTGAAGCGATGGATGTAGAAAAAATCTCTCTTTCTTATGAAGCAACTGAGTTACAGAGGGTGCAATTACCTAGAAGTGCAGCTAGAGGGAGCAGGTACGAGGCTGCAGAGGTTAAGCTGACACACCCAGGTTGTAGCAATGCAGTACCTAATCAAAGGCACCTGGGCAGAAAGTCAGGAAACTCAGTTGGAGAACGCCTTTTTAAGCAGTGCTCACAAGGAAGCAGACAGAGAGGATCTAAGGGAGAACTCAAGAGAGGATCTGAGAAGGAACTCGAGGGAGGACCTTTGAGAGAGAAAGAGAAAGGATCTTTGAAGGAAGGACCTGAGGAAGGAACCTCATACACTGCAAGGCAGAGAAGCTTGGATACATGGAAAAGCAGAGCTAAGTTCCAGGGAGAACAAGCCCAGCTTAGAAAGCTCCAGAAGCCAGTCTTCAAGGAAGATGGTGACAAAGGGAGAATCTCTGGTGGAGAGAGCACCAGCAGCAAACGCTACAGAGATCCAAGGTACAGTGATGCCAGGTCCTAGGAAGGCTGATAACCTAAAAAGCCATTCTGAGAAGAAGCAAAGCTGGAGGAAGTTTTGTAACCCTGGACAGAGAGGTATAGGGAAAAGCACTAACAGTTATTTGCTAAACCCAGGCTAGCAGGGCTGGAAAGTGGGGGAAAGAAATACTGAACTGCAACCTGTGTTAACCAGGGAAAGCTCAGGATTAGAAGACACTATGAGTGCGCTAGAACCCATGCAAATTGAGTTTGCAGAACCAGAACCTTTGATGCTTGAACCAATGGACTGTTCTCTGTGTATTATCGAGAGCCTGGAATCTCTTACCGAGATATAACAGCAGCACATGTTTTAAAGTATCTTTTTGCTTCTGTTAACACTTGTGGTGATGAGCTTACTGATAAGCATAGAAAAAGAGCTGGTTTTAAAACTTTCTCTTCTGAGTTGGAGCAGGGCTCAGATAGACAGTCTTTTAAAACAGCACCTAGAGAGAAAAGTTACAGGGTTGAGGGTGCTGAGTACAAGCCACGCCCTACCTCCATGGCAACACAGATTGCAAAGGGGAATCACCTGGGGAGGAGGGACAGGAAAACGAGCTTCACGCTCAAGCATTTAACCTCATATGGGTTTAAATCCAGCGGTCTATAGACGTCATTTTAGAGCGTTTAGGTTGAAAGAGGGTGAAACACCCCAAGCTTTATGCCATCGCTTAAGGAGTCTGGCATATAAATGGCTCACTCCAGAGACTAAGGGGCATGTTTACTAAAGTGCGGTAAACGTGACTAACGCGCGTTATACGACGTTAACGACCGTAAGTGCCGTATAACATGCGTACCGATGCGCTAACGACCGTTAACGTAATACTACGCGCGTTAAGCATAGTTAACGATCGTAAAGTCCCGCGGCGCGTTAAAACAGCGCAGAAGGTGGAGAGTGGCGGAGAGAAGGGGTCAATGGGCGGAGAGTGGGCGGGGAGAGGCTCCCCTCATACTAACGCGCTGAATTTCTGAGCTCAATTCCAACGCGAATGAAAACCTGTCGTTAAAGGCATTTAAAGGGAAGAGAAACCATTTCCGTCAGCAATGTACAGAAAAACCGGGGAAACCCACAAAACGTGAGCAGTGTGATACATGTGCACAGAACAAAATTTCACATAAAACATTAAAAATGACCACAGGAAACATTTTAAAAAGCATAATTCAGCTGGGCAACAGTGATAGCAATGGGCAACAAGAACAACACTCCCTGGAAAGCACCAAATAAAAAAGAAATGATGTGTGGAAGGGTCTACGCTCTGCAGACCCTTTTAAAGATCATTTCATTGTAATGGAGCTGTCCTGGGAGTGTTGTGTAATGTTTCCCAATGATATAATTGTTGCCCAGCTTGGTTATGGGTGTGTGCCCCTTTTGTGAGGTCTTTTATGAGGTTTATGTGCACCTTTGTCTGCATACAAGGTAAATGAGGCCACAGTAAACCTGTTGCAGAGCAGGGTTTCTGACTCGTCAGGCCGGTTTAACTAACTCCAGGGACTGCACTGTCTCTGTGGCCACAGTGTGGTACAACAGACACAGCCAGTGCCTGTAAGACCAGAGGGTCACAGGTTCAAATCCCAGCTGGGGCTCCTGCCAACCCAGTCCCCATAGTTTTACCCACCACTAAACAGTGATAGTAAAGACACTCCTTTATTGCAGAGAACATACGCATGGCCTATATTTTACCACACCAAACACAGACACCAGAAACAGGCACATTACCTAAAGCAGAGTCCCGCAAATGCAGTCCTGGAGGGCCCCACACCATTCCGGTTTCATGCTGCCTCTAATAAAGATGCCTGTGCTGCATAGCTATGCACCACCCCCATGGTATGCAGATGTAGCTCATGCATATTTATAAGGGACAGCATGAAAACCCGAACAGTGTTCGGAACACCAGGACTGGAGTTGGGGAACTCTGCCATAAAGCAGCAGCCAACAGGGCCACACACCCACCCACAGGCCCCATTGGCCAATGCCACCTGGAGAGGCAAGACATTGGGCCCTGCCTGTATCTCCCAATACTAGCAGTTGCATACCTTAGCAATGCCACCCTAAACCTGGGTATATGGTACACAGCTATCAAATGTTTCCTCTGATAACTGGCAGATATCAGTTCCTACGTTAAGCACATTTTGCGCATTGAGCTCCACCATAACAATCATTGTGATGTCTGCGGTGTGCGCTGCAGGTCTGGTCTCTAACAGTGTTCACCACCCTGGGGAGTGACCCCCCAACAGTCTTGTGTACCATATCCATGCCTGTACTATGCCCAGGACTGGTGTGGTGGGTATGGCTGCTGACCACTTCTATAGTAGCACAATGCTGGCATGTGGCTGTCTGTCTATCCAGTGTGTGGTGGCTGCAAACACCTTCCACAGCCCACACTGCCAGCAATGTTGCCAGTATTGGGCTGCCAATGTGCATAATGAGGAGCAAGGTACCATGGGTATAGGCCGGACAGGGTATAGGCCGGACAGGGTATAGGCCGGCCACCACCTACACAGACAGAGTGACCTCAGTATATCCTGCTGAGAGATCACTCTCACCCTGACTGTGCAGTGACCACAGCATGGCTAGGCACTCCCATAGTGCTATCTAGTATTTCTCTCATGTGATAAATATGAGTTTCCTTTTGGGGCCCAGTCACTGATGTATCTGCTTGCTGTGTATGCTGACATCCCAGTTCTGGGTGCAGGCATCTCCACTGGGCACTAGCAGACTGTTTGCAGCTGGTAGGTGTTGTGATGGAGTGGCTTGCAGGGTGCAGTGGCTGATGGCTTGCACCAGGGGAATATCAGATAGTGGTGGGGTGCAGCATAGCATATCTAGGCCTAATGTCTGTCTACTATTGTGTTATGGCTGTATACAGAGCTGCATTGACTGCCTTTGGGGTGTCTGTTCCTCAGCAGGACTAGGGTCAATGTTCCCCTCTACTGCCACCTTTGCAGGGAGGTAGACTGTGGATCTTTTGATAGGAGACCCTGTTTGCCACCCTCAGCCCTGGGGGAGGGGGGGGGTGGTGGTGCATGGGGGCTACACCTGACTGAAACAGACAGAGATGTCCAAGGTGTTCCTGCAGAAACTACCTATCTCACACAGTAACACTGCTTTGGACCTGCACCATGGCCTCTTTCAGCCATGGACGGTGCTGTGGACCTAGTGCTGGGTACCTCACTGCACCCTCAGGTTGAGCACAGCACCCGCACAATGTGACGGTGTGTAGCTACTCTGTGCCAGTACAACACACGGTCAGTACCCCCTATCAGGCCGAGGTGCTGTGGGGGTGCACATGGTCAGTTCCCCCTACCAGGCCGAGGTGCTGTGGGGGTGCATTCCCCATGGTGTGTATCTGTGGACAGCTGATTTGCATCTGCAGTGCATCATGGGTGTGACTGGCACAATCCAACCCTGTGAAACTCCAGCACCTGCTCACAGGCTCTGATAAACCATAGGCCATCACACGTACATCTGTTAGCATAATGCATAGGTGCAAGACACCCTACAGAGTCTGTAATATAAGATACCCACACTGGTAAAAACACACGTACCCACGCACGTAAAAACACACGTACCCACGTATGATTGTACGCGTGCAGCTACGCACGGGGCTACGCACGTACCAATGCACGCAGCCTCGCACGCACCAACGTACGTGGCTAGGCACACTCCGAGAGTGTTTTTCTGACACCAATACTCAACGTAACGAAAAACATACCTCCTATTTCCCTCTGTAATGTACAGGGTGATGCCTGGGACAGCCTTCTGCGTTAGGCACACTGGGGACTTGAACCCATGTTGCCTGTAACAGCAGTCAGTACCGTAACCATTGTGCTACAGCTCTGTTTCAGTGCTTTGTGTCTGTATGTCTTCTTACGTTTAACGCGCAGTAATGCGCCACGGCGCCCGGTAATGCTCGTTAATTTTTTTAAGGCACATTAGTGGTGACGATGTACCGCCCATGTCCTTATTTGGGGTTTCTGTCACTACCGCGGCTCCTAATGCGAATTGCACTAACGCAGTTTAGTAAACATACCCCTAAGGGTCTGGAGAGAATGTTGGATTGCATTGTTCTTGAGCAATTTATGGATGCTGTGCCTTCAGAGTTGCAAACCTTCCTGGTCCTTCAGAATTGCGGTAATACCAGGGATGCCGTTTCGCTGGCAGAGCGTTTTCTAGCCGCCAGATTGGTGGGCCAGATGAAACCGGCATTGATGGAGGTACCAGAAAGGAAGGCAAGGCCAGCAGAGGTTGAAAAACAAAAATATTGGTCTGTGGATAAATGTCATTATGCCCAGGAAAGAAAATGTTTTGCATGTGGGGGAATGGGGCATTTCAAAAGAGATTGTAAGGCCAAGATAGCCCTGGTAACCACAGAGCCCGGTAGGATAGGAGAGGGATGCCTATTGGAGGTGGAGGTGGAAGGGGTTCCCACAAAGGCATTACTGGATTCTGGGGCAAACCAGTCAATGATTGCCCAAAGACTATGTAAGAGGATTGTATCCCAAACTGATCATAATCTGGAGTCTCCTAAAAGTCAGGTGAGGATCAGATGTGTTCATGGGACTACTACATCCCATCCAATACATAATGTATGGGTGAAGGCTCTAGGCCTAAGGAAAAGGATAGCGGTAGCAGTGGTGTCCAGACTCCCAAATACCTTAGTCCTGGGGAGGGACTGGTCCCAACTTTGGCATGGGTTGGCAAAGGGGTTAAAGGACAAAGCAGGAAAAACCTCCATCCTAGGCAGTCTAGAGGAAGCCTTACCCGGGGTAAGAAGAGTTGCGAACTCTGACAATCATAAGGATAGAGCAGGCATGGTCTCTACTCGTGCCAGTTCTAAGGCAGTTAGTGGAGAGCTAGATACCCCAGAGGATCCCATAGCGGGTATGCCCTCACATGAGGATTTAATAGGTCCCTCTACAAGTGGCCTGAGGAAAGAAAAGGCTGAGAAGGGGAGGGAGAGACAGAATAGATCAAGAAATAGGGCTGAGCTAATGACTGGACAGGAATTGCCCTGGGTGCCAGCCCAACTAATGGAGAAATTCCCCTCATTCCCGAGGGAACAGCAGGCAAATCCTACGCTAGCACGAGCCTTTGACTATGCGCAGGAAGGATCTGAGACCCTGCCAAGATTTTTCTTGGAGGACACTTTGCTCTATAGGGAGAGTATAGACCCAAAGACGGGGGAGATGAGGAAGCAGTTGGTTATACCCACCTCTTTCAGGCATATCATGTTAAAGTTAGCGCACGATCACCCAGTGGGGGGACACAAAGGTATACAGGGCACACTGGATCAAATCCTGAACCGGTTTTATTGGCCTGGAGTGTTCAGGGAAACATCTAGGTTTTGTGCATCCTGCCCTGCTTGCCAACGGGTTACCCCAAGGCATCCGCCTGAAGTACCTATGGTATCAGCACCCGTCATATCAGAACCAGTGCATAGACTGGCAGTGGATATAATGGGCCCTCTCCTTAAGACACCAAGGGGTTACCAGTACATATTGGTGGTAGTTGATCAGGCTACGAAGTTTCCTTGGGCTGTTCCTCTGCGGAATACGTCAGCACGTACCATAGCCCAAGAGATGGTTAAAATATTTTGTGAAGTGGGCTTTCCCCGTGAAATCCTGTCCGATAGGGGAAGCAACTTCATGTCCAAATACCTTGCCCAGGTCTGGGAGGCCTTTGATATTTGTCACGTGCGTACGGCTGCATATCATCCCCAGACAAACGGCCTGGTAGAGAGATTTAACCAGACCCTGAAAAATATGTTAAGGAGGAGTCTGGAGGGTAACATAGCCGAGTGGGACATGATGCTCCCATTTGTATTATATGCCTCTAGGGAGCGTAAGCAAACCTCTACGGGTACATCCCCGTATAAGCTTATGTATGGGCGCACTCCCCGGGGTGTCCTTGATATTTTGAAGGAGCAATGGGTAGCACCGGCCATACGGGAACAAGAGGTACCCCAATTTTTAAAGGATTTAAAAGGGAGGTTACAGAGGCTGTCCCAAGTATCAGAAGGGAATTCGGTAGCGAGTCAGGCCCGCCAGAGAGCCTATTATGACCGACGGGCTAAACCATGCCATCTAGAGGTTGGCGAAAAAGTACTTATCATGGTTACAGGGGCCACTTCCAAATTTGAAAGCACCTGGAAAGGGCCTTATAAAATAGTAAAACAGGTAGGACCTGTCACATATTCAGTAGCGAATAACAGAGGGAGGCAGCAAGTCTACCATGTAAATGTCTTGCGGCTTTGGCAAGAGAGAACACTGAGTGCTCAAATAGCTGTAAGGGATTATAGTGACCAGATCACCCTTTCAAGAATTACTGACTGTGCACGGCTTAGCGCGCCAGCCAGTAATAGCTTAAGTGGGGGGATATGTGGTGATGAGCTTACTGATAAGCATAGAAAAAGAGCTGGTTTTAAAACTTTTTCTTCTGAGTTGGAGCAGGGCTCAGATAGACAGTCATTTAAAACAGCACCTAGAGAGAAAAGTTACAGGGTTGAGGGTGCTGAGTACAAGCCACGCCCTACCTCCATGGCAACACAGATTGCAAAGGGGAATCACCTGGGGAGGAGGGGCAGGCAAACGAGCTTCACGCTCAAGCATTTAACCTCTCAGAGTCAGAGGCAAAAGCATGCAGGAGGAACACAATCAGGAGCAGAATCACATTCAGTGAGAGCAGAAGCAGGATTGGGCTTGGAACAGAAACAGAGCTCAGAGCGTGAGCATGAGAAGCAGAAAGAAAGAGAAAGTCTGAGGAATCTGGCCAGAGGCTTTGGAGCACGGCAGAGAAGGGCTGACTTCCAACACAGAAGGAGTTCTAGCAGCAGCTCTCTCAGCCAAGACAGACATACAGAGTTTGCAAGCCTTGGTAAAGGTAGGAAACCAAACTCTGGGAAACTGGTGGAATACAGTTCAGATAACAGTGAAGCTAGTGAGGATTCAGAGGGGGAGTTTTATTTCTCTAAAAAGCCTGCAAGGAAATCTGTTCCTAGAGCCCAGGGAAGGCAGCTGAAGCCAGTGACTGTTTTACTCAGAGATATAAAACTCTGCAGCTCTCGTATTAAACCTGAAGGGAGGAAAGATAATCCCTGGGAGAAACTGTTTAAACTAATGCAGCAGTTAAAACCTGATTATGTAAGTAAAATCCCAGAGCTGTTTCAGAGTGAATGTGAAGATATGGAAACGGACTTAGCTGGATTGGAGGAGGACACAGACTCTCCAATGGAATGTTCAACAGCCTTTATTGCATAGGAGAAAGACTGACTTACCAGCTGAAAGGAATATTTCAGGACTGTGATATATGCTCTGAGTTTCCTGAACCCTGAAACCAAAGGAAAAGGATTATAAATGTGTTTTGTTGAAGTTTGGTTCCTGTATGCTGAAGGAAGCTATATGAGTTGATTATTGTTCTGTTACTACTTGTTCATACGCTTAAGAAGATTTGTTTTTCTGAAGTTTGGTGACAAAAGATAAAAATAATAAATTTCCTGTGTAATGCCTAAAAACCACTCGGACTGCTTACTGACCACAACTACAATAGTCCCAGCAGCACATGCTCTGGAGTTAAGCAAATACAGTTGGCACGCTGCCCCTTCTGGGCGACCGCCTAGATGGCCTGGCAGTGCTACACACTGAAGGAAGAAGTTTTGTCTTGTTTTTCTTGCTGTTTGAGAAACTTGCCTGGATACAGAGAACTGTGAAGCTTTTTTAACAGTTGCTGACCTTTTGGAAATTATTCTTGGCACTAAACCTGAAGTAACGTAATTCTACTTTGTTTCCTGAAGAACCTTTTGCGTAACAAGGGAATAAAAATCTTTTTGTTTCACCCTGCTCAAGGCTCACACACCTATTTTCTTTGTGAAGAGGGACTACAAGGACCAGAATGCATTTGGTCTAAAAGTTTTTCTTTCTGCAACAAAATTAAAATGTCCACCCTGACCCTTTGGCACACTGCCACTAGGAGGGGCTGTGACAGTATACACCGAGAGCGTCGGGGTTATCAAAGGTTTTTGTTTGTTATGTAATATAACCCTCATCCTAGCAGGGTACATTAGCCCGAATCTTGCCTGCAGCTGCTGCAACCGAGGCTTCAATGTCAGAAACCTTTTCCATCTGTCCACAGTGCTCTTAGCAAAGTCAGGAAAGAAGAACAATCTGTGGCCCTCAAATTCCACTGGAGAGTGTGTGTGAGCAGCGTCCATAATTTGAGCTACTTGCTGGAACCGGAGAATTTTCAGAATAATTGGCCTCGGCCGTTTGCTGTTAGGCTGAGCTTGTGAGGGAACCTTGTGTGCTCGTTCTATTTTGAACGGAAACTCAAATGACAACTTCAACACTGAGGGTATCAATTTACTCAAAACGGAAACATGTCCCTTCCCTCAGCGCCTTCCGGGACACCAACTATTCGCATGCTGTTCCTGTGGGATCTGTTGTTTCCATCTTCGACGTCTCTTTGAAGCTCCTTTATTTGCTTGTCCTGTTTGTCGACCAGTCTCAGCCTCTCCTCATGCACAGCAAGTGTTCTTTCCATCGTGTCCTGCTTTAGAGTGAGTGCCTCCATGCAGGTTTGCATTGCTCCAATGTCATCCTGAACTGTGGTCAACGACTCACCATTTGCTTTGACCATTGCCCGTATTGCCCGCACCTCCATTAAGAGCTCTTGAAAGGCCTCTGGGTCTCGCCAGGCTGCCATTTTCTGCGGGGAAGGGGGATCCGTTTTCGAGCGCTTCGTGCTGTTTTGCGCGGCAGGGAAATCCAGTCGTATTGGCTTGGGTCCAGACATCTCCCGATGTTACTGCTCCCGATTCTGTCGATTCCACACCAGGATTAGTGGCATTTGCCCAGGATTATTGTCAGACCCCTCTGGAGCAATGGCTCTAAGCGTCCATCCTGCTCGGGTCTAGGCTTCGTCCCCCCTAGTATGGCATATCTTATGTTCTTATGGATGTTTGTCACTAAAATGAACACTTTTCAAATGCTTGTTCCTGCCTTGAGCAGGTCTAACATTACAATGAGGGATGTCCAGGATCCTGAGAATGTCCTGGTCAAATCTCCTTCATGCCCCCGTTGAGACAGGGACATCCTCATGTTGGGGACATTCCTAGAGCTGGCTTTTATCACAGTAGGGTCTTGAGTGGGCCCTGAGGGCCTAGATTGGAGGGATGTTAGGTCCATTCCAAGATATCTGCAAGCCCAGAATGTTTGTCTGTTAATTTCGTTGGTATGGGAGGGGATCCGGGATAGTTGGGGGGGGGGGAAGATGGATGGAGGGGCTTGGGTTAGGTTAGGGGGGTTAGGAGGGATAGTGCAGGCTCTAGTATGCCTGCGGCACTTTGATTGCTGACGGGTCCGGGAGAAGAGTCAACCCCAGGCCTGTTGGTACAAACTTATGTTTTCTTATTCCTATCTTCTAACATTGAGTATGTTATGTTGGGCAGCGCCCCTGTTTTGTGGTGAGGGAAAGGGGGGGGGAGAAAATGGGGGAGACTTGAGTTTATTTATTTATTTATTTAGTATACATTTGTATACCGCTACTTCCAGCGATCAGCAGCGGGTTTTTTTTTTATTACAGATTGGAAATTGTCAAATCATGACAGGAAATTTTTGAGGTATAAACACATTGATTAGACAGGAAAGCACAGCACACAGAGAACTATTTTACAGGGAACATGGGCTATGGAGGGTTAAGTGGCTTGCCCAAGACCACAAGGAGCACCTGTGGGACTAGAAACCCCAGTCCTTCCGGCCCAAGGTTGCTGTCCTCTAGTGGGATTTGAACCCCCGACCTTCCAGCCTGAAGTACCTTGAACCAACCACTAGGCTACTCCTCCTGTGTTTCTAACTGAGGATTCTGTATTTTGGTATTGCCAACTGTTTTGGTGGTATAATTTGTAAATGCGGTGTTGTTGTTTCACTTTGGAAATTTGAATAAAAACAGATTAAACATAAAATGGCCTTGGAAGTCTCTAAGCATGTTTTCGGATATCCAAAGCACAAATAGGGCGTCCAGAATGATCCCCTTAGCTGTCACCAATGTTCCCTCTAATTTTCTGTAGGCTGTGTGCGCATAAAATATCAGCTGTGTGCAGCTTTTGAAGGAAGATTAAATTTTTGTGCGCCACATAACGACACTCGGAGTTATATACTTTAAAATTTGACTACACGTCAGAATACAGTATGTACACCACATTGATTTTAATCAAATTAAATGAAAATAGACGATTACTAAATGAAGTGGGACATTTCTAGTAATTACAATCAATAACTTTTAAATTTTAAGATGTCTGTGTTGTTTTCTATTAGAATCAGAGCTGTAATTTTTGTGCGCTCTGTTGGAAAGTATGTGCGCTCGCTCGGCGAGGTGTGTGCGTGCGCACACGCGCACAGTTTAGAGGGAACAGTGGCTGTCACTATCTAGTTTAACCCTGGGAGTACCGATGGGGTCAAAAGTGATCCCATTGCAAGTTTCACAACGCATATCTCGGAAACTAGTTGTTCAAGAATGCAATATTTTTATGACTTTTCATGTGTCAATATTCTCTTTATATTGCGCCATGAGAGGAATAATTTTTATCTGCTAGGTGATGCTAGTGATGAATTGCAGCACAAAGTACCAGTGGGGTCATTGTTGACCCCATTTGCTTACGTCCGGTTTGGATCGTGATACAATTTGCAGTTTTGTGAATTTTTTGATCTGACAAAGGTATTTATCATTAATTATGTATCATTTATTTTTTGTACTCTTATTTTATGAAAATTACACATTTTCTGTAATTGATATCATAGTTCTCTCATTATTTCCGATGAAATCTAAAGGCTTTCAGCTCGTTCATCATGATTATTGTACACCTAAAGTAAAACTGCTTTGCATTTTATTCAACTTTATCTTTTTTTATTTATTTTAGGTTATTGTGTATAATGTCAAAACGAAAGTATTCAGCTGCTCAAGTAAGAGAAATATTGCAATGAGATGCTGACAGTGACGGCTCTGAGTCGTCTGATGATGCAGCATATTGAGCAAGCGAAGAAGCATATCAGCCAAGTTCGGGTAATAAATCTGATGATGACAGTCATGATTCAGATGGCGACAGCAGTTGGTCGCCAAGTGAATGTGAGACTGATGTTGAGTCGGTAACATCGCCTACAGCAAAGAGTCAAGTTACAGGTAGAGGCAAAGGTCGAGGCTGTACTGGACGGGGAAGAAGGCAGGAGTCCTCAGTGTCAGTATCATCTGTGAGGAATCTTAGTTGTGGTCATAGAGGAGCTAAGAGGTCATCAACTATAAGCACAAATGTTGCCATTGAAGCCTATGTATCTAAGGATGCTACATCATGGAACAGAAAACCTATAAAGCAAGCTGCTGGAAGATACGCAAGAGCTAATGTCATGCCAGTACAACAAGGTCCTACAAGGTATGCTGTACAAAATGTTGATGGCCCTCTCGCAGTATTCCACTTGTTCATGAGGAAGAACTTATTGAATGAAATCATGATGTGGACGAGCAAACAAGGAAGACACATTTATGACGACACCTGGAAAGATTTGACAGATGGAGAATTTCAACATTTTCTTGGACTTCTGATCCTCTCAGGCGTGTACAAGTCACGAGATGAATCCATAGTTCAGTTGTGGAACCTTGAAGATGATCGTTTTGTTTTCAGCAAAAATATGGCCCGTAACCGTTTTCAGCAAATTTCTTGTGCTCCCATATTTGATGATGCAACCAACAGATGTGAACAACGAGGCGTGGATAAGCTTGCTCCAATTAGACACATTTTTGATACCTGGGAAGCAACTCTAAGTGACGCCTTTGTTCCTGGTAAAAATGTTACCGTGGATGAGCAACTGCTTACATTTCGTGGCCGTGTTCCGTTCAGACAATATATTCCCAGCAATCCTGAGAAATATGGCATAAAGCTATGGCTGTTGTGTGACAGTGCAATGTCATATGTTCTGTGTCTTCAAGTATATACAGGAAGGGAACTCGGACAAAACAGGGAACAGAATCAGGGTGAAAGGGTTGTGCTGCAACTCACTGAAGGATTAACGAGATCTGGCAGAAATGTTACTGTTGACAATTTCTTCTGCAGTTTATCCCTGTCACGGAAATTGCTAGAAAAACAAATGACACTTTTGGGGACAATTCGAAAGAACAGAAAAGAATTACCTCCAGAATTTGTAACAGCAAAGGGCCGAGAGGCATTCACTTCACTGTTTGCCTTTCGTGATGACGCCACTCTGGTTTCCTATTGCCCGAATAAAGGAAAAGTGGTTGTTCTTCTGAGCAGTTTGCATGATCAAGAAGAAGTAGATAACACACATCCAGACAAAAAAACATGCATGATCTTGGACTATAATTCTAGTAAAGGTGGCGTAGATACGGCAGATCAAATGTTGTGCACGTATACAATAAAACGAATGACAAGACGCTGGCCAGTGACAATCTTCTACAACATGTTGGACATCAGTGCTTTGAACGCCTTCATTATTTGGATGTCACTAAATCCAGAATGGCAGTCCAAGTCAAAGCACAGACGTTGTCTATTCATCTTGGAATTAGGAAAGCAGCTGCTTCAGAGTAATTGCAGCGAGACTTCTTCCAGCATTGAAGAAGCCAATGATGCTGTTTGCAATGTCGGGATCCCAAAGAAAAGGGCAAGGTGTCACTGCTGTTCCAGAGAAAAAGACAAGAAAAGCAACATAGTTTGCACCTCCTGCAAGCGCAATGTTTGCAAAGAACATTCAGAAATTGTCTGGGTCTCATGCAAATGACTGTAGTACTTTACTGTGTTCATCAAGTGCATGCAAAAACTGCTTTCATGGCAACTCTTCTTCATGTAATTTTATGAAAAAGCATTAAATTTCAAAACATTTAACCTTCATAGGATAAATAATTAATTCAGAATAATATTTTGTCTGTTTAGTTTAAAGTTTTCATGGTTAACAATTAAAATTCATCGTGGGGTCATTTATGACCCCAATGGTATTCAGTGTGTGCAAAAAATCTCGGTAATTCCAGGGTTAATGCATATGAATTGCTTGACTTAAAATGGAGTCTTTTTTGCTAAACATTAATTCACAGTAATGTCCGTTAGCACGTGTTAAGTGTTGCCACAACTATAACAATAAAATGGACTATGAAGGTACTTAGCATGTGCTAATGGATGTTAGCACACATTAACCTTTAGTAAATATCTCCCATGTGCATCATGTGATGTTGGATCTGGACAGAGTCGGGGTGGAGAGTAAGCATTGACTATACATTGGGGTTGGCATGAGCATCAACAGTGCATGCTAATCAATCAATGTTATACTTAGCATGGATGCACCTGCGGTATTTGCCAGTGGCCCGAATGCATGCTAAAAGGCTTGCGTGCATGGTAATTGAACATGTGCTGAACAATTATCATGGTGCATTGTACCTAACGCATGTTGATTTTGACTCAGAATGCATATTAGTAAAAGGAACCTTCAAATGCAAGAAACTAAAATACATTACCTTCATTAGAAGAATTTCCAATAAATGAGCCTGTTTAGGATACAGTAACCAAAATACAGTGAAACGAAAATGCAAACCTTTCATTTCAGTGCAAACCTTTAGTTTCCATTTAAAGGTAATTGAAAGCCAATTTTGCCTTATTTATCAAGTAGGAAAAGGGGCATGCAGGCCTCAATCTACATGGTTTTCTGAATATTTTACAAAAGTCTTTTGGAAAATATGTATAAAGCCGTGAGAAATCCTCCTTTGGAGATAATTTTATAAAGGCTTTTCACTCTTTTATCAGGATATGTCAGTATATGAGTCTGATATGCTGCTTATAAAATTATATCATGTGCATGTTCTTGTTTGCAACTTTGGTATAGGCATGTTTGGGGTGGAATCACAAAAACAAATGCAGTCATAGGTATTTATTGATGTCAGCTCCTGAAATCCCCATGGATAGCTATCCATGTTCTGGCTATCCCCTGGATTTTCTTGGGAAGGTACGACTGGAAGTGGACTGCTAAACCTTTCTTCCACACAAGAAGCCTGCAGTATCTGGTATTCCAAGGAGGTCTCCCTTCCAAGTACTAACCAGTCCCAACCCTGCTTAATTTCCTAGATCAGATGCACTCAGGGCAGCAACGCCATGATAGTCATATGCCTTTGTGAATGTGTGTGCCATGAAGTCAATGCTCATTCCTGGCAACCTGGAGGACATAGATTGCCAGGCTATCCATTCACACAGTAAATCTATAGCACCCGATAGTCCAAGGTGGTTACCCTTCCAAGTACCTGCATAGATTCTGAGATCAGCCAAAATCAGGTTCTTTCAGGGCAGCAAACATGTACATTTACCCCTGCTACTGAACTGGCATAAATATATGCCGTTTCATTCTAGCAGCAATTTCTGAAGAGTTTGTGGGCAACTTTATAAAGATTCATAAGAGCCTGTGGGGGTCATTTTAAAAGCCTTAGTTGGGATCTGGATGTCTGAAGACACGCATGTGGATGTCCAAATCATGGAGACGTACCCAGAGCCATTTTATAAATGGCTTTTGAAATCGCCTCCACTGCAGGGATGTCCAGGTAGGGAGGGTGTGTGGCAGAGGTGTATTTGGGGAGGAGTAATGGAGTTAGACATCCCTCCTCGATTTCAGAAATGTCGCTAACTATGGAATGACCTCCCTCCTGATCTCCGTCTCAAAACTTCCCTCTCTAGATTCAAAGCTTCGCTTAAAACTCATCTGTTCTCACAGGCCTTTCCTTTTTTCAGTTGGCCGTCTAGCCATCTAGCCTGACTTTCTTCCCTCTCCCTCTCTGGCTCTCGTACTTTCTTTTCTCTTTCTATGGTGTGAATGGTTCTCTCCTGTTTTGTTTTGTAGTTCTTTAATGATTTCTGTAATTAAATTTTTATTGTAAACCTCCACACTGTTACACGAGTTGGGGGTATATGACATTTCTAATAAATATAAACATCAACATCCAAGTTTAGGCCTGCTCCAGGCACAAATAGACATCTGGAAAGTGCTCTTTTTGGCTGTAAAACATCCAGAGGGCGTAGAAAAGTGAAGAGTTAAGTGAGTTACCCAAAAGCGCAAGGAACAGCAGTGGGATGCGGACCATGGCCACCTGCACTGTAGTCCACCCTTGTAACAATTAAGCTATTAGACATCTTTATCCAGACATGCTTTTCTGGGGATGTTTATAGACGTCAACAGGGACATCTACGTATCGGGCATGCCCACATCTTTGAAACTGTGCCTGAACTTTGATGTGCCTGCTTTTTTTTTTCCAGACGTTCTGGCTTGGACTTCCCAGAGTGCACTTGGACATCCTTTGTAAAATGTGCCTTTGTGTCTTTATAAAATAGGTGCAAAATACCTACCCACTTGATCTAGGCAACCTATTATCAAATTACTCTCATGGCTTGCAGCATCACTCAGAATTTTGAACATGTATGTGCTAGTCCTACACATGTAAACAGTTTTGCAACCTATGTATATGAGTGCCGATATTTACATGTATAAATGCAAAATTTTACAAAACTGACACCCAACAGGCACCAATTAAGAAACTAGCTAATTTATTTAAATTCTAATTTATGGATTGTAGAGGTGATTTTAAAGGCCAGAGAGGTAAGCATCTTTGCCCCTTCACTCCTGCAAACCCCAAATGAAAAATGAGCAGTTATTCATGCCTCGGAGAAGGTTTAAATTCTGGCATGTAGAGGGTTTTTTTAAGTATGCACATGCTACCATTCCATAACTGGAAATACGTCCACATTCTTCTAATCTGAGAAAATCATACCCCACAATGCGCCTCCTTCAAAATCATGCATCCTGCAGATCTACGGGTGCAAAGAGTGGCTTTTCCAACATCACTATTTACACGAGCAGGACAGTTACACATATGAATGCCACAATTTGCACATGCCAATACCCCATAATCCTTCAGAAATTACCTCCGAGACATTTTCAATTGTTGCATTCAAATTAAATTATAGAAAATAGGAAACTGAAATAGAGAAGAATCTCAAAGAGAACAATCCCTGACTACAGTCCAAATCCATCTCCTTTTACTTCAACAGGTACCAAAGTTCCATCAACTAAGCAATGGCTGGAAAAAATTGCATTGCTGAAGCTGTTGCTCCGTTACAGCTTCTGCCTCTGTCCAGAAAGAGATCCCAATGCCAGTAGGACTGGTTCCATGTGCAGGATGCCTACATGCTGAGGCTCTCAGGAAAGAAGTGGAGGAGATCAGGGAAGAGGTGACAAGATTCAGAAGCATGCGAGACAGTGAGAACTACATTGATGAGATGTTTCTTGAAACATCCAAGCTCTCTGACAGAGGTGAAGATGGGAGGCTACAGAAGGAAGAAGGTGGGACACAAGTCACCAGAGCCTGAAGTATCAACATTCCTACACCTCCAGCTCTTGAATTAAAGAACCAGTATGCAGCCTTGGAAGTGGAGGAGGTGGAAGCATCCGAGGAAAGGAAATAACCACAGCTCGAGCACCCCAAAGTTGCAGAATCCGTCACCACAAGGAAACAAAGAGTAGTGGTGGTTGGTGACTCTCTGAGGGGTTCTGAGGCATCCATCTGCTGACCAAATTTGATATCCAGAGAGGTGTGCTGTCTGACAGGTGCCAAAATCTGAGATGTTACAGAGAGTTTGCCGAGGCTCATCAAGCCTACTTACTGTTATCTGATGTTGCTCATCCATGTTGGCACAAATGATACTGCTAGGTAACCCTCTGAGCATATTTGAAACTGTGCCTGAACTTTGATGTGCCTGCTTTTTTTTTTTCCAGACGTTCTGGCTTGGACTTCCCAGAGTGCACTTGGACATCCTGATGTTGCTCATCCATGTTGGCACAAATGACACTGCTAGGTAACCCTCTGAGCATCTTTGAAACTGTGCATGAACTTTGAATCACTAAACATGATTTAATGGCTGTCGGTGAAGCAGACAGGTGCATAGGTAATGTTCTCTTTGATTCTCCCAGTTGAGAGAAAAGGCCAAGGCAGCAAAGCTCTCATTATGGAGATGAATGCAAGGCTGCATGGGTGGTGTCATCAAGAGCGTTTTGGTTTCCTGAACCTTGGGATGATGTTCCAAGGGCTGCAGAGCAGAGATGGTGTCTATCTATCCAAGAAGGGTCAAAGTGTCTTCAGCAGCAGCCTACTGAAGAGGACTTTAAAATAGATTCACTGGGGATGGGTGAAGAGAGCCCCCAGGTAAGTGAAGAAAGCCCCCAGGTAAGTAAAATATGAAATATCTTTGTAGTAATATTAACATCTGGAAAGTGGTGGGTTAAATGCCCGTAGCATGGGAAATAAGATCCCAGATGTTGAGGCTTTAATGGAAGAGGCTGACTTGAATTTAGTGGTGGTTACGGAGACATGGTTCATGGAAAACTAGACTTGGATGTAATTATACCAGGTTATACTTTATTCAGGAAGGACAGGGTATGAAGAAGGGAAGGTGGAGCGGCACTATATGTCAAAAATAATATTAAAGCTATTGAATTGCAAGGCTTAAAAGGAAGAAAGGAGGCTCTTTGAATTAAACTAGAAAGAGGGAAAGGGAAATCCATTTGCATTGCAGTTATATACAGATCCCCGTCACAGGGAGTAGAAGTGAACATAGATTTAATAAAAGACATACACAGTATTGCCATGAAAGGAGATGTGCTACTGTTAGGTGATTTTAATATGTTTGATGTGGATTGACAGATCCCTACTGCGGTGTCATCTAGAAGTAAGGAGATCCTGGATTTTCTACAGGGAGACCTATTCAGGCAATTGGCAACAGAACCCACGTTTGATGGGGCCATTCTGGACTTAGTGCTTACCAGTGGGGAAAATGTTTGATGTCATAGTGGGAGATCATCTCACATCCAGTGATCACCAGATGGTATGGTTCAGTATTAGTACTAGGGCTGATAAAATCCATTCAAAAGCTTTGAAAACTAACTTTGAAAAGATGCTACAATAGCTCAGCGAGTCATTAGCGTGATGGGAACAGCTGGGGAATGTAGAAAAATAGTGGGCAAAACTGAAAGGGGATATTTAAGGCAACAAACCTTTTTGTTAGAAAGGTAAATAAATTTGGGAGTGGTTGAATTTCCAAGATGGCGACACTGCGTTTGAGTTGGAATGCCTAAACGGAAGGGTAGATGGAAGGCTTCCCCTGCGGAGCCAGTGTCCGTTAAATCCCTTCCTTCTTCGGGTGGCCTGATGGATTGTTATGTCCAACTAACCAGCCACCAAATCGGGGAGATAAGAGGGGTGATTGAGGAACTGGCGGAGGAAGTTTTGGTTTCTGCCCTGGAGGTTACGTACTCCCCGGATGGGCGGGTGCCGCCCTCAGCTCCGATGATACCGAGTTCTCCCCTCTTGGGAGCAGCCACGGGCTCTTCCGAAGTGGTGAGCTCTGGGGCTTGCGAGCTGGGTCCTGTTGAGGAGGAGACCGGTATGCAGCAAATTTCTGCTATAGCTGCAGATGGCTCGGGTGTGGTGCAAGCTATCGAGGGCATGAAGGCTACATCTGGAATATTGGATTCGAGGGCAGGAGAATCTCCTCGGTCGTTGTTGTTGGATTCAGAGCCATCGTCAGGTATTACCTTGGTGTGACCTCCTGTTATTTCCCTGGACAACATCTGGGATGCAATTTCTCAACTGGCTTCAGTGGTGAGTCAGCAATTGATTTTGGCTTCTTCTCGGGTAAGCAAGCTTGAAGATTCCTATATTAAATATCACCAGGAGGTGCTGGATGTTAAGGCTCAATTTTCCAATACTGAACAGAAACTGTTACAGGTTTCGGATCTTACGGATTCCTTAGGAAATGATAATATAGCTATGAAGCTGAAACTTGAGGCCCTGGAGAATGCTACTAGATCTTCTAATCTTCAATTATTGAATTTTCCTGTTGTTCCAGCAACTTCTCCTGTGGAACTTTTCAAGAAATATCTTCAGGAAACGCTGAATGTACCATCAGAATTAATTCCTCCGATTTCAAAAGCTTATTTCTTGCCTGTGGGCAAGAAGGGAGGGGAGAAGCTATCTGGGACGCCGGATATGGATTTGTTGGATGTTTTGGCTTTACTACAGACACCTAAGGATGAGGACTTATTGGTATCTACGTTGTTGGTCACATTGGCCTTGCCCTCGGACAGGGATTGGGTCCTAAGGTTATATTTTAAGATGCGTTCTAAATTGTTTATGGGGAAGAAAATTGCGGTTTTCCAGGATGTAGCTAGGGAAATGCAAAGGAGGCGCAAATCTTTTTTACTTTTGCATCCTGGGGCGACTCGTGTAGGTGCATCTTTTGTGCTTAGATACCCATGTAAATGTATTATTGTGTTTAGATCTCATAAATATGTTTTTTTTAGGCCAGAAGATCTTTCTTCTTTCCTTAGTGCCCACATGGTGACATCTTCTCCTGTTGGGTAGTCATCCACATCAATAATTAATGGGCTTGGTTCTCTGTTTTCTATCTTGGTATTTGATTGCTTTGTATTTTCCTTTATTGGTACAGGGGCTTTTCCTCACCCCCTGTTAATATACTCACTCCCCCTTTGTTTATTTGGGGACTAATGTTAACCCTGCTTGTTAATTATGAGTATTGTTGTCTTTTTTTCTTTCCTTGGCTTGTTACGTTGCAGGGTTATTGCTGTACAAGTGTTTATGCTTGATTCAATGTAAAAATGTATAAATATAAAATTTTAAAAAAAAGAAAGGTAGATAAATTTAAAAGGAAAAGGAAGACACTATGGTTCTCAAAAGAAACAGCTGAAAAGGTGAAGAAAGAGAGGGAGGCTTTCATGAAATACAAGAGAGAGGAAGACGATATCTATATTTGGAAAAACTTACAGAAACTAACAAAGTAGTCAGGAAAGCAAAGGTATAAAAGGAAGAAGAAATAGCCAATGCAATAAAATGGGGGGATAAGACATTTTTCAGATATGTTAGAGGAAGGGCAAAAGTGGTATTGTCAGACTCAAGACACTGATAAGGATAAAGCAGAATTGCTTAACAAATATTTCTGTTCTGTGTTCACAGATGAAGGGCCAGGAGCAGAACCTCAGAAAACACCCACAAATAGGAATAGAAGCAACAGGGATCTTGAACGATTTTCAGAAGACTGTGTTCGAGAGGAACTAGCTAAACTAAAAGTAGACAAAGACATGGGTCCTGATGAGTTACATCCAAGAATACTGAGGGAACTTGGGGATGTTCTAGCGACTGCACTGTCTGACCTTTTCAGTGCTTCTTTGGAGTCAGGAGTGGTGCCAGAGGACTGGAGAAAGGCACATGTGGTCCCTTTACACAAAAGTGGATATAAAGATGACAGTGAGAACTACAGGCAGGATAACCTAAACTCTGTGGTTAGTAAATTATTGAAAAGGAGAGAATAGTGAGGTTTCTGGAGTCAAATATATTGCAAGATCAGAGGAAGCATGGATTCACCTGAGGCAGGTCTTGTCAAACAAATCTGATTGATTTCTTTGACTGGGTGATCAGGGAGTTGGACTGAGGGAAAGCCCTAGATGTGGTATATTTAGATTTCAGTAAAGCCTTTGACACCGTTCCGCACAGGTGACTTATAAACAAACTGAGCACCTTAGGGATGGACTCTAAAGTTACTGATTGGGCTAGAAATTGTTTGAGTGGGAGGTAACAAAGGGTACAGGTAAATGGAGCTCACTCTGAGGAGAAGGAGGTTACCAATAGTGTGCCGCTGGGATCCGTCTTTGGTCTGATTCTGTTTAACATCTTTGTTAGTGATATTGCTGAAGGATTGTCGGGTAAGGTTTGCTTGTTTGTGGATGATACCAAAATCTGTAATAGAATAGACACACAGGAAGGAGACAATAACATGAGGAGGGATCTAGCTAAGCTTGAAGAATGGTCTAGAATTTGGCAACTGAAATTTAATGCTAAAATATGCAGGGCCATGCATTTAGGCTGTACAGTATAGGGAGTGAGGTACTTCTCTCCACAAAAGAAGAGTGGGACCTGGGCGTAATTAGGTCTGATGATCTTAAAGTAGCTAAACAGGTAGAAAAGGTGACTGCAAAAGCCAGAAGAATGCTTGGGTGAGGATGGCTAGCAAAAATAAGGAGATGATGTTGCCTCTGTATAAGTTTGTGGTGCGACCTCATTTGGAGTATTGTGTGCAATTCTGGAGACCACACCTACAAAAGGATATAAGAGGTTGGAGTCGGTGCAGAGGATAGGTACTGAAATAGTTAAAGGTCTTCATTATGAAGTACATGAGGACAGACTTAAAACCTTAATAGGTATACTTTAGAGGAAAGGAAGGATGGGGTAATATGATAGAGACTTTTAAATATCTCCATGACATAAATGCACAGGAGGGTCTCTTTCAATTGAAGGCAAGCTCTGCTATGAAGGGACATAGGATGAGAGTGAAAAGGGATAGACTCAGGAGTAATATACCGTAATATTTCTTTATGGAAATAGTGGTAGATGTGTGGAATAGTCTCCCAGTGGAGGTGGTGGACACGAGGACAGTATCTGAATTCAAAAAAGCATGTGACAAACACAGAAGATCTCAAATGGTAAAAAGGGGACTATTGTAGATGATATGGAAGGGCAGACTAGATAGGCCATGTAAACTTTTTCTGCTGTCATGTTTCTATGTTTCTACGTGCAAAAAATAAAAGAAAAAGAAATATGGAAACAATTCAGGTAAGCACATTTGTTAGTTCTCCTCATTTATCCCTAAATGAGGTAGAAACCTTTCATATTTAAGATGTCACCTTAATAAAACCCCCATTCTCAGAAAATACACTTTAGGCTCATGTAAATCATCAATGAATTATGTTTTGCTGTAGAGTATGGATACCATTTCCAGATAAAAATTGCAAAATTTCCACATCTTCCTATGCTTGCAGGCCTACAGGAACTTTGAACTCACAGGCCTGAAGGTTAGTATTAATCTCACTCGCTCAAATCCCACTCTTTTTCCAGCTTTCAGGGTCGTGGAGGTGGTGTGGAGCTTCTACTCTTTCCTTCCTGTCAATTTCAAAACCTCCTTCTGCTTCAGTCTCACTTCTTTCCCTCCTTTGAAGTCCACTCCATCCGGCTTTTTCTCCACTTCCTCTACAGTTAGCTATTATTTATCGACCCCCCTGACAAGTCCACCTCTACCTTTCTCTCTTTGACTCATGACTTTCCTTCTTTCTGGATTCATCTTCCCCCTCCCCTATTCTCGGGGATTTTAATATTCATATTGATAACCCTTTTGCTTTAAAGCTCCTCTCCTTTACCTTATCACTCAAACACCAGCTTTGCTCTTCTGTCCTTACCTACCAGCAAGGCCACTACCTCAACCTTGTATTCTTCTCTACCTCACTTCTTGCTTATTGGACCATCATCTGCTAAGCTTCACTCTTCATCACTCACCACTTCATCCTCACCCTGTCTCTTCAAACCTCTTTAGAAATCTTCATGCTATTGACCTGTTGGTTCTCTCCTCCACTGTTTCACCACCTCTGTCCTCCACTGTGTCATCTGAGTCTGTTGATGAGGCAGTAGCTTCCTATAAAACTGCACTCTCCTCTGCTCTGAATGCTCTTGCTCAGTCTTGCCATGCCATGTAAAGCATACTGTACCTCATCCCTGGCTGTTTTCAAATACCCACTATCTTCATTCCTGCATCCACTCAGCTGAGCGAGCTTGGCTCAAATCCTGCACCCTTGCGGACTTTCTGCACTCCAAATTCATGCTTGTCTCTTTCCAGTCAGTCATAGCACTCGCCAAACAAGACTATTATGTCCATCTGACTAACTCTCTTGCCTCTGACCCTCTCCGTCTCTTTACAACTCTCTCTTCAAGGTGCCTCCACCTCAGACCCCTCTCTCCCTTTCTGCCCAAACCATGGCAGATGACTTCCATGACAAAATCCACAAGATCACACTACAGTTCCCCATGAGTTACTTCCCCTACTCCCCCTCTTCACTCCCACCTTTTCTCCCCTACCTCTGCTACCCTTTCTTCCTTTTCTATGATCTTTGAGGAAAAAATCACTTACCTTCTTTCCTCATCCAAATTCACAACCTGCTTCTCTGATCCTATTCACACCCATCTCCTTAGCTCCATCTCCTCCACTGTAATTCCTTCCATCTCCCATATTCTCATGCTATCACTCTCCACTGTAACTTTCCCTGCAGCCTTCAAGCAGACTGTAGTCATTCATCTCAAGAAACCCTCTACTGGACTCTACTTCTCAACATCAACCCATCTCTCTTCTCCCCTTCATTTCTAAACTACTTGAGCGTGCTGTTCACTGCTGTTGCCTTGACTTTCTCTCCTCTCAAGCCCTTCTGGATCCTCTATAATCCAATTTTTGTCCTTTACATTCTATTGAAACAGCTCTTGACAAAGTCTCCTGTGAACTGTTCCTGGCAAAATCCTCATCCTTCTTGACCTTTCTGCTGCTTTTGATGCCGTTGACCACAACCTTCTCCTTGATACCTTGTCGTTGCTTGGATATAAAGATTCTGTGCTATCCTGGTTCTCTTATCTCTCCCATCGCCCTTTCAGTGTTTGTTCTAGTGGATCCTCCTCTACTGCTATCCCACTCTCAGTTGGTGTACCCCAAGAATCTGTCTTATGTCCACTCCTTTTCTCTCTCTATACCCAATCCCTTGGTGCACTCATCTTTACACTGATGACTCTCAGATCTACCTCTCTACACCTGAAATCTCTCTGGCAATCCAAGCCAGGATCTCTGCATGCCTTTTTGACATTGCTGCTTGGATGTCTCACTGCCGCTTCAGATTGAATATGGCCAAAACTGAGCTGATTTTTCCCCCTAAACCTTCCTCATCCCTCCCTCCTTTCTCAGTCTCTGTGCATAACTCTCTACTCCTCCCTGTATCCTCAGCTCGTAACCTTTGAGTCATCTTTGATTCCTCTCTCTCTCCTTCTCCACACACATCCAACTGATAGCTAAAACCTGCCATTTCTTTCTCTACAACATCAACAAAATTTGTCCATTCCTTTCTGAACACACTACTAAGACACTTATCCACTCCTTAGTCACCTCCCGTCTATACTATTGTAACCTATTCTTTACTGGTCCTCCTTTGAATCATCTCTCTCCCCTTCAATCTGTTCAACACTCTGATGCACGAATAATCTTCCACCAGCCTCATCATGCTCATATTATCCCACTTCTCAAGTTACTTCATTGGTTTCCTATCCTTTTCGGCATCCAGTTCAAACTTCTCCTGCTGACCTATAAGTGCATTCACTCTGTAGCTCCTCACTATCTTTCCTCTCTTTTCTCTCCCTACATCCCTCCTTGGGAACTCCACTATTCTGGCAAATCGCTTCTATCTGTGCCCTTCTCTTCTATTGCTAACTCCAGACTTTGCTCCTTTCACCTTGCTACTCCTTATGCCAGGAACAAACTACCTGAGTCTGTTCATCAAGCGCCTTCTCTGACCCTTTTAAAATCCATGCTGAAAACTCACCTCTTCGCTGCTGCTTTCAGATCTCGACTCACCCGATCTCCTTCATGTTTTCCTACCATTCCTCCTAGCTGTATCCTATATCTACAGCTACTGTGTTGTCTATCTTGACTAGATTGTAAGCTCTGATGAGCAGGGACCGCCTTTTACATGTGTCTGTGCAGTGCTGCATAGGTCTTGTAGCACTATACAAATGTTCAGTGGTAGTAGTATTAGTAGTAGTGACATAAACTGGCAATGTGGAATAGGTCACTCTCAGCACACTTCATTTTACTAAGCACTGCTAACTAAGTAACACATGCTTAGTGTGATGTAACTAATGCACAGGGATGGCAGCTACCAGCCGCTAAAATGCACAGTAATCAGTCATCATGTACTAGGCAAAGACTGGGCTGGTTAGGATGGAGTTTGGGCATGGAGAGTACATTGACCCTAGCATGAGGGCAGTGACCTCATGCTCTGTGGCAATCTGACAAGTATCACAAGTGCATATAGCAATACCTCTATGGGTGTCATTAAGTGCACCAACATTAATTGTGCCATGTGTTAGGGTCCAAGATCATGTGCTAACTGCTGGGGAACTTGCTGGGCATGACCCCAACAGTTAGAGCACACTGGGTTCACTTACCGCACATTGGGCTTGTTGCTTATCGTGCAGTAAGCGCACACTGTTATTTTTAATATGCATAAAGCATGAAAAATTTAACTTACACAAGCATATTGTTGAATTTAATAATAAAAGAAAAGCAGCATAGTCTAAGAGGAATACGTATTCACCTGACGCTATCAAAGAGCTTAACTCTCACCAGTCTTCATTCAGTAAGTTGCATTGGGATCTGCACAGGAAGATTCTACAAGCAATCAATATCAAAAGAGACAAAATGCCCCTGAACTTTTTTATCATCATGCCTAGCTGTCATGCCATTGATTGAAGTGGATATGGGAGCACCAAAGTCATATTTCTTCAGCTCTCTGCCTTCCTGGAAAAAGGAATGTAATGTGCTGGACAGAAGCCAACTTCAAAGAAATAGGCAATGAATCATTATATATGACTGGGTTACCCTGACATTAGTAGCCTTCTTGGGAATGCAGTATTTTCTATCTGGTGTCATCTGACGCTTTTTATTGCTGCCCTAGGGGGTTGTTTAGTAACTATACACATTAGCAAAAATGACTCGCTATGCAGACTTTGTTGACTTTTCAAAACTTTAGTACATGGATAATAACTATGTAACACATATCTACACTTGCTGTTTGGTACACACAGTTTTTCAATGAAAAATAGGCATACACATTTTAGTTTTTCAAGGCATGCACGTAAGAACAAACCCTTCCCTAAGCTTGTTCCAAGCAATTCATGTTCTCACTGCAGGTGAAAGTATTCATATATAAGCTGCATGCACTTCTACCTACTTCTTTTTTTTTTAAGTGCCAGCAAGTCAATGCTGACTTCTGGCAACCCCTCAGCCCCTGTGTTTTCTTGGCAAGGTATCACCGGAAGTAGATTGCCAGGTCTTTTCTTCAAGGCAATGGAGGGTAAAGTGTCTTGCCCAAGGTCACAAGGAGTACTTATTACCTAGATTGGCCACTGTTGGAAACAGGATACTGGGCTTGATGGACCTTGGTCTGACCCAGAATGGCATATCTTATGAGTGCCGGTGGGAATCAAATGCTGGTCTGTTAGGTACGAAGCTACTCAAATTTTGTAAAAACACTATGGGGTATGTTTACTAAACTGCGTTAGTGTGATTCGCGTTAGGAGCCGCGGTGGAGACAGAAATCCCAAATAAGGACATGGGCGGTACATCGTTACCGATAACGTGTGTTACCAGGCGCCATAAATGAACGAGCACTACATGGCACGTTACTGTGCGTTAATCTTAAGAAGGCACGTAGGCAAGCAAGCACAGCAACAGAGCTGTAGCACAATGGTTACAACACAGACTGATGGTATGGGGTAATGGGTTTGATTCCCCAGTGGGCCTAATATAGATGGCTGGCTGAGGCATCACCCTTTACATTTAAGTAGTGATTGTTGAGGCATTTGACTGGTATTTTAATTAGTGCTGCCAGCAAACACACCCTCACGGTGGCATAACCTAAGGTGCCGCATAAGGCACTCCATAGGGCACATTATAAAGTGTACTGTCCGCCAAGGCACCCTATAAGGTCCCCTATACGACACCTTATAAGGCTGTGCACAAAGACCTGGCTGGCTGCAGAAGGACTGCACGTCACCACACAAACTGTCTGCTGTGGTTACCAGGATAGGGTTAACCCACCCGTACCCATGATGCACGGCACATGCAAATCAGCAGTCTACAGATGGGCACAAGATTGGGTATGCACCCCCACAGCACTTCAGCCTGGTAGGGGGAACAGAACGTGTGTGGTACTGGCACAGAGTAGCCACAGACAGTCACATTGTGCGGGTACTGTGCCCACCCTGAGTTTGAGGTGGGGCGCCCAGCACCAGGTCCACAGCACCTTTCATGGCTGACATACGCCATGCTGCAGCTCCCCATCAGTGTGTGATAGGTAGTTCCATTAGACACACCTAGGATACATCTGTGTCCTTCTGTATTTCTCGGTCATGTCTAGTCCTTATGGGCGATGATGCACCCAGAATAGTGCATATCCTGTGTTGGTGCCATGGTTACCTGGTGAAGGGGGGGTGTATGGACCCATAGGCAGATTAAGTACCACCACACAACCCACCCTCTGGGGCTCAGGGTGGGAAACAGGATCACCCACCAATAGATCCATAGTCTACCTCCCTGCAATGGTAGCAGTAGAGAGAACCATCAACCCCACTCCTGCTGGGGAACAGACAGAGCACTACACATCCATAACGCAATAGCTGAGAGACAGCAGACCTGGAAATGCTCAGCTGCCCCCCACCATTATCTGACATTCTCCGGCAGCAAGCCTCTAGTCGCTGCACCCTGCAAGGTGTTCCAGCAAGACACATACTAGCTGCAGACAGTCTGCCAGCTAGTCCATAGTGCATGGTCCTGGAGGAGATGCATGTACCCAGAACGGGGATATCAACATACACACCAAGCAGATAAGTCAGTGATTGGGCCTCAAAAGAAAACCCACAAATATCACATAAGAAAAATTGTATATAGCACTATGGGGGAACCTAGCCATGTCATGGTCACTGCTCAGTCAGGGTGAGAGTGACCTCCCAGCAGGACATGCTATGGCCACTCTGTCCATGCAGGTGGTGGCCAGGCACTACAATGTCCGAGCCATTGCCCTATGCCATGTGCAGATGCATCCAGGCCAGGCCACCCTATCCAGGCTATTCCCACGGTACCTTGCTCCTCATTATGCACATAGGCATGCCAATACTGGCAACAGTGCTAGCAGTGTGGGCTGTGGAGGGTGTTGGCAGCCACCTCACACTGGATAGACAGACACACACTCCCCACACCTATGCCAGCATTGTGCAACTATAGAGGTGTTGGGCAGCCCAGGCCACCACACCAGTCCTGGGCACAGTGCAGGCATGGCTATGGTACGCAATACTGTAGGAGTCACTCCCCAGATTGGTAAAGACTGTCAGACACAAGACCTGTAGCACACTCCACAGACATCAGAAAGGTTGCTATGATGCAGCTCACTCAGAAAATTGTACTTAACTTAGGAATTTCTATCTGCCAGTAATCATAGCAACCTTTTGATAGATGTGTACCATATTCCCAGGTTTAGGGTGGCATTACTAAGGTATGCAAGTGCTAGTATTGGGAGATGCACGCAGAGCCCAAAGTCCTGCCTCTCCAGGAGGCTTTGGATAATGGGGCCTGTGGGTGCGGGTGTGTCTGCCCCTGTTGGCTGCTGCTTTACGGCAGAGGTTCCCAACTCCAGTCCTGCGGTGCCAAACACTGTTCGGGTTTTCATGCTGTCCCTCATGAATATGCATGAGATACGTCTGCATACCATGGGGGTGGCGCATAGAAATGCAGCACAGGCATCTTTATTAGAGGCAGCATGGAACCGGAATGGTGTTTGGCCCTCCAGGACTGCATTTGGGAGACTCTGCTCTAGGTAATGCACCTGTTTATGGTGTCTGTGCTCTGTAGTGTAAAATGTAGGTGTTTTGTGCATCTTTACGTCATCTGCAATAAAGGTTCTGTCTGTATTAGCACTTTTTAGTAGTGGGTAAAACATGGGGACTGGGTTGGCAGGAACCACAGCTGGGACTTGAACCTGTGACTTTCTACTTCTGAATATGCTGGTTTTGTGCACTGCACCACTGTGTTGTCACAGAGTCAGTTCATTCCCTGGTGATACCATGACTGTTTGTCAGACAGGGCCTGTCTGTTGCAGTGCATGGCACCCACCTACACAGGGCTAGGCCACGGTCTGCTCTGGGCAGCTGCCACTGCCCCCTCCACCACCAGTATCCCTCTGCCACCATGCGGACATGCCCTTCTGCTGGTTGTGCTAGTGGAGCGCAGCCTCAGGCCATCCAGTGTGTGGGTAGGCGGCTGCCTATGGTGCGGGTTATGGGATAGGGGTGCCTGCATAGGTATCCACGCTTCCCCCCAGCACCGCCTGCCAATGTTCCATGCCCTTAGGGGTAGCTGCTGGGTACTATCCCCTGCGACACTGTGGGAAACACAGTCGTGCCCATGTTGGGCTTTCAGCAGTTGTTTTCTGGTTGCTCTGCTGTTTCAGCATTCGTATGAGCCACCTAGGCATCACCCTAGTCCGCACTGTGGCCCAGCTGCACCACAGCATGTGCCACCTGCGGCCCTCTGTATCCCCTTTTCCAGCATCTGTCCAGTTTCCCATTCTGACATGCCCACCCTGCTGTTGCAGGACATGTGCATGCCATAGGACACCTGTCAAATAACAAGGGAAGGCCCTGCTCAGCGCTATTTCACTGTGGGCTCATTCACCTTGTATGGGGACGGAGCATAGACCCTTCCATGATTGATATCTTTTTTTGAGCTTTCTCGGGGGGGGGGGGGGGGTTGATGTTCCCCATTAATATCACTATTGGCCAGCTTGGTTATGTTTTCTTTCCAGTTTGTTGAGGTCATTTTCAATGTTTATGTGCCCTTTTGTTCTGTGCACATGTATCACACTTATCACTTTTTTTAGGTTTCCATGCCCATGCTGTACATTGCTGACACTTAAATGGTTTCTCTCCCCTGCATATGTGCATCTAACGGCAGGTTTTCAATCACGTTGGGATTCAGTTCTTCAGATCAGCGCGTTGGTGTGCCTGGAGCCTCTCCCCGCCCACTCCCCGCCCATTGACCCCTTCTCTCCATCCTCTCTCCACCTTCTGCGGTGTTTTACCGTGCCGCAGAGCTTTACGATCGTTACGTGCGGTTAACACGCGTTCTGAGTCGTTAACGATCATTAACGTCTCATAACGCGCGTTAATTGCACGTAACGATCGTTAACGTTACATAACACGTGTTATGTAACGTTAACGCAGTTTAGTAAACATGCCCCTATGTGTAGGCATCAATGTCCTTCCCAGCTCGGCGACCCTCAGTCCACTCAGGCAGGTGTACCATGCCAGCAGGCATGTGTGAAGTGTGCTCTATCAGGGCCCACCATTTACAGAAGGACTGCAGGAGCAGTAGCACAGTCAGCAGCCACTACCACCCACATAGGCCACCACTGCAGAGCTGCAGCTGAGAAGTACTTCAAGGCAAATAGGCAAGTTGCCTACACCATCCCCCTACTGTGTGTGCCTGCTTGCATGGCAGAGAGAGGGAAGCAGGCTGCAGCTCACCTCACTACAACACCTTGGACAGAGCAGTGGGGGGAGGGGGCTTGAGACAGAGTGCTTACTGCTGTCAGGGGACATGGAGAGCATGAGAATTTTTGAAATGTTTACATTTGCGGTCTGTATTTTATTTCAGCAGTTTAGAAATTTACAGGGCTGGCAAGATGGCGGATGGTAGTGGCTGTGCACGATAAGCTCCACCCTACTGTTCCGATGCCGAAGCGGAAAGGCAAGAACCCAACCCATCCATCGGGGTTGGGATCAGAAGAGAGAGGTCAGATTACCCTGGACCATTTTGGGGTTTGCCCGATTTTGAAATCTCCCAAAACTGAATGTCTAATAACCCCAATGATCACACATGCTGTAAATAGTTAATTGTTATACTAATCATGTACAAATGTTTATAGTCTGTGATTCATATGTAACTTTCACATTGTTCAATATAACATTGTTTATTTATATTCTGTGCTATTCTGCATCAGTGTGGTTTACATTGAACAAGGCATAACTTGGAGATAACTATTTTACAGGGAACATGGGTTATGGAGGGTTAAGTGGCTTGCCCAAGACCACAAGGAGCACCTGTGGGACTAGAAACCCCAGTCCTTCCAGCCCAAGGTTGCTGTCCTCTAATGGGGTTTGAGCCCCTGACCTTCTGGCCTGAAGTACCTTGCCCCAACCACTAGGCCACTCCTCCACTCCTTTGTTGTTTCTGTTCTATGGAAACTGCTATGATTTATCTGATATGGTGGTATAAAAATCACACAAATAAATAAATAAATACATTTTGGGCCACTCCAGTAATTCTGTCCTGGAGCGGAGCACAGAAGGGGCGTTGCTTAGCCCTGAAGTGAGAGTCTTTCCCTGACAACTCAGAAGTGTTTCAGCAGGAGAGTGAGTTCTTCTGCCTGAGAGCCTTGATGCTGAGCTGGTGCTGGGGGATTCAATGGGCTCCCCCCTCACACGTTCTTCTCCCGGAGTTTCCACCAAGAAGCACCAGAATGGAGGTAAGCCAGTGAGCAGCATTCTGGGGGAGAGTATAGAAGTACTTATCGGCAGGGGCAACTCTCCTGTAACCTTATTGGTGCTTTGGGACTCAATTAAAATCCTGGATGCTTCCCTGAATTGTAATATTGAGAAGGTTTGTGCAAAAGTAGATTCTCTAATGGGGTTTATTTCTACTCAGAAGGTTGAGCTTGGCCAACGTGCTGGTAAACTGGAGCAATTGGAACAACAAGTGGAGGAGTTCAGGGGCTATTAAGGATGCCCGTGTTAAGGAGAGCTCAGTACTGTGGAGAAAGCTGGAATATCTTGAAAAACAGATCCAAGGAACAACTTAAGGTTTTTGGGCTTCCCTCAGTCCCCTATGCTTGGACCTGTTGAGATGGTGAAGTAGTATTTGGTGCATATTTTGGGCTGGAATCGGACAATCTACTTCTTATAAATGGGGCATACTACCTGTCTCCCATTAGTGAGGCATCTGGGAGCCTCACTCACTCCCCGCCCCCCCCCCCCACCCGGATTAATTGGATTTGACTGTTTTATTGCAAGGCTCTTTGGAGCTGATGATTGTCCATAGCACTATGTTGGTGACCTTCATTTTTGAGCAGGATAAGAACTTGGTTCTTCTTCTTTACTTTAGACATATGAAAGAGTTGTTTTTTTGGCTCTTTAATTCGTATATTCCCTGATATTTCTAAATACACTCATGCCTGGCACAAGGATGTCTTGGCTTTGCAACCTCGAGTTCAGGCGCTTGGGGGAACTTGGATGTTGTAGTTTTCTTGTTTATGTTGCCTTAGTTTTGTGGCTAAAACATATTTCTTTACTGAGTTTGAGCAACTACTTGAACTTGTGATTTCATGTGAGGGGAAAACCAGAGTTGAGGGTGGGGAACCATAGTGTGCATTCCATTAACATTGGGATACTCCTCGATTTCTACACTGTTTGTTGTATATTTCCTGAGCAATTTCTTTCTTACCCTACATTTATTTGTGGTTAAATGGGCAATGATGTGTAGTATATTGCTTCAATAATTACTTTCTGTATAATTTTGTATATTACTTTGGATATTGCCTGTATCTTTATGTTGAAATACTAATAAGTAAAAAGTAAAAAAAAAAAAGAAATGTACAAGGCCGTTCCTTCAGCCTTATGCCATCTTCCCTTGAGACATTCATTAAACTCAACAGTCATGGCCATCCCAACACTACCCCTCCCACAACAGTCCTATTAAAATGCATATGACATCATACTTTAAATATTAAACTTTGATGTGTATATACAAGTGTGCCCACTCTCCTTGCATGTAAAAGAATGTGCCGATGGCTCTTTGAGTTAGTGGGACTGTCGGGATTTATTGTTGCTCTTTGCCATCCCTCAGAAGCTGCTACTCTAGATGACCACCTAGTTTCGCCTAATGGTTTGAATAGCCCTGGAAATTTTTTAAATTAAAAAAAAAAACCTTTTTAAAATTAAAATCTGTGTCTTGATTTTAGTGCAATTGTGCACTACATGGGTCACTCTGAAAGAAAATCCCTCAGGCCACCATATTCCTGCAATCAGCCCCTGGAGAGGCTCTACAATAGTTTAGTTGATACTATATCAAGGCCTTCCTGTAGTAGGAAACTGAAGTTAGAAACTAAGGGGTATGTTTACTAAACGGCATTAGCAGCTTCCTTGCGATATCGGAGCCGCGGCCTCATTGAATTCTCCCTTGATATTGAAAAACAATTTACATGGGTAAAATGTCTTGTCTAAAAATTACCCTGTTCAGATCGGTAAAGAAAGCACAGTCTTGCACAGCACATGCACACACTTTTAGCCAGGCTGTGTGGGAAAGGGGCAGATTAGGCATCTACCTATGGTGGCAGGATTCAGCAGGGCAGAAGTGCAGTAGGACAACAACAGTGCAGCACTTGCAGACTGCAGTCAGTTTGGTAGTGGGCCTTTGAGCACCTGTGCACACTTTAGGCCTGCCATGCCCCACCCCCTCTGACAGGACGTTTTCACTGGAGGGGGGAGATGCAGTTGGACTTGAGCGCTCACTGGTACACAAAGGTGCTGTTCTGTACTACATTTCCTTCTGTATACAGCTTCAGACTTAGGTGGAGGATGACAGTAGAGTGACAGAAATGGCAGGGGGAAGGGAACCAAAGGGCAGGCAGAGCTCTGGAGTCTCAATGCATGGATGAGACGATGGTGCAAGGATGAGGGGTTTGGATTTGTTAGGAAATAGGGAACATTCTGGGGAAAAGAGGGGCTCTTCCGAAGGGATGGGCTTCACCTTAACCGGGATGGAACCAGGCTGCTTGCATTAACCTTTAAAAAGGAGATAGAGCAGCTTTTAAACTAGATAATAGGGGAAAGCCGACAGCTGCACAAGAACGCATGGTTCGGAAGAATGTATCCTTGAAGGATACTACCAAAAGCAGAGAGGTTCCAAAATAGAGTAAAGTAGCCCAAATGCCCTCGAGTATGGAGCAGAGAGAGCGTAAAGATCCCAAATTACCCATGCCTATCAATAGCCACATTAATATGAATAAAATACAGTCTCTAAAATGCTTGTATGCAAATGCTAGAAGTCTAAAAAATAAGATGGGCGTTAGAATATATGGCACTAAATGAGAGGTTAGATATGATTGGAATCTCAGAGACATGGTGGAAGGAGGACAACCAGTGGGACACTGTGATACCTGGGTACAAACTATGTCGTAATGATAGAGCTGATCAAATTGGTGGAGGGGTTGAGCTCTATGTTAGAGAGGGCATTGAGTCAGAAAGGATTAAAGTTTTGCAGGAAACAAAATTTGCTGTAGAATCTCTATGGATTGAAATTCCATGTAAAAAGGGGAAGGCGATGGCAGTGGGGTTATACTATCGACCACCTGGCCAGAATGAAAAATGGATGATGAAATGCTCAAAGAAATCAAGGAAGCTAATAAAAGTTACAGCACAGTAATAATAATGGGTGATTTAAATTACCCCGGTATTGACGGGGCCAGTGTCACGGAAGGACATGCTAGGGAGATAAAGTTCCTAGATGAAATAAATGACTGCTTCTTGGAGCAGCTGGTTCATGAACCGACCAGAGGGGAAGCCATATTGGACCTAGTCCTTAGTGGAACACCAGATCTGGTGCAAGATATAAGGTTGTTGGGGCCACTTTGCAATAGTGATCATAACATGATTGTGTTTGATCTAATTAATGGAGGAGGGATGGTAAGGAAATCCACAGTACTACCTTTTAACTTTCGAAAGGGAAACTATAATAAAATGAGGAAAATAGTTAAGAAAAAACTAAAAGGAGCAGTTGCAAAGGTTAAAGACTTACGTCAAGCTTGGGTGTTGTTGAAAAATACTATCGTGGAAGCCCAGACCAGCTGTATTCCATGCTTTAAGAAAAGTGGAAGGAAGTCCAAAAAACTGCCAGCATGGTTT
The DNA here is from genome assembly GCA_033557465.1 of Ichthyophis bannanicus. Taxonomy (NCBI): domain Eukaryota; kingdom Metazoa; phylum Chordata; class Amphibia; order Gymnophiona; family Ichthyophiidae; genus Ichthyophis; species Ichthyophis bannanicus. Next base: position 960,255,145 of record CM066034.1, on the reverse strand, counting down.
AAAGGTGAGGTCAGAGAGGCTGTTGTTGCCAAGAAATGGAAATGGAAAAAAGAGCCAAACGACGGAAACCTGGAAACAGCACGAGCACTGGCAAGTTAAATGCAAGGCAGGCAAAGGGAGTATTTGAGAAGAAGCTAGCTGCGGAAGCAAAAACGCGCAATAAAGACTTTTTCAAGTACATTCGCAGCAAAAAACCTGTGAGAGAGTCAGTTGGTCCATTAGATGATAGAAGGGTTAAAGGGGCACTAAGAGGCGACAAGGCGATAGCGGAGAGACTGAATGAATTCTTTGCTTCGGTCTTTACTGAGGAAGATGTAGAGATGTTACTCATGACTGAAGTGGTGTTTAAAGGTGCGGAAGAATTGAAGGAAATATTGATACATCGGGAAGATGTATTACAACTATTAGATAAACTGAAGAGTACCAAATCACTTGGGCCGGATGATAAACATCCAAGGGTGTTGAAAGAATTGAAATATGAGATTGCAGACCTGCTATTAGTAATCTGTGAACTATCATTAAAATCATCTTTAATACCTGAAGACTGGAGTATGGTGAACATAACACCAATTTTTAAAAAGGGTTCCAGGGGTGATCCGGGAAACTATAGACTGGTGAGCCTGATGTCAATACCGGGAAAAATGGTAGAAACCATCATAAAGAACACAATTGCTGAAAATGCAGATAGTCATGGCTTAATGGGAGAAAGCCAACATGACTTTAGACAAGGAAGATCTTGTCTTACTAATCTGTTGTTTTTTTGAAGGTGTGAATAAACAAGTAGACAAAGGTGAGTCAGTTGATATAGTGTATTTGGACTTTCAGAAAGTCTTTGACAAGGTCCCTCATCAGAGACTTTTTGCAAAACTATAGTCATGGGATAGGAGGCAGTGTATTATTGTGGATCAGGAACTGGTTAAAAGATAGAAAGTAGAGGGTAGGGCTAAATGGCCAATTTTCCCAATGGAGAAAGGTGAATAGTGGAGTTCCCCAGGGATCTGTGCTGGGTCCGCTGCTTTTTGATATATTCATAAATGACCTGGAAAAAGGAATAACGAGTGAAGTTATCACATTTGCAGATGACACACAACTATTTAAAGTTGTTAAAACCCTAGAGGATTGTGGAAAATTGCAAGAGGATCTTGATAAATTGGAAGACTGGGCATCAAAATGGCAAATGAAATTTAATGTGGAGAAGTGCAAAGTTAAGCACCTAGGGAAGAACAACCCAAACTATGATTATTTATTATTTACAAGGTTCCACATTAGGAACCACCATACAGGAAAAAGATTTAGGCATCATTGTGGATAACATGTTAAAACCCTCGGCCCAGTGTGCAGCGGCGGCCAAGAGAGCAAATAGAATACTAGGTATCATAAGGAAAGGAATGGAAAATAAAACAAAGGATATTATAATGCCTCTATATTGTTCCATGGTGAGACCACACCTTGAATATTGTGTGCAATTCTGGTCACCGTATCTTAAAAAGGTTCAGAGAAAAGCCAACAAAATGTTAAAGGGGATGGAAGGATACCCCTATGAAGAAAGGCTAAAAAGGTTAGGGCTCTTTAACCTGGAAAAGAGACGGCTGAGGGGAGATATGATAGAAGTCTATAAATTAATGAAGGGAGTGGAATGTGTAAACGTAGATTGATTGTTTACATTATCAGAATATAGAAAGACTAGGGGACATGCAATGAAGCTACAGGGTAAACTATTTAAGACTATTAAAAGAACATTTTTTTTCACTCAATGTGTAATCTAACTCTGGAATTTTTACTGGAGGGTGTAGTAAAAGCTGTTAGTGTAGCTGGGTTTAAAAAAGGTTTGGACAAGTTCCTGGAGGAAAGGTCCATAAACCATTATTAAGAAGGGACCCAGGATATCAATGCTTGACCCAATACAAGTTTTGTGGAACCTGTCTTTTGGGGAAACTGCTAGGTACATATGACCTAAATTGGCCATTGTTGGAAACAGGATACTGGGCTTGATGGACCTTGGTCTGACCCAGTATGGCATATCTTATGTTCTTACGTTCTTATGAAGAGGGGCAATGCTAGACACCACAGTGGGGGAAGGGAAGAAGAGATGCTGGACATGGAGACGTATGGGGAGAGGGCGTGTAAGAAAGGGACATGGGAAGATGCTGGAATGGGGTGTAAGGAAAGAGATGCAGGATTGTCTGTGGGTGTGAGGAAGAGGAGATGCTGGAGGAAGGGTAAGCAAGGGAAGGGGAGGTGCTAAACTATTGAGGGCGGGCAGGAGGAGGGCGCATGGCTGAAAGTTCACCTAGGGTGTCAGATACCTTTTGGGCAGCCCTGGTGAGGACATATTCTAATGTGTGCGTAGGTCAGTGAAGGAGAACAGAGCAGTTACATTATATTTTTTACATGTATGAGGGGAGGGGGCTGATAAGTCTCTGGCCTTGTAACGAAACAAAGCTACGGGCACACTTCAGTTCTGGAGGTCCAAATGTTCTCTCTTCCGTTTCATACCAAATAAAACAAAACTGCAGAGAGATCATACAGATCTCTGAAACTGATGTGTGCCCGTAGTTTTCTGTTTGGTTACAAGGCCAGAGACTTATCAGCCCCCCTCCCCCCCAAACACACTCTTTTACCCCTGTCGGACACTTGCAGAAAAGAGCTGCTTTTAGTGCACATCATTTAAACTAATTTTCAAAGAGAAACCAACCGTGACTCTGTTTGAAAATCAACAAAGTGTACATGCTAGGTGGAGTATTTGGAAACTGCCCCTGCAGTGAACAATTGGTTATTCACTTGCACCCCCTCCCCATACAGAACATTTTTCAACCTGCAGATCTCACAAAACAAGGCTTTAGTATTAGTAGAGTTGGCAAATGGAATTTATTGTGAAACACTCTCCTCTTTTTTTGATGCAGCCTAGTAATTGAGGGGTCAGTATTCAGCTGCGGCGATTAGCATTTTTTAGCCAGCCATCATGGCTCAATTAAATTGAGACATTTAGCGCCACTATCCAGAGAGTGGTGCCAGATTTCTGGATTTGCAGTGACCGTCACTGCTATGTGCATAGCGATGGCACTCAGCCGCTGTCTGGTTATCAAACTGCATACCTTTATGTGGTTAGTTATCTGGCTAGTGGTCTGAATATCGCCAGTAACCAGACAACCTTGAGGTCCGCCCCAGCTCTGTCCACAGTCGTCCCGCCACTATCTGGATTGTGCCCAAGGCTGTCACAGGAAATATTCAGCACGGTTATCCTGGGAGCGCCATAGAATTTCACGCTGACACTTATCCAACTAGCAAGCGCTGCTAACCAAGCAAGTGCTTTTGTAGCAGGTTTAGAGGACAGGTTACATTTTACCTGCTATTTCTTCGTTCTGAATGCAATATCATAGATCATGGGGGCTATTCATGCTTTGGACATCTGAAAACAGCCCTCCAGAGCACAGAGATGTCTCCAGGGCCATTTTAGAAGCTGGCTCTGTGGACGTCCACGTCTGAACAGGGTGTGGTGGAGGTGTGGCTGGGGAATTCCCAGGAACCCGGGCATCACTGCCTGATCTTAGTACCGTGCGGTATCATGTCCAAGTTTAGACTGTGCTCATTTTGAGTGAAAAATATCCAGAGGGTGCAGAGAAGGTAGCAGTGCATCATCCCAGTACTCTGCATGGTCAAAATTTTATTTTATGCATTTATGCACACTTCTATACCGCCTTTCTTGTATCAAAGTGGTTTACAATGAACTCAAAAATTGCATTTATTATATGCATGCTTACACAGAACTTTGAAACCAGGGTTCTCCATAGTAGCAACAATACATGATCATATTAGTATAGTATTTAACAAAGAATTTCAACCAACTTTTTACATGAGGAATTTGTGAGAGAGCATGGTGTGTTCTGAGCTATATATTGACCTTAGGTTTAATTAAGTTACTTATTCTTTCTACATTAAACTGTTGCCCTGTGTGACTTGTTTCTGGTGATGGTTGAGTTTATTTGAAAACTGAGGGGTGGTTGAGTCTGACTTGTTTTAAGTAACTGATTCTCTGAAATGCTCTCTCAATAGAAAGGTTTTTGTGATCTTGTGAAAAGTGTTTGGTTCCTCAGTGACCCTTACGCTATCTGGGAGAGTTCCACAATTTTGGAGCATATAATGAGAAGGCCCTCAGTGGGAAGCGAACCCTGGCTTCCTTGTTTTCAGCCTACTATTCTAACCATTAGGTTATTGCTATATATTCAGGTTCTAAAATACTATTCGGGTTATGTCTATGTAGATCTACCCCACGGTCGCCCATTCTGGGCACTTCCACATTTGTGAAGTCGTTTCTGCACCTGGAGATGCCTGCTTGTTTTCCCAAACGTTCTGGCTTAGACAGCCCAGATTGCACTGGGACGTCCGCTCTAAAATGCCCCTCCATATGGACATCTGTTTGACCCCTAATATAAGGCATCAGGGATGTGCATAGGCAAAAATCGTTCGATTCATGTTCAGAAAATGTGTCTTATTTTCCCACTTTTCAATATTTTTTTGTGATTCGTTTCATACTTTCATGTTCATAAAAATGCTTAAGCCCACGTTAGAACTTTTAAATATGTGTTTATTGATTACAGTCAAATTAATTCTTAGGTTAATGTGCATTAAATCAATTTTGCACGCATTTACATTTTTAAGACTCCTCAGCAAATCGAACGCACAGTAACGATGCACATCTCTATAAAGCAGCCACCTGATCTTCATCTACTCTGAGTTACCAATTTTGTCCCAGTTGTCTCCAGTGAAAGGTTGTTCTCGGGGAGTCACAGTTTCCATTTGCAAACCGTGTATCAGTGCACCGCTTTTTAATCTCCATTGCTTAAGCTGTCAGTCATTCCACTAGAGCACAAGCACCTGAAGCATGAAATAGGAGACGTGATACGTTTGTGGTTGAGATGAAAACCTATTAATTGCTGGTTGAACTGACGACTGTGCATTCCTATTGGAGTTATCAGAAGCCAATCTGAAGAAAACATATAGAAGCTCATATCAACATAACTCTTAATTGTACTTGCTTATGCGGGTGACACCTTCACCTGGTTTATAATTTGTTAGAAGCATCAGCTCAAATGTCTAAATTAAAGCCACACTGGTGAATCAGCAGATTGCTAATTGATTTAGGAGAAGTGTGTAGCACTTCTTATGGGGTTAAATGTATGTAACTGAAGCCATTAATAATTCTAACGTCTGTAGTATTCTAGCTCTTGGGATACTTCAATGTTTGCTTATCAGTTCCTATTGATGATACTGATGCATCAAGGAAGTGTAAAGTAACACTTAACTTAGCATGTATTTAGTGGCATAATATAATATCCATTTAAGTGGCACCATTAGATCTGCATGTAAGCAATGACCATGCCGGAAGATCTAAATTAAATGGATTACTGGCTTAATTTTGTCACTAAATTGACTGTTTCTGGCAGGACCATACCGTCAGTGAAATGCAGCCTGTGCGAGTTGCACATCAGGCGTGTGCGCCCCCCCCCCCTGCACCTCCATCTAGATACTTTATGGGGGCAGGAAAGAAGAGGTGCGCAACCGATGTGCAACTCACTGGCACACTAAGCAGGTCTGGACCCTCCCGGAGAGATCAGACCTGCTTAGTGTGCCGGCGAGAAGACTTAAGGGGCGCATTTTGGCTCTCTGCCGCTGCTAAAGTGGCAGCGGCAGGCAGCGGCAGAGAGCCGAAATGCGCCCTTTAAGTCTTTGCGCCCTGTGTGGCCGCACCGCTCTCACAGGGCTTGGTACAGTCCTGGTTTCTGGTACCACCTCTGCTCCTCCCCTAACCTGTCCCCTAATATCTGGCTGCAAAGGCAAATTCTGCATTTGCTATCTGACAGAAAATGCATCATTTGCTAAATATCTTGTTCCATAGTGTTCAATAAGAAAGGTGAATTCATTAGGCTTCATAATCATAAGATTTTAGGATGATCAAATGTTCATGATACATGGGCTCAAATATGTTTCAGGAACATGGAAGTTTGCCTTTACTTCCTTTTCTTCCAAAGGTAAGGAGGAAGTTATAGACTGAGCCGCAAAGTAGGAATGTAAAATTAAACTTGTATCAGTAAAGACTTATCGGTGTGTTCCTATATGCAAGGTAAGCATAAAGGGTAAGCCAGTGTGGCACTGGCTCTGGTTGCCCAAGCTTAAGGGCATTGAAAGTCTGCCTCACTGATTTCCTTTCACAGTGACAGAAGTTGTGCTTTCACTTCCACCACTGGGCCATACTGTCACAGCAGTAACACCATCCAATGTCCCTACTAGATTACAACAATGATGGTTAGAGAAAAGTCTAACATTTTCCAGAACATGGGAGATTCTTGTTGCTAGTCATTTCACGCTGGAAGGAGACTCCTCTTGGAGGGAAAATCCATAGATAAAGCACTCCTTAAGACAGAACTCTGTCTATAGTACACAACCACTGTATCATGCAGGAGTAAGGCACCTGCCCTTAAGGTGCTGGTGTCTTTGTTACTCAGCCACTCATATCATAGAGTGAGCAACAGACATCAGAACAGTAGCACAGGAGAAGAGAGCAGAGGGTTCATGCCTGTGCAAAACCTGCCATTTCCCCACTGTCTCAGAAGGAGAGTAGTTATGCCTTTTTTGGGGCCCGATTCCATCCTGGATGTCCTGGCTGTCTGTGCGCCCGGTAGGAACCAGACACACAGATGGGATTCTGATCCCGTGGAGCACATCTAGCCCCGTGGGATCAGAATCACATCCAGGCCTGTATGTGCAGGCCAGGACTCCAATCCCAGTAGGCCTGCACGTGTAGGCCTAGCCCGGCTAACTCAATCAAGGCCAGAGTCAGGCTGCGGGGAATCCCTTCCCCCCCACCTCCTCTGCCACCCGGGCCTGTCGTCCCTTGCTGACCATGGGAACTTATCCCACCTCAGAGGTAGAATAAGTTCCCCATTCAGTCTGCAGGTACAGGGATGACATTGGAATTGGCTCTATACAACCAGGACTGCAGACTGTCCACTGCCCACCCAAACTCTGCCCCCACACAGCCCCTTTCCCACCCCATCTAACCTCCCTGTACAATTTACGGGGAAGTTAATCAGGGTCAGCAGAGGTGCCGAATAGAGGGGATGGATATCCTAACAGGGCTATTCGCAGCTTGGAATGACCTGATTAGTGTTTATTTCTCACCCCAGTGACCACTCACCCCCTGGCATACTCTTTCATTTATAGGCTCTTGAACCAGTTATTCACATTCAGGTTTAATCATTTATATTCATCGGCACATTACTAGGGCTTAGGAATAGATTAATTAGGTCTTTGTAGTTCATCTTGAGGTGAATATCAAAGTCCCTTAAACTTATGAGGTATATTTGTATTGGTTCAAGTTTCCCTATTTCCCATGCTACTTTAAATAACTGAACAAATTTAAATAGTAAAACAAATTATTGAAACTAAGATGCAGAAAGCAATCCAGCAGCGAGATGGTTGCTACTCAGTCTTTTGCACTGAGTGTTACATATTTGATTCTCTCTCGGTTGGTGAGACGTTTTATGTGTGCACTAGGTGCAAAGAGCTACTTGCTCTCAGGGAACTAATCTAATCTATGGAGTCTAGAGAAGCAGACTTGGAGGAACTGAGTTAGATAGAGAGGTACTGTAAAGGGACATATTTTCACATAAGGACATAAGAAATGCCATACCGGGTCCATCAAACCCAGTATCCTGTTTCCAACAGTAGCCAATCCAGATCACAAGTACCTGGCAAGTTCCCAAAAGACACCCAGGTTCCACAATGCTTGTCTGGGGCAAGCAGTAGATTTTCTGGGTCCTCTTTAATAATGGTTTATGGACTTTTCCTCCAGGAACTTGTCCAAACCTTTTTTAAGTCCAGCTATACTAAGAGTTTTTACTACATCCTCCAGTAACAAATTCAAGAGTTTGATTACATATTGAATGAAAAAATATTTTCTCTTATTACTCTTAAATGGGTTACATTAAAACTTTATTGTGTGTCCCCTAACCTTTCTACTTTTTGATGCTTTAAACAACTGATCTACATTTACCCATTCCATTCCACATTATTTTATAGACCTCTATCATATTTCCCCTCAGCCATCTCTTTTTCTAAGTTAAAAAGTCCTAACCTTTTAAGCCTTTCCACATAGGGGTATCCTCACCCACTTTACCATTTTGGTGACTCTTCTCTGTACCTTTTCTAATTCTGCTATATCCTTTTTAAAATATGGCGACCAAAATTGCACACAATATTAAAAGTGCGGTCTCACCATGGAACGATACAGAGGCATGATAATATCCTTTGTTTTATTTTCCATTCCTTTCCTAATGATTCCTAGAATTGTATTTGCTTTCTTGGCTGCTGCTGCACACTAGGTGGAGGGTTTCAACATATTATCCACGATGACACCCAAATCTTTTTCTGAGTGGTAGTTCCTAATGTGGAACCTTGCATTGTGTAACCATAGTTTGGGTTGTTCTTTCTTAGGTGCAAAACTTTACACTTGTCCACATTAAATTTTATCTGCCATTTGGACGTCCAGACTTCCAATTTATCAAAGTCCTCTTGCAATTTTTCTAAATCCTCATGCATTTTAACAACTTTGAATAATTTTGTGTCATCTGAAAATTTGATTGCCTCAATCGTTATTACCATTTCCAGGTCATTTACGAATATGCTAAAAAGCAGCGGGCCCAGCACAGATCCGTGGGGTACTCCACTATTCACCTTTCTCCCACTGAGAAGATTGGCAATTTTATTTTTATTTATTTATTTTTATGTTATTTTTGTGTTTTTTATACCTCTATTTCAGGTAATCATAGCAGTTTACAAATGAACAACAGATACATGAAACAGGTTTACAATATACCAAGTAATAAAACAGTAATTAACAATTTACAGTCTAACATTCTTCAATTAAAACTTAATTACAAGTTGCTAATGACAAAAAGCCATTAAGTTATCCCTACTCTCTGCTTTCTATCTTTTTACCAGTTCCTGATCCACAATAGTACACTGCTTCCAGTCACATCACTTTTAAATTTGACCAAGAGTCTCTCCTTGTCAAAGGCTTTCTGAAAATCCAGGATTCCCGATTCTCGGATGTGGGTTGCGGGGCTGCATGTCCTGGCAGAAACTGCTCTGGCTCTCCCCATATGTTCTGAGCAGCAGGGTGGGGAGAACTGGTGGGAGGAGGGAGGGGGCAGGATCTGGACAGAGTGGCGGCGGGTCAGATGGCAGGACATACAAGGCCGATTCATGTCAAATGGGATGTGCTGCTTATTCTACCTCAAAGGTGGAAAAAACAGCACCGACCTGGCGAGAGAGACCGGGAAACGCCCCTCCCCACCCCAGGCCAGGTGCAGGGGGTGTCCCGCTGCCCGATCCTGGCCCTGGAAGGCTAGCCGTGGGTCAGGCAGCGGGAAAGAGGGGGGCCTCAGCCGTGGGAGTCGGGGAGGATGGTTCCGCAGGCAGCAGGGGCATGCCGGACCATCCATGGGCCCAATTCTATGCACAGCATGAACATTTTGTTTCTGTAGTCCAGAATCGGGTCCTAACTGGCCCGTCTTCCCCGGGGACATCTGGGCAGCCCAGATGCCTCCCCCTCCCTGAATCAGCCTCCACATCAACCAGCTCACTTTGGTATACCTGTTTATTCACACCTTCAAAAAAATATAAAAGATTAGAAAGACAGACTTTCTTTGGCTAAATCCACAAAAACATAAGATTTCCATACCAATGTCTATCAAGTCCAGTATCCTGTTTCCAACAGTGACCAATCTAAGTCACAAGTACTTAGCAGTTTTCCCAAAAGACACAGGTTGTATTGGGGCAAGCAGTGGATATCTCGGGTCCCCTTTAATAATTGTTTATGGACCTTTCCTCCAGAAACTTCTCCAAACCTTTTTTAAGCCCAACTACACTAACAGCTTTTACTACATCCTCTGTAACGAATTCCAGAGTTTGATTACACATTGACAAAATTTTTTTTTCTCTTATTAGTCTTAAATAGGTTACCCTGTAGCTTCATTGCATGTCCCCTAGTCTTTCTATATTTTGATGGTATAAACAATTGATCTACATTTACCTGTTCCACTCCATTCATTAATTTATAGATCTCTACCATATCCCCCCTCAGCTGTTTCTTTTCCATGTTGAAGATCCCTACCTTTTTAGACTCTCTTTATAGAGATATCCTTCCATCCCCTTTGCCATTTTGGTGGCTCTTCTCTGTACCTTTTCTAATAATGCTATATCCCTGTATACCATCCAGTCCAGGTGATTTGGTACTCTTCTGTTTATCAAGTAGTTGTAATACATCTTCCCGGTTTATCAATATTTCTTTCAATTCTTCCAATACATTACCTTTATATACCATTTCAGGCATGGGTAAATTTTCTTCATTAAAGACCAAAGCAAAAAATTCATTCAGTCTCTCTACTATGGCCTTGTCTTCACTTAGCGTCATCCAATGGTCCAACTGACTGTCTCACAGGTTTTTTGCTACAAATGAACTTGAAAAAGTTTTTATTAGGCATTTTTGCTTTCACTGCAAGCTTTTTTTCAAATTCTCTCTTTGCCTGCCTTATCAATGCCTTGCATCTAAATTGACAGTGCTTATGTTGTTTCTCATTTTCATCATTTGGCTCCTATTTCCATTTCCTGAAATATGCTTTTTGGCTACAACAGCCTTTCTGACTGCCCCTTTAAACCATTTAAGGCAGTTTTTTGTCCTTCCCTCCACGTTTCCTATATCATGGAATGCATCAGATCTGGGTTTCCAAGATAGTATTTTTAAACAATGCCCATGCTTGATGTACATCTTCAACCTTTCCAACTGCTCCTTCTAGGTTTCTTTTACTATTTTCCTCATCTTATCATAGTTTCCCTTTTGAAAGTTAAAAGGTAGTGCTTTGGATTTCCTTGCTGTCCTTCTTCCATTTATTAAATCAAATGCAATCATGCTATGATCACTATTGATGAATGGCCCCAACACCCTTATCTCTTGCACCGATCCTGTGTTTCACTAAGGACTAGGTCCAGAATAGCTTTCCCTCTTGTTGTTTCATTAACCAGCTGTTCGAAGAAGTAGTCATTTATTTTATCTAGAAACTTTATCTCCCTAGCACGTCCTGCTGTGACATTGACCTAGTTGATACCGGGATAATTTAAATCACCCATTTTTACAGTGTTGTAACCTTTGCTAGTTTTCTTGATTTCTCTTAGCATTTCATCATCCATGGTGTCATAGGCCATAGTGGTGGAACTGAATAAATTCTTTTCTTCAGTTTTTACTGGACATTGGGAAGTTACCCATGCCAGAAATTATATTTAAAAGTGATGTAATAGAGAAAGTGAAACAAATCTCTATAAATCTGTAAGAAATGAGATAGCACTTTGACAAATTAAAGAGTAGCAAATCACCTGGAACAGATGGTATATATCCGTGAGTTCTGAAAAAACTAAAAAAATGAGATTATAGACTTACTATTAATAATCTGTGAATTATTAATAAAATCATTTTTAGTACCTGAAGATTGGAGAGTGGCCAATGTAAAACCAAATTTTAAAAAGGGTTCCAGAGTGATCCAGGAAACTACAAACCAGTGAGCCTGCGGTCGATACTGGCAGATTGGTAGAAACCATTATAAAGAAAAATATTAAGTACTATTGTGGATTGGGAATTGGTTAAAATATAGGAAAAAGAGAGCAGAGATACATCACCAATTTTCTCAGTGGAGAAAGATAAATAGTAGAGTACCTCAGGGATCTGTACTGGGCCCACTGTTTTTTAACATATTCATAAATGACCTGGAAAAGGGAACAAAGAGTGAGATGATCAGATCTGCAGATGACACAAAATTATTCAAAAGGATATAGTGGAATTAGAAAAGGTACAGAGAAGAGCCATCAAAATGATAAAGTGGATGAAAGGATACCCCTACAATGAAAGGCTTAAATGTTTAGGGCTCTTCAGCCTGGAAAAGAGATGCCCGAGTAAAGATATGATAGTGCTCTTTAAAATAATGAGTGGAGTGGAAGGGATAAATGTAGATTGATTGTTTACTCCTTCAGGAAGTAGAACGACTAGGGGGCACACAATGAAGCTACAATGCAGCACATTTAAGTCTAATTGGAGAAAACATTTTTTGCACTCAGCACATAATCAAACTCTGCAATACTCTGCTGGAAGGTGTATTAAAAGCTGTTAGTGTAGCTGGGTTTGAAAGAGGTTTAGATAAGTTCCTGGAGGAAAAGTCCATTACCCATTATTAAAGTGGACTGGGAATCCAGGGCCCAATTTTCAAAGGCATTTACATGGGTAACTGCCCTAGCTACCTGTGTAAATGCCATATCCACGAATTTCAAAGGGCACCTACATGAGTAGTACACTTCAAAAATCCTGGATATGTCCCTAACACACCCAGATGCTATGCGGTTAGCATAGGGGCATGTTAGGGGCTGTCATGATGTGGGCACCAATAAAGTTGGTTTTAAGAAAAGAAATCCTGTTTTAGAAGAACTAGATGTGCAGTTACCTCCTGGCACAGCTAGAGGGAGCAGGAACAGAGACACTGATCCTAATGAACCTAATCTCACTGATGACTTACAGCTGAAAAGGAACCAGGAAGTCAGCAGTAACGGATCTCTTTATAAACCAGAGCAGAATGCTTCTGGTCAGAAACGGCAGGAGAAGAGGAGATGGCAGCAGTTACAAGGAGAGCAATGGAGGAATAAGCAGTGGAAACAACAGCAGGAGTTGAGGAAGGAAGAGAAAGAGGAAGAAGGAACTGGAGTTAGAGGTGAAACAGCAGTAAAGCCTGGAAGCTATCAAGGACACAAACCTGATTGCTGTAGAAGAAGCCAAGCTGGAAGCTGGAACAGAAATAGACCTTACAAGGTGGGAAGCCATAAAACCCAAACTAAGGCCTGTTGTGCAAGGGGAGTTTGGTGGAAGTTACTCCAAGGTAAGAGGCCCTGCCACGCCTAGTTCCTATACTCTACCTGTTTGTGATATAGAGAGAAGAAAGCAAAGAACCAGAGAGGGAGGTTCTGAGAGAGGATTATCTCTAGAAGATCACTACCCAGTTTTACCTACTCGGAGGGAGAAGAAGCAGTTGTACAAACAACTGAAGTTTTTACCCAGGGAGCCAAGGTATGAGACAGTAAAGTTTAACTGTAATGATTGCACTGCTAGAAGCCATCTTAAAAGAAACGTTCCTTTTAAAAGAAGCCAGAGTAAAGACTGGTTCACCAGTTTACCGCCAGCTTTGAGAGCCCCTGCTTATGTGGAGCAAAAACTCCCAAGCTGAAGATTGCCATACTGGAATAGACAGGGATAGTGAAAGCACATTGGATCTGTATGGGGCAGATGATTTAATGGAAGTGGATTTTCCAAGCACTATTCCCTTACCTTTACCTGAAGACATGGAGTGTAATTGGTGCACTGCCTGTGCTCAAAACTGTGCATGTTACAAAGAAGAATAAATGCAATATATTTTGATTGTTTAACTATTCTGAATATTACTTTGAAGAAGCCTGCTTTGAACTGTGAAGTAACAGTTGATTAGCCAATGAACTTTGGTACCTTTTGAAACAAAGGACTGTTTCTATTATCAAACTGTCTCTTATTTTGAACCTTGCTTTTGAACGGGGAATAAAAGCCTTTATTACCCTGCACTCGGACTTTTCATTCATTCATAGCGCTACCTAGTGGCGCACCTTCTTTGTGTCCGCGACACCGTGTGACAGGGCATTCTGGGATGCAGAGGGGCGGAGGAAAGGGCTAACTGGGTCACATTGATTTTTGATGCTATCCACTTAGCCCTCTGTGCCTAAAAGATAGGCAAGCATTTTCCTAGCTTATATTTCCAGCACAGGGGCTAAGTGGGGTAGCATCAAAAATCGGTGTTACCCGTCTAGCTCCTGCGGCTTCCGAGGTGTGCAGTGAGACCCGGATGTTCAATGCCTGAGCTGCATCTGACCCCAGCATTGAATATCTGGGTTAGGCAGAAGGGAGAGGGCCTATGCAATGCCCAGCTGAAAATCAGGCCCCCACTTCTTACCCTTGGGATAAGCAGCATGTAATCTGTCTACCTTTTGAGAACCCGGCAGATACTTGTGACCTAGACTGGCCATTGTTGGCAACAGGATACTGGGCTTGATGAATCTTTGGTCTGACTCAGTATGGTATATCTTATATTCGTATGTTCTAACATGGTAGCAGTAAGACCAGCAGCAGCAGAAACTGAGAAAGTGCTTGTTTTTGGAGGGGGAGAAGCTACGGTATCTAAATTCTAATATCTAATTCCAAACTTGGGGAAGCAATTGTATTTCCACTACAACACCAGCTTCCTTCTAGTGTGGGGTGATTCTTGTAGTATCAGCCGTTATATCTGCACAGATAGGAGCACAAAAGCAAAAGTTGGCCCAGGGTGCCATAACCCATTGAGCTTGCCCTGCATATAAAAGGTAATTTTATCAAACGCCACATAAAGCTATGCACCATCAACGTGCATAAATCATGTATTTTCTGTGATGGGCACTTATGTGTGTACTTTGAACAGTCACTATTTTATAAGTATGCGTGTAAATTCAATTGCACGTACTTTTTGTGTGGGTATGCGCAGGGGCAAAGTTTACCTGGAGCAGAGGCGGGGCTCAAATTTACCTGCATGAATTATAACACACTATAATTTATAAGCTTTCCTGTGAAAAGTGCTCACATGAAATAGAATACTATAATTTGTACGCTTTCCTATGTACGGGCTCGGGCTTAGTTTGCGTATGTTTTACACCACTTACATCTCTATTTTACAAGTAGACGCATACTTTACTTAATAAAATAGCTGTAAAATATGTGCATGACAATGCATGTTAAAATAGGCAACGCTTATAAAATTACCCTTATATTGTACAATTTGAGGGCATTTTCCTGGACCAAATGAATTTTTACCTACAGCCTTTCCTGGGCAAAAAAAGGTGTATGGACTATCCAATCGACATCCTGGAAAAGTACTGTACATGCAGAGAGTTTTGAAATATTGAACAGCATGGCATCTGCATAAAGGTATACGGATATATAGAGATTGGCCATATATTAACTCAAATTTATCCTTGGGAAATTTAAATAAAAGCAGTCAGAATCCTATGATAACCACATAAGCATTTTTGAAATTTGACCACTCTACTTTTCAACCCCTATGCATATTTTCCAGTAGGAAATTTGTTTCTGGGAGCTCTGCAGATACTTATGTACCCAGTGACCCCTGCTGGACAAAGCATCTTCAAAGAGAAACATCCACTGTTTAATACTGGCCATTGCAACAGGAGGTAGTGCGTTAGGCTACAGCTGAGGAAGGGAATCTTTCTGCATGAGACCTAGGCATTCCTCTGACTGTGCTGCTACCATGCTAGGCTTGGCTACTTGTTTCCAGCCTCGGAAGTGTGCGTGTGTGTTAGCATGTCTTCCTTAAGACACTGCTGCTGCCTTTGCCATTAATAGAAGCATAGACACATGTCAGCAGAAAAAGACCACATGGCCTACCCTTATTTTCCCAGAGGCTCTTCTCCTACGTCTGGCAACACAACCTGCAACCCACTTTCTTCTGCTTTATGCCCCTCCTTCCCTATCCCCTACTCTCTTGAATTCTTTTTTGATCACTATTTTGGACGCTGTTATATCTTTCTCCAATCTATATATTCTTGGTGACCCCAATTTCCATGTAGACCTTCCCCTCAAACCCCGAGAATAGGCTTTTGAATGCACATCTCAGTGACCTTCATTTCATTCAACACATCTTTTTCCCACTCACTCCTTTGGACATTTGGACCTTGTTATCTCAACTCCGAACCCGTTTTCGTAGTTCCTAAGACCATCCTCCCTCCTGCTCCCTCCCTTCTCCCTTCCCGCCCAAAGCAGCTCCCACCTCCTCAAATACCATCACTGTTTTCTCATCCTCAGACACTATTTCCTCCCCCCACTTTTTCTTTCCATGTCTGTGGACGAACAGGAATGCCTGTTGGACACCCTTCTCCATTCCACCTTAGACCACATTGCCCCAGTTCATAAAGTTCAAAACAATGATGGCATAATCAGCCCTGGTTCCATGCTGGCCTCAATTTTGCTTTACACATTTCCACAGCACCGAACGTTGTTGGCAACATCTCAGATCTTGTGACTCACTCTAGCTCTTTCATAATGCTCACCACTCTTACCATCATATGACCATAGCTGCAAAAAGAACCCATTACTCTGCTCTCCTCACAGCCCCGCCAACTATATTTTATTCTCCCCACCCTATCAGAGTCACCAACCCAGTCTTGTGACAATGATGACTCCCCCACCTCTTCACAACTGGCCACTTTCTTTCATAGCAAGATCCTCACTCTTCAAAGTTTCTCCCCCAGTTTCTCCTTCCCCTGCCTTCTGTTCCACATCATTTGATATCTCTCCACTATCCCCAACGAAACATATCTGGAACACCTTTAACCCAATCTCCCCTGCTTCTCTCTAAGGCCCTCTTCTCCTTGCAGAAGACTACCTGTGCCCTAGATCATCTTGGCTTTCTGTTGATTCCCTGGCACTCAGGCTGATCATTCTCTGGGCTGATCATTCTCTCCATATTCGATAACAGCCTTGCCACCTGCCTTTTTCCCCTTCACTTGGAAAGAAGCCAATATTTGTCCCCTCCTGAAAAAAACCTTCTGTGGATAAATCTGTCCTATCAAACTACTGACCAGTCTCTTATCTACCCTTCCTTTCAAAGCTACTGGAGAAACTTGTCTCCCAGCAACTGGCCACTCTCCTCAATCTCATCAATGCCCTACACGCCCAAATTCTGCATTGGTCACTCCACTGATATTATTATTCTTTCTCTACTTAGCAAAGTTCACTATTCTCTGGACCACAGAGTTATCACCATTGCTGTTTCTCTCGATCTGCAGCCTTTGACTTTGTCAATCATGATCTTCTCTCTCGGTTGTATGACATTGGGTTTCATGGCACGGTTTTCCAATGGCTTACATCTTTTCTTTCACAGCTTTACTTCCGTGTTATCAAAGATGCCTCTGCTTCCTCTGATTTCCCTTTTTTGTGTGGTATGCCTCAAGGGTACAGGTTCCTTTCCTCTTCAATATCTTGCTTTCATCCCTAGCTCTCATGTTCCAACAGTTTGGTATCTCGGTCCATCTCTATGTGGACGATATCCTCTTATTTTGCACAAATCCATCCCTCCCAGATCATTCCCCTTTAAATACATGTTTCTCATGTCGCAGCCTGGTTATCCACTAATCATCTCCAACTCAACTCCCTCCAGACTACCACTACCTGGCTTACTGGTCCTATTCCACCCCTCCCCCTTCTGTCTCCCCAATCCTAAATGGGTCCCCTGTTCAACTTACCCCATCCTTCAGCTGTTTTGGGATTATACGTGATTCCTCTCTCCTTTCATGACCATCTTACACAAATCACACAATGCTCCATTTTCTTCCTCCACTGTATCAGAGCAATCCGCTCTCTTCTGTCCACAGCTGCATTAACTACCTTTCTTATGTCCCTTGCCCTATCCAGATTAGACTACTGTAATGCAGCACTCATTGGCCTCCCACAGTACCCCCTGAAACATCTTCAGCTTATTCAACACACTGCAGCCAGATTAATGTACCATGCATCCAAATTTGATCACGTAACCCCGCTCCTCAGCTGCCCATATCATTACACATTTAGTACAAAATTCTCACACAGGTGCACAAAACGCTTCATACCGCCCTCCCAGAATATCTAGTATCGTCCCTCATTTTGCATGTCCCACAGCACTCCCTCCATTCCATTCACATGGATCGTCTTCACCTGCCCTCTCCCTTTCAGGCACATCTTGAATCCACATGCCGGTCTGTATTTCCTTGGACCCTCCCTGTGGAATAACCTTCCCCCCTCTCTGCCTAGAACCATCATTCACAAAATTCAAGATTAACTCAAAACCTACCTTTTCTGCACAATATTTGACCTCTCCCCAGACTCCGTTAGCTGATCCCCCTGTATGTTTCCCTTCCTTCTCTCTATCTTCTTTTCTCGCCTGCCCTCTAAGGCCCTCACATGTCATGTCTCATATTCCCTTCTTTCCTGTGCATTGATTGACATTCTTTTCTTACTTGGGTTTTATTACTTTTTATTGTAGACCACTTTGCTATCCCCACAATAAGCATAATATCAAGTTTTTAATAAATGAAATATAAAATGAAAAAAATGATCTCTGGAGGCTAGAGTTGCAGACTTTGAGGAGATAAGGAAGACAGAGGTATATAAATGAGACCTACAGGGACATAGAACTGAAGTCCCACGTCCAATCTGGCAGCCTCTCAGTTGCAAAGGAGTAGAGAGGTCATGTGAAAGAAGGGCATCACTTTGGTGTGGCAGGAAGTGATCCTGTAACTAGGACCTGTCCTCCAGGTGATGTAAAACCATCTCGCACTGAGGAGGTTTCTCCAGGGTCATGTGACCATGAGGGGATAGTTGGTGATTCAATCATTAGACATGTAAATAGCTGGGTGGCTGGTGGACATGAGGATTGCCTGGTAACATGATTACCTGGTGCAAAGGTAGTGGACCTCACAAACCACCTAGACAAGATTTTAGATAGTGCTGGGGAGGAGTCTGCTGTGTTGGTACATATTGGCATATGACATAGGAAAGTATGAGAGGGAGGTTCTTTCCATGCACAGGAACCAAAAGGCAGGCAGAGCTCCAGAGTCTCTATGCATGGATAAGAAGGTGGTACAAAGAAGAGGGTTTTGGATTCATTAGGAACTGGGCAACAATCTGGGGAAGGGAGGGGCTTTCCGGAAGGGATGGGTTCTACCTTAACTGGAATGGAACCAAGTTTCTGGCATTAACCTTTAGAAAAGAGTTAGAGCAGCTTTTAAACTAGATAATAGGGGAAAGAAAACAGTCACTCAAGAGCATATGGTTCAGAAGGATGTATCCTTGAAGGATATTAGCAAAAGAGGGAAGTTAGGACATCCCAACAGAGAGGTTCCAATATACAGCACAGTAGTACACTGCCTCTTATCACATAACTTTTCAATTTTCTCTAGAGGATCTCATGAGGACCTTGCCAAAGGCGTCCTGAAAATCCAAATCACACCTTATTCACACCTTATACAAGAAAATATAGAAGAGACCAGACTTTTCTTGACTAAGTCCACACTGCCTTTGGTTTGATAGAGGAACCTTTCAACTTGCCCCTTTGATGGGTCACTAGGCTTTAACAATTATTGCACAATATCACAGTTCTCTTGCTTCCTAACTGGAAGGCCTCTTTGCTAAAAATCCTCTCTAACAAACAGCTTGTATATCCACAGAATACCTACCCTACTCTGCTTTATCTTTCTAAGTCAGAGGTTCCCAACTCCAGTCCTGGAGGCCAAATACCATTCAGGTTTTCAGGTTGACCCTAATAAATATTAATGAGATGCATTTGCATGTACTGCCGCCATTACATTCAAATACATCTCATGCATATTCATTAGGGACAGCCTAAAAACCTGAATGGTGTTTGGAACCTCTGTTCTAAGTAATACCCTATCTGACTTTAGTTTTAGCTGAGAGGTTTCTCTCTTGAAACTATGGCCTAATTCACTTTGGTTTCACTGAAAGTTTGTTAAACTATACCTTGACTTCATAAACACAGAATTTTGAATAGATTGATTTTAGCAACTTAATCCAAAGAATTTCCTTTTCTCCAAGGGGTATGTTTACTAAGCAGTCTTAACATGCGCCCGGCGATAGTGTGCAGGATGCCATAAAAGGAGTGGGCGTTTCGGTCTTAGCGTAGCAAAACGGGATTATCGCGCGATAACGCGTGCTGCACACATTATCGGGTGAAACTCCGCTAAGCACGTTAACACGCGATAATCTTAAGTAGGCTCACAGACATGCAAACATAGAAGTAGAGGTGTAGCACAATGGTTAATACACTGGCTGCTGGTACAGGAGTCATGAGTTTGATCCCCCAGTGTGCATAAGGCTGGCTGAGATATTATGCTTAAGTAGTGATTTTTGAGGCATTTTATTTTTATTTTAATTAGTGCTGCCAGCAAACACACCCTCACGGTGGCGTAACCTAAGGTGCCGCATAAGGCACTCCATAACGCAACCCATAGGGCACATTATAAAGTGCACTGTCTGCCAAGGCACCCTATAATGTCCCCTATAGGACACCTTATAAGGCACTTGATAGGGGCACCTTATGAGGGCACCTTAAGGTTACAGTACTCTGAGGGTGTTTTTGCTGGCAGCACTAATGTACATTAAAAATAGACTGCCTCAGACAGCCCTATCAAATAACCCCACCATGGGTTTAAACCCATGACCTTTGGCTTCACAATCAGTGAAGTAACCAGTGGGCTACAGCTACTAACAAAACCCTGGCTGGCTGAAGAAGGACTGCACATCACCAAACAAACTGTCTGCTGTGGTTACCAGGCTATGGTTAACCCACCCGTACCCATGATGCACTGCACATGCAAATCAGCAGTCAACAGATGGGCACAAGATGGGGTATGCACCCCTACAGCACCTCGGCCTGGTAGGGGGAACTGACCGTGTGTGGTACTGGCACAGAGTAGCCACAGACCGTCACATTGTACGGGTACTGTGCTCACCCTGAGGTTGAGGTCCACAGCACCTTTCATGGCTGAAATGCGCCATGCTGCAGCTCCCCATCAGTGCTACTGTGTGTGATAGGTAGTTCCTGCAGACACACTTAGGCTACATCTGTGTCCTTTTGTATTTCTCAGT
Source organism: Ichthyophis bannanicus (assembly GCA_033557465.1). NCBI lineage: Eukaryota > Metazoa > Chordata > Amphibia > Gymnophiona > Ichthyophiidae > Ichthyophis > Ichthyophis bannanicus. The sequence goes on along the minus strand of CM066034.1, from coordinate 960,234,339 downwards.
CATGTCTAGCCCTTATGAGCTATGACGCAACCAGAATAGTGCATATCCTGTGTTGGTGCCAGGGTTACATGATGTAGGTGAAGGGGGGTGTTTGTACCCATAGGCAGATTATGTACCACCACACAACCCAAACTCTGGGGCTCAGGGTAGGAAACAGGATCGCCCACCAATAGTTCCACTTTCTACCTCCCTGTAATGGTAGCAGTAGAGGGGAACATCAACCCCAGTCCTGCTGGGGAACAGATACCCTACAGAGCAGGCAATGCAGAGCTGTACACATCCATAAAGCAATAGCAGACAGACAGTAGGCCTGGAAATGCTCAGTTCCCCCCCCCACCCACCCACCCACCCACCCACTATCTGACATTCTCCAGCAGCAAGCCTCCAGCAACTGTACCCTGCAAGGTGTTCTAGCAAGACACCTACTAGCTGCAGACAGTCTGCTAGCTAGTCCATAGTGCATGATCCTGAAGGAGATGCATGTACCCAGAACTGGGACAGCAGCATACACACCAAGCAGATAAGGCAGTGATTGGACCCCAAAAGGAACCCATAAATATCACATGAGAAAAATGGTGCATAGCACTATGGGGGAATCTAGCCATGCCATGGTCACTGCTCAATCAGGGTGAGAGTGACCTCCCAGCAGGACATGCTGTGGCCACGCTGTCCATGCAGGTGGTGGCCAGGCACTACAATGTCCGAGCCATTGCCCTATGCCCTGTGCAGATGCAGCCAGGCCAGGCCACCCTATCCAGGCTATTCACACAGTACCTTGCTCCTCATTATGCACATTGGCAGGCCAATACTGGCAACAGTGCTAGCAGTGTGGGCTGTGGAGGGTGTTGGCAGGCACCACACACTGGATAGACAGACACACACTCCACACACCTATGCCAGCATTGTGCAGCTATAGAGGGGTTTGGCAGCCCTGGCCTCCACACCAGTCCTGGGCACAGTGCAGGCATGGCTAGGGTACACAATACTGTTGGGGTCACTCTGTCAGACACCAGACCTGAGGCACAATCCACAGACATCAGAAAGGTTGCTATGATGCAGCTCAATCAGCCAATTATGCTTAATGTAGGAATTGCTATCAGCCAGTTATCATAGCAACCTTTTGATAGCTGTGTACAGTTTTCCCATGTTTAGGGACTAGGGTGGCATTGCTAAGGTATGCAAATGCTAGTATGGGGAGATGCACGCAGGGCCCAACATCCTGCCTCTCCAGGAGGATTGGGATAATGGAGCCTGTGGGTGCGGGTGTGTCTGCCCCTGTTGGCCGCTGCTCTAGGGCAGAGGTTCCCAACTCCAGTCCTGGAGGGCCAAACACTGTTCGGGTTTTCATGCTGTCCCTAATGAATATGCATGAGATACATCTGCATACCATGGGGGCGGTGCATAGCAATGCAGCACAGCCACATTTATTAGAGGCAGCATGGAACCTGAATGGTGTTTGGCCCTCCAGGACTGCATTTGGGAGACTCTGCTCTAGGTAATGTGCATGTTTATGGTGTCTGTGCTCTGTAGGGTAAAATGTAGGTGTTTTGAGCATGTCTACGTCATCTGCACTACAGGTTCTGTCTGTATTAGCACGTTGTAGTAGTGGGTAAAATACTGGGGCTGGGTTGGCAGGAACCACAGCTGGGACTTGAACCTGTGACCTTCTGCTCCTGAACACACTGGCTGTGAGCACTGCAACACTGCCTTGCCTCAGAGATAGTGCATTCCCTAGGGATACCATGACTGTTTGTCAGGCAGGGCCTGTCTGTTGCAGTGCATGGCACCCACCTACACAGGGCTAGGCCACGGTCTGCTCTGGGCAGCTGCCACTGCCCCCTCCACCACCAGTACCCCTCTGCCACCCTGCTGACATTTATTTATTTATATTCTCTTATATACCATGCTATTCTGCATCAGTGCAGTTTACATTGAACAAACTGAAATTACATTGAACAGGGCATTATAACTTGGAGATAACTATTTTACAGGGAACATGGGCTATGGAGGGTTAAGTGGCTTGCCCAAGACCACAAGGAGCACCTGTGGGACTAGAAACCCCAGTCCTTCTGGCCCAAGGTTGATGTCCTCTAGTGGGATTTGAACCCCCGACCTTCCGGCCTGAAGTACCTTGCCCCAACCACTAGGCCACTCCTCCACTCCATCTGCTGGTGGTGCTGGTGGAGCGTAGTCTCAGGCCATCCATTGTGCAGGTAGGTGGCTGCCTATGGTGCAGGTTCTGGGGTAGGGGTGCCTGCATAGATGTCCACGCTTCCCCCAGCACTGCCTGCCAATGTTCTGTGCCCTTGGGGGTACTGCAGTGCCAGGCCCACAGTACCTGCTGGGTACTATCCCCTGTGACACTGTGGTAAGCACACTCGTGCCCATGCTGGGCCCTCATCAGTTGCTGTCTGGATGCTCTACTGTTTCAGTATTCCTATGGGCCACCTAGGCATCACCCTAGTCCGCACTGTGGCCCAGCTGCAGCACAGCATGTGCCGCCTGCAGCCCTCTGTGTCCCCTTTCCCAGCATCTGCCCAGTTGCCCACTCCGACATGCCCACCCTGATTTTGTGGAACATGTGCACGCCATAGTAAACCTTTCCAATGGAGAGGGAAACCCTGATCAGCGCTATTTCACTGTGGGATCATTCACCTTGTATGGGGACGGAGCGTAGACCCTTCCAGAATTCATATAATTTTTTTGGAGCTTTCTTGGGAGTGTTTTTCGACGGTTCCCATTAATATCACTATTGCCCAGCTTGGTTATGTTTTTTTTTTATATTTTGTTGGGTCATTTTCAATGTTTATTTGCACTTTTGTTCCGTGCACATGTATCACACTTATCACTTTTTTGTAGGTTTCCCTGGTTTTGCTGTACATTGCTGACAGAAATGGTTTCTCTTCCCTTTAAATCAGCTCTAATGCCAGGTTTCACTGGCGTTAGTTTTCAGCCTCAGATTTCACAGCATTAGTGTGCAGAGAGCCTCTCCCCTCCCACTCTCTGACCATTGACCCCTTCTCTCCGCCCCAGGGGAGCCTTCCTCCGCCATCCGGGAGCCTTTCCCCGCCTTCAGCGCTTGTTTGCGCCGCTGCACGCGTTATCGTGCGATAAGGTACCTGTGCGCCTGATAAAGCGCCATTATCGTGCGATAAGGTACCTTATCGCACGATAACATCACAGAGCGCACATTAAGACGGTTTAGTAAACATACCCCCAAGATTCTGAGACTTCCCCAGCAGGTAAATACTTACCAATGCATATTCCTTTCCAGATGTAGCAGCTCCTCTCTCGGCAATCCTTCAGGACTGAAGTGTCATTATAAAATTGCCCCATATAAGCCGCAGCAATTGTGGGTAAAATAAAACTGCAAACATTTCAACCCCCTGAAAGGAGGTATAGAGCGGCTCAAAATTTTAGTTAGGGAATGAAAAATTAAACAATCAGAACATTACGAGACAGCTTTCTTTTTACTCATCATTATCACATTATTCAAGCATTTTACAAGGATATGCTTGCATATATACACAAAAGAACCTTTTAAAATTACCCACAATAGCACTGGATACTGATATTGAATATACTATGGGGTCTATTCTGTTCCCACTATTCGCTCCACTTGCCGTCCCCAACTAAGCCTCCCCATATGAACAAGGAGTTTATACAGGGAGTTTATACAGGGAGGCTTGGATGGGGGTGGGAAGGGGTAGTGCAGAGGCGGAGTTAGGGCGGGCTGTGGGTGGTCCACGGCCCCAGACGTACAGGGCCGATCCTGGGCCGGCAGACTGGGGATGGGAGGCCCTGCAGGGATCAAAATGGTGAGGGGCTACATGAGATTCCCTGCAGCTCAACCCTGGCCATGGGAGGCCAGATCGGGGGTTGAGCTGTGGGGAAAGGGGAAAGTGGTCAGCAGCTGGGAATCATGGCTCCTGAATGGAGCCACGGTGCCATGGCGACCGGACCCCATGGCACCACAGCTCCATTCAGGAGCCTGCTGAGTTAGTCGGGCAGGGGCCTATACATGCAGGCCAATGAGAATCAGGTCCTGGCCTGCACGTACAGGCCTAGATGCAATTCTGATCCTGTGGGGGCTAGATATGCCCCATGGAATCAGAATCGCGTCTACCTATGTGCTTCCAGTTCTGACCAGATGCACAGAGGCCGGGACGCATAGTACGGAATGTGCCTTTATATGTATTCTCTTAAACACCGAGGCCAGTGCAGGGTGGGAGGGCAGGAGACCAACAGCAAGTAAAGTCATTGCTAACAGAGCAGAGGAGCAGGCACACCCTGTTCTCTGCTGAAAAGTCTATGGATTGGGTTTTGACAGCTAGAGAATCCAATGAATTCCCGCGTGATGGAGTGCTATTGGACTCAGATATTGAAAGATTTGTAGCTGAGGAGAATCTTAAAAATATACATGTCAATATTCAAAAATATTTATACCTTTACTGCCAGCCAGCAATCTTCATACAGTTTCTTCCAACCAGCCAGCACTTTCCATACAGTGGCACTGAATATACATATTTTTTAATAGATGTGGCTGGCATTTTAAAAAGTTAAGGTTGCCAGTGCTATTGACTATTGACCTACCTGTTGTTAGCATGCTAAGTGATGAGGAAGGTTGAAGTGATACTGCAAAAGTAATTTTTATACGCAACACCTCTGCAACTGACTACCCAATTAACATCGTCACATACATACCAAGTTCAATTTAGCCCTAAGTCAGCTAATTCCAAATCATCAATTCTCCATGTAACTCTACTCCTAATTGTCACCTTGTCATACACACACATCCATATAACATACATTTAAACCTTACAAGTTAATAACCTCATTTACCTTATTTTAATTGTTTCGCTCCTCGTTAACATTCCCTGTTCTCTGTAATGTTTAGTTTCTAAATCGTTTCATGTAAACTGCATTGACCTTTGGAAATGTGGTATATAACAAAATGCTAAATAAATAATAAATAAATACGGCTAGGCCGAAAAGCTCCTTACAGATACAGCATATAGTTGAAGGGTGGATCTGGCTTTGCATTATCTACTCTGTCTGAGGCCCAGCTTCAACAACAGCTCACAAGGAAGCAAAGTCTCATACTATACCAGAGCAGATTACATATCCTGTCAGAAGACCATTAGCAAACAAAAACTAATGGGCCAACTTTTGAACAGTGGTATGCTGCATTATTTGCAGATACAATACCCCTATGATTTATGTGCAAGGAAGAGCACTAGTAACAAGCTGTGGACTCCATCCTGCATCCCGCATCACGAATAGCAAAGCAGAAAAGCTAAAGAAAAGAGGAAGCCAATTTCCCAAGATAAGACCCAAAACTACTTCTACAGGCAAGCAGCACCAGTGCACACTTAAAAGAAGTCATCATGGATGAGATGGTGGTGTACAGTATCACTATCCGGGAGCAAAAGGCAAACTGAATCAAATGTGCTGGCATGGCACACTATTTATTTATTATTTATTTATTTAACTTATTTTTTTTTATACCATATTTCTACAAGTCAAAACAATTTACAGAGAACTCAGGGGTATGTTTACTAAATGGTCCTAATGTTACCGGCGCTAGTTGCAACGTTAACGTGATGAATGCCATATAAAGTAGTGGGCGTTCTGGCATTAAGGTAGCAATGGCTGGTTTTCACACGATAGAGGGTGCCTTGTCCGTTATCGTGTGATAGAGGGAGCCGTGGCACGTTATCGCGTATTAAACTTAACTTCACGTGGTGACCCACAATCAAAGCAAGAAAGGTGTAGCACACTGGTGAAGACATTGACTGCTGATACAGTGGTCATGAGTTTGATCCCTCAGTGGGTTCAGTTAAAAAGCTGTCTGTGGCAATTCCTCTTGCTGCTTTTAACAATCAGACACATCCCAACAATCTGTACTGTCAGCCAAAAGAAGCCTCACCCCAGTGCCGCAATCTTTTAGGGCGCACCATAATGCACATCATAAAACACCACGTCATGCAATGCGGGTCATAATGTGCCCCAGAGGGCGGCACGAAAGGTTGGCACCCTTCAAGGCAGCATATAAGGCAACCCATAAGCTGGCCGAACCTAAGGTGCTGCTAAAGATGCCCCAAGGAGGCTAAGGTGACACAACATATGGTGCCCAAGGGCAGTTAGGTGTCACAAGCATGAACTGTATGGGCCAAACACAGATGTAACCCTAACACTGCACAGAGCACCAAGGAAAGGCAATGAACAAGTGATGGAAGGAAGTAGATGTTGGAGCTGATGGACCTGCCAAATCTGCATGCAGCCCATGTGGCAGCTCGTAAAGTGGACAAACATATCGGGGGCAGATGTACCGATGTACAGGGTGATGGTACTGTAAAGTGCAACAATGACAGTGTGTGGCAGAGGATGGGAATACATGTCCACCGGAGAAGGTAGAGGTGGCAGGATAAGTGCAATCACAGAGGGACAGAGGAGTGGTAGTGCCATGCAGAGCAGACACAGGAGAGGCAAGCATGAAGAACCACAATGCAGAAATGTGTAACAGTGCAGGACATGAGGTAGCAGCCTGCACAGTAGGGCAGGATGCCACACAGCTGGCACACACACATAGATGGACAGAAGGATGGTTGGCAACTGTGATGAGGGTATAATGTGCCAGCAGCACAGATCTGCACAGATATGACTGTTACAGGAATGGAATGTAGTTGTGTAGGACAGGCATAAAAATAGGGGAACAGAGAAGAATTGAACCCATGATTTCTGCTACTGAGGTCATTGTAGCAACCATTGTGCTACACCAACATGGGTGTTATCACACCAATGGCTGGCTACAGAAAGAGTGCAGATCACAGAACAAACTGTCTGCTGTGGTTACCAGGATGGGATAGAACCAACAGTACCCATAATGCAATTCACATGCAGAATAGCAATATACATCTGCTCACCAGATGGGGTATGCACCTCTACAGCACGTCAGCTTGGTAGGGGGGAATGACTGTGTGTGTTACTGGCACAGTGTACCTACAGGCCATCCCATTGTGTGTGTTCCGTGCTCACCCTGAGGGTAGGTGGGGTAGCCAGCACCAGGTCTGCAGTACCCGCGTTGGGTGAGGTATGCTTTACTGCAGGTCTCTGTCTGTGCTAGTGTGTGATAGGTATTTGTTGCAGACACTCTTAGGAGTTTTCTTTTTTTTTTTTAAATTCTTTATTTTCATTTTATAACAACAAAGGAAAAGGAAGACATACAGCTAAAAGACAGATACATAAAGTGTAATACATACACCAAAGTAAACCCCTGCCACCCCCTCCCCCCTGCTTCTTCTCTAGAAAACTAATCATTCCCGAAGCGGGCGTGTACTTACATTATTGTGTTACAAAACCTAACGGTGATCTGAAACATGATGAGTGCACATTATACAGGCATGTTGGAGCAATGAGCAGATTGTACATAATCATTAAGCATCTGCCATTTAGACAAGTGAGAGTGAGGTTGGGCATGGGGAATAGCTCTCCGAGGTATCTGCTCATATTTACTATATAAGCAGACGAGGTTCCACCATTCATTGACAGTAAGTCGAGAGCTATCCTTCCAATTCCTCGTAATTAAGCATATGGCTATACCCAGCATGAAATCAAGGAGAAAGCGACCCTTCTTAGGAAGAGAGGGGACCTCCGCCACAGAGCGGAGTCCCACGATCTTCCATGAGAGAGGTTCGTGAAGGTGTAAAATAAATTGAATACGACCCCAGACCCGCCCCCAATAAACCTGTAGTTGAGGACATTCATAAATAACATGAGCGAAGGTTCCCACAGCAGTATGGCAAGACCAACACTGGTCCCTAGCATTTGTGTTCCATTTGGCTATTTTTTCTGGGGTATAAAAGCATCTGTGTGCAAAAAAGAAGAGAGTTTGGGTAACAGAGGCAGACCGGGAAACCCGCACTACTTTGCTCCAGAAAACGCTCCATTGCACAGGGGTTAAAGTGGTTTGCAGTTCGCGCTCCCAGGCTTGTTGGGCTCTAAAAGTGGCCATGTCTGTACCTGACATAATAATTTATAAAAGTTAGAGGCTACCCCATGTGTACTACTAATAGAGTGAACTATCTCTAATAGCCCGTCCTCAGTAGGGGCAGAGGGCGGCATGATTCGAGCACTTTTGAGGCAGTGTTGAAGCTGCAGCAATTGAAAGTAGTGTTTCGCTGGTAACGCAAATTCCTTTTGTAAATCAGAAAAGGTTTTCCAATGAGCTGCAGAGAAAAGCTGTTGGGGTGTCCAGATCCCCCTTGAGTACCAGGGTTTCCATGCTATCGTTCTATTTAGGACTTGAATTCTGGGGTTATTCCATAGCGGGAGTCCGTCCTGAGGACAGACGTTCGGGCCAGTGATAGAATGAGAGTGTTAAAGGCCGCAAGAGTATCGACAATCATTGGTGGATGGCGGGTGTCTACTTGATAGGACATACCGGGGAGATGGGTCAACGGAATTGGGCTACTAAGCTCCTCTTCTATGTCAAGCCAAACTGGTCTGCTGTCTGTTGAGGCATCTAGCCATCGGGCACCTTGCTTAAGTAGGAAGGCTTGATGATATCTAAGAAAATCAGGAAATCTGGTACCCCCTCTTTCCTTTGCAGACTGTAGTTTTTGTTTAGCTATCCTTGGTGGCTTGCCCTGCCAGAGATAACGGACGAGAAGGCCCTCAATATCTTTATAAGTATGTAGCGGGAGTAAGCATGGCAGCATTTCTAAAATGTAGTTCACTTTGGGGACTATCATCATTTTCACAGTTTCTAAGCGGCCCCACCATGTAAGAGATAAGGGAGACCAACGATTCGTGAGCTCACGGACTTTGGAGACTAACTCTTTGGCATTAAAACTGATAGTGTCTTCTAAAGGAGAACAGTAATGGACCCCGAGATACTTCACCATGCGGGATTGCCAAAGGAAGGGAAAGGCCTGCATGTCAGCCTCATGTACCCAGCGGTTCAGTGGGAATGCTACAGATTTGGTCCAGTTAATTTTATAGCCCGATAATTGTGAGTATCCGTCAATCAGATCCAAGACAGCTGGAACCGAATCGAGGGATACGAAAAGCATAAGGTCATCTGCATATGCAGAGAGTTTAATCTCCCTATGACTGAAGGGGACACCTCGAATACGTGCGGACTGTCTAATAAGGAGGGCTAGGGGTTCAAGAGCTAGATCAAAGAGCATTGGTGATAGGGGGCAACCTTGACGCGTGCCTCTTTGGAGATTAAATGGCTGAGACTTGATGGCATTTACACAAATACTGGCGACGGGTTGAGTATACATGACTTGGAGATATCGGAGGAAGCCCTCCCCAAAGCCATACCATCGGAGAACTGCAAATAAGAAGGGCCATTCTAGGCGGTCAAAGGCTTTTTCGGCATCCAGGGAAAGACCCACCCATGGATGATCTAGATTGGCAGCACTGGATAGCACATGGCACAAGGTCCGAGCATTGTCAGCAGTTGATCTGCCGGGTATAAAACCGCATTAGTCGGGGTGAATTAGGGTGGCCATCCTGTCAGATAGCCGGGTGGCCAATATCGTTGCGAAGATCTTATAATCGGCATTAAGTAGGGAGATTGGACGGTAGTTGGCGGTTAGTAGCGGGTCTCTGCCTTCTTTCTCAAATACTACCACATTAGCTGCAGAAAAGGATCCCAAAGAGGATGTATCTACCGCAAGGGCAGTAAAATAGAGTTTTAAATAGGGAACTAAATCTGCACTGAACGTTCTGTAGAATTCGGTCGGGAGACCATCGGGCCCTGCGGCACGGCCCGAGGCTGTTCGTTTTAGGGCAGATTGGATCTCTGAAGTAGAAAAGGGTTCATCCATCGCATCCCTATCATCTTCAGAGAGGGTCGGCCGCTGAATGCCAGAAAGCAATCGCTCGAATGTCTCTGACGAGAACTCACATTCAGATTGATATAGGCGGGTATAGAAATCCCGAAAGAGCTCTACAATGTCGGAGTCTGTGGTCACTATGCCCCCTCCCTGTGGAGCTCGAAGGGCCGCTACGCGTTTGGCTTCTTTTTGACCTTTCAAGGCGTTGGCTAAGAGTCGACCGGCTCGGTTATTTTCACGATAATATGTCCCTCGCTGAAGCTCAATACTCTTAGAAGCTGCAGTTGAGAGGATTGAATTATATTGAAAACGGAGACGCTGTAATCGAATTAATACACATGGATCAGTACGTGAAGTTAGAACCCGTTCGCCTGCTTTTATTTGTTGGTCTAGTATGAGTAGCTGCTGTTTGCGTTGTTTCTGCAGGCGGATTTGATAGCTAGTGATCGTTGCTCGAATGGCCGCTTTGAAGCCCTCCCACCAAGCCCAATTCGCAGTATCCTGGGGTAGATTAAAATGGAAGTAATCCTGTATGGCTGCTCGAATTTCTAACTGGAACTCTGGCTGAGTTAACAGGGCTCTATCAAAGAACCAGGCCCCCGAATTCCCTTGGGGTGCAGTAGTGTGTAATTGAAAGGAAATGGCAGCATGATCTGAAATGTGTTGGGAGTGAATCTTTGCAGTGTCCACCTGAGGAACTAACAGTTTTGATATTAGAAAGAAGTCTATGCGAGACTGGGATTTATGAGGGGAAGAGAAGAAGGTGAAGTCAAGCTCATTGGGGTGTAATAACCTCCATAGATCAACTAAAGCAAGATCTTTGATCAGGGAGGTAAGCGTGGTGTGACTCTTGGGGGGACCACTTGTCCTAGGCGGCTGTTTGTCAATCAGGGGATCAAGGACTAGATTGAAATCCCCCCCAATTATCAATGAAGTATTAGCAGAGGCCTGCGCAACCTGAGCAATGGTAGCAAAAAAGGCAGGGTCATCCACATTAGGAGCGTAAAGGCATATACATGTAACTTCAAGGCTACCTATCTTGAGGTGAACTCTGGACCATCTACCTTCTGTATCTGAGCTAGTCGCAATAATAGTAGCATGCAAAGATTTCCTAACCAGTATGGCAACCCCACATTTCTTAGAAACGGCTGGGGAATAGGCGGCCACCATGTAAGGTTTAATATTGAGTTTAAGAGTTTCCTTCGAATTTAAATGCGTTTCTTGGAGAAAAATCAGATCCGCAGCTTCCTGACTTAGGTAGCTTAGGATTTTCTTCCGTTTTATCGGATTATTGATTCCTTTTACGTTCAATGAGAAAATCTTACATGGTGCCATCAATCAGTAATAGACATTTTAGGTAAGGGCGCTTGAAAACATACAACATAATCAGAATCTGTGCAACAATGACATAATCACCGAGTATTCTGGCTAATACACCCCATATTGAAAAGTATGTACCAAAGTATCTTAGAGAAGAAGCAAAACCCCCAAAGAATATGGCGACCATATGTCTGCGGGAGGAGGCCCTAGAGAGGAATAGAAAGACATGAAAAAAAAAGAAAAGAAACACCGGAGTCCATGATTAACACTGTCTCTGATACTCATCGAGGCTACTGTGGGTAGATGGAGTCGGGTCACAGATATCATCAAAAGTAAGGCAACAAACTGCCCTCGCCAGACTCTTTGCTGGGCTGCGGCAGATCCAATATGGCAGGTACAACGGATATGAGAATACTTGCAGGAATATTCTGGAAGTCAGCGCATCAAGTCGGCTTCTTTGGAATCCAAAAACTCCGCGAGTAGATCAGGGTCCTCAAATGTTCTTGTCTGATTGTGAAGCGTGACTCGGAGCTTGGCCGGGTACATCAGGCCATAGCGTGCTTGTAGTTGTTGAAGCCTCGGCCGGAATTCCAGAAAGCGCTTTCGGCGGTCGACCGTGGGTTTAGCCAAGTCGGGATAGAAGGAGATCTTGTGGCTCTCAAACTCCATATGGCCCTTTGCCCGAGAGGCATTTAGAATTTGCTCAACGTGTTGATATCTCAAAAGTCGAAAAATGATAGGCCGCGTGGTCTTCCTGTTGAGCGTTATGCTTGTGGGTACACGATGAGCGCGATCGATCTCCAAATCTTTGGTAAAGGTGATTTGGAGCAGGGAAGGGAGGATTTTGCATAAAAACTCTTTCATATCTCCCGATTCCGCTCCCTCCGGTATGCCCACGAGTCGTATGTTATTGCGGCGCGCTCTATTATTGCCATCTTCCACTTCTTTCTGCAAGGCCCGCACCTGACGTTCAACTTTGTCGAGTTTGGACAACCGGGCCGCATGGGAGTCCAATATGCTCTCCATTTTGTCCTGACGCGAAGAAAGCCCTTCTAGCTTGCTTTGCAGCACACCAAAATCTTCCCGCAGCGCTCGGAGTGCTTCACCGTTTGACTGCACGAGGTCTTTGACCCCTCTAATCTCTGCGAGGATTTCCTGCTGCATTTCGGGGGGCCCTCGCGCAAGGCCAGCCCCTTCTGTGGGGACGGAGGTTCAGTTTTTGGAACGTTTGCCGTGAGAAGCCGCTGGAGATCCAAATTCCAGGCGCGTGGGTTTGGTCCCCGCCATCTCACCAATGTGCCCCGGCAAGATCAGAGTAGAAGTTCCAAGTATGTACGGTGTTAATTCAGGATTCTGAGTAGGCCTCTCGGGAGCCTCAGCGTTATGCGACCATCCCGCTGGACATCAGGCTCCGCCCCCCCCTCTTAGGAGTTTTCTGTGTCCATTTGTATTTGCCAGTAATGTCTGGTCCTTATGGACCATGGTGCATCCAACGTAGTGCATATCCAGTGTGCTTGCCATGGTCACTTGTTTCAGGAGCAGGGGTGTATCAGGTTGCACATAATGATGATGGATGTAGTAAGCTGCGCTCTCTGGGTTAGGGTGGGGGACATGATATGCCCCCAACAGACCCGCACTCTCACTGTTTGCAATGAGGGCAGTGGAGGTACATGATGACAGACTGTGGGACCAGCAACCCCAGTCCTGCTGGCAAACAGACCGCTGATGCAGATCTGCAGTTGGGATAGGGCCACTGGCAGTGTTCCTGGTCAGCTCAGCTGCCCCCCACTACAATCTGACATTCACCAGCAGATAGCAGTCAGTGTGCACCTGCTGCACCCTGCAAGGTGTTGCAGCCATACACATGCTAACCGTAGACAGTCTGCTAGCAAATACATAGTGCATGTTCCTAGAGGAACAATGTGCACCCAAACATAGAATTTGGCACAAACACCAAGCATGTTTGTCAGTGATTGGGCCCCAGAAACAGGAACCCACAAATATCACTTGACAAAAATACTGCCTAGCACTATGTGGGAACCTAAACATGCCATGGTCACTGCTCAGTCAGAGTGAGAGTGACCTCCCAGCATGACATGCTGTGGCCACATTGTTCTTGCAAGTAGTGGTCGCGCACTACAATATCCCAGCCATTGCCCTATGCCCTGTGCAGATGCATCCTGCCCAGACCGCCCTGTCCGGGCCATACCCACAATACCTGGCCCCTCATTATGCACATTGGCAGGCTAAAACTGGAAACAGTACAAGCAGTGTGGGCTCAGTAAGGTGTAGGCAGCCACAACACACTGGATATACATACACACACTCCCACACCTATGCCAGAATTGTGCAAATATGGAGGTTTGTGGCAGCCCTGGCTGCCACACCAGTCCTGGGCACACTGCGGGCATTGCTATGGTACGCAATACTGTTGGGGTCACTCCCCGGGATGGTAAACACTGTCCGAAGCAATAACTGAAACATACTCCACAGATATCAGAAAGGTTGCTATGATGAATCTCTATTAACAAATCATGTTTAACTTAGAATTTGTTAACTGACATTAATCATAGCAACCTTTTGATATATGTGGAACGTGTTCACAAGTTTAGGACGGCATTGCTAAGTTATGCAGGTGCCACTATTGGGAGATGCTGCTCCGCGCAGGGCCAAACAGCCTGACTCTCCATGCGGCTTTGGATAGTGGAGCCTGTGGGTGTCGGTGTTTCTGCCCCTGTTGGCCGCTGCTCTAGGGCAGAGGTTCCCAACTCCGGTCCTGGTGGGCCAAACACTGTTCAGGTTTTCATGCTGTCCCTAATGAATATGCATGAGATACATTTGCATACAATGGGGGTGATGCATACAAATGCAGCACAGGCATATTTATTAGGGACAACATGAAACCTGAATGGTGTATGGCCCTCCAGGACTGCAGTTGTGAAACTCTGCTCTAGGGATTGCACATGTTTATGGTGTCTGTGCTCTGTAGGGTAAAATATAGGTGTTTCAGGCATGTTTAATTTATCTGCAATAAAGGTTCTGTCTTTATTACCACGGTTTAGTACTGGGTAAAATATTGGGACAAAGTAGGCAGGAGCCACAGCTGGGACTTGAACTTATGACCTTCTGCCCCTGTACACACTGGATGTGTGTACTGCACCAAACTGTTGCCACAGGGGCAGATCATTCCCTGGGGATACCATGACTGTTCATCAGACAGACCTTGTCTGTTGCAGTGCACGGCACCCACTTAAACGGGGCTTGGCCGTGGTCTGCTGTGGGCAGATGCCACTACCCCCTCTGCCACCAGCACCCCTCCGCCACCTTGCTGACATGCTCTTATGCCAGTGGTGTTGTGGTGTGCAGTCCCAGGCCATCCAGTGTGCCAGTAGGCAGCTGCCTATGTTGTGTGTTCTCGGGTAGGGGTGCCTACATTTATTTTATTTATTTATTTAACAGTTCTTCTATACCGCTCTATTTTAGATCAGAGCGGTTTACATTTAACATCAACTATACAACACAGGGAACTTTGAGTTGTATTTACAATAAACAGGGAGATCAACTTGGAAGTAACTGGGGGAAACTATGTACATTCTATAACTCTACATGGACATGCGCGCTTCCCCCCGGCACCGCCTGCCAATGTTATGTGCCCTGGGGGTACCTGCTGGGTAATCTCCCCTGTGATACTGTGGGACACACACTCGTGCCCATGTTGGTCCGTCATCAGTTGCTGTCTTGCTGCTTTTCAGTTTCTGCATTCCTATGTGCCACCTAGGCATCTGCCTAGTTCGCACTGTGCACCAGCTGGACCACAGCATCTGCCACCTGAAGCCCCCTGTATCCCATTTACAGCATCAGTACAGTTGCCCTTTCCTACATGCCCACTCTGCTGTTGCTGCACATGTGCACGCCCTAACAAACCTGCCTAATATAAACAACAAAAACCCTGATCACCGCTATTTCAATGTGGGATCATTCACTAAGTAGGGGGACAGAGCATAGACCCTTCCAAACATGATATCTTCCTTTTTACGCTTTGTCAGTAGTGTTGCTTTATGTTTATCATTAATATCACTATTGGCCAGCTTGGTTATTGGGATTTCAGATGTGGTTCTGGCCATTTTATATGTTTATTTGCCTTTTTGGTTCCTGCACATGTATCACTACTATCACTTTTCTGGGTTTCCCTGCCTTTGCTGAACATTGCTAACTGAAATGGTTTCTTTCTCCTGCAAATGTGCCTCTAAGGCGAGATCTTCACTGGTCTTAGTGTTCAGACCCAGATTTCACAGCGTTAGTGTGCCTGGAGCCTCTCCCCGCACACTCTCCGCCCATTGACCCCTATCTCCGTCCTCTGGGAGGCCTTACTCCACCCTTCAGAGCCGTATTTCACAGCGTTAGTGTACCTTAATGCCGCTGCCAATGTTAGCGCGCAATACGTGACGTTATCGCACAATACGTGACGTTATCGCGTGATAATGTTACCGTGCGATAACGTTACATATCATGCGATAACGTCGCCGCTGCTACATTAAGACGGTTTAGTAAACATACCCCTTAGTTTTAGGTATCCAGAATAAGTAGATCCTGAACTAATTATATAAAGAAAAGTAGGCACCTAGGGGTATGTTTACTAAACCGTCTTAATGTTACCGGCGTTAGCTCCAGCGATAATGTGAAGAATGCCATAAAAGGAGTGGGCGTTCCGGTCTTAAGGTAGCATTTCAGGTTATCGCGCGATAAAGTCCATGCGTTAGCCTTAATTAGGCGTGCTGACCTGCACACACAGCAGCAGAGGTGTAGCACAATGGTTAATACATTAACTGATGAAACTGGGGTCATGAGTTTGATCCCCCAGTGGGCTTAATGAGTAAGGCTGTCCGAGGCATTACCCTTTACTTTAAATCAGTGCTGTCTGAGGCAGTTTCTTTTTTAATTTTTTAACCACTGAGAGACAGAACAAGGTATCGACCATTAGCAATCAATCAAAACAAGTAACAAGAATTTGATGATTATAGTACAAAAGCGTACACTGGATTCCACTTATTTAAACCCCTCTCACCCATGACCCCCCCACACCCTCCCTCCCCCCTCATCCCTTCTGACCCATCTACCCCCAAAACGTAAGGGAAAAAGAAGAAGAAAAAGAAAGGAAAAAGAGGAAGAGAAAGAGAAAAGGAAAAAGTAGTGGTCCCTGTGTAGAAAGCAAGCTGGTGAAGGACAAACATCATGTCAATGACCAGCACAGGCTCATCAGCCCTCACGAGGCCTCCTGAAAAACTAAATTCCAAAGATCCTCTCCCCTAAAAGTCCGTCCTCGAACCGTAGCAGTTATTTTTTCTAACCAATAGATTTTCCAACATTTGGAACGCCATTCTGTTAGGAACGGTGCCCTACTACGCTTCCAGAAATGGGCAATCACTGATCGGGCCGCAAGGAGGAGTGATTGGGCCATCCGCTGAATAGGACTCCCAAGCTTGAAGTCAGGGGAAATCCCTAAAATACAGGACTCCATGTCAAAGGGAAGGGTAACCTTCAACCTCTCATTAACATGTCCCACCACCAGCCTCCAATAACGTTGAATGAGAGGGCAATACCACCACATATGTTCAAAAGATCCATGGTGACCACATAGTCGCCAACAAAGCGAATCATCAGCTCTTTTCCAATGGAAGAGATCTACCGGCGTTATAGAAATATGATAAAGTATTCTAAGTTGAGTATGTATGTACCCCAACGATAGAGAACAGGAATGTGAATATGAGTACACTTCGAGCCAGAACTCCTCCTCCTTCCCCGGTAAAATCGCCACCCATCTCTGGTGAGGAAGTTTTAAAGCAGGCATAATAGGCAAGTCAGCCACTATATGTTTGTACAGCCGGGCCACGAAAGCGGTGAGTTTCCGAGACACAAAAAGGTCGTGTTCCCAACACGTAGGTCTCCGAGCCACGTCAGCCACTGAGAACTGGGTCCTCAATCAGTGGGATATTTGCACCTCTTGGAACGGCGAGAGCGATAAACCCAGAGTCTCCTTAAGTCTCTCTTTGACGGTCGGGCACGTGTTCTCATATAAGGAGGAAAGTGTGGTCCTTAAAAGTTCTGGGTTTGATTCCCTATGCATGGTTCGGATAAACCCTAACGCCCCCAAAATAGTAAAGGGCGAAGAGGAAGCGGATAACCCCAACAGTTTACATAACCTCCTCCACGCCTCCCAACAAGGTTGGAGAAACACATATGCGTGCACCAGAGTTACTTCGTGAGGCACGCTAAGGAAGGGTACCCCCATTAATGGTACTCTGCACTTGAATGACTGGTCTGATCCCTCCCATTTCTGACATGACCTACCTCAGAGGAAGGAGGGAGGGACCAGACCTGTGTGCAAGTGCAGAGTCCGAAAGACCCGCAGGTTTTTGTTTTTTTTGTTTTTTTTTTAATTTGAGGTCAGGTCTGCTCTGCTGCTGAAAACACAAAAAGAGTCAGCAACAGGGCAACAGCAGGCAGCATTGAGGGGGGGGGGGAGCCAAGTCCAGCCCTCAAAATGCACCCCTAATCTTTTGTGCCCTGTGGCACTGTCCTCAGCACACACAAACAAAATCATCTGCACACTTCCTTCCCTGGCTGGTCTACAGACTGAACCTTGGAGCTCCGGCTTCCGACATGCACAAATTCCCCCAGAAACTCTCACTTCCCTAGCTGGTCCCCGGTCTCTCTCTCTCTCTCTAGACTAAGCCTTGGAGCTAGTGGTGTACCAAAAGTGGGATATTGGTGTGGGGTGCTGCCCAGAAGGGGGGTGCATCCTCACCAGGCACACACTTCCAAAGCAGTGTGGCAAGCTTACCTTAAAGCCGGGTGGCTTGCCATGCTGTCTCCAATGCAGGCCTGGTAGCTCTTATCTTCTGGCTGAAGTCTCGCATTTGCCGCAAGGGGACCGAGGAGGTTGGGAACACCACTGCTTGAAGCTCCTGCTTCCGACATGCTCCTAGCTGCTTCTGGGATATATTTCACTATAGCTTGTGCCTTCAATAAACACTAAGGCCTGGCTCCCTCACAGGTTGGCTACCTTTAACCCCTCCCCTGAAATTACAAAGAAGGATGGCAATGGAGATGAGAACTTAAGAAAGCATGGGAGAAATAGAGAATATCTCTGAGGAAGAGGAAGGGATTGTAGACCTTAATAGTTCTTATAGATGGGCAGATCGGATAGGCTGTACAGTCTTTATCTGCCATCATTTTCTGTGTATCTATGTAGCCTAATAGGGTGGCTGAGATTGATTGTCACTTGTTAATGACTCCAAAGCATGACAATTGTTCTGGTCACTCATGCGGTATTTGTCACTAGAATGCTTAATTTAATTTGTAATTTACTCTGCTGTAGTTTCCTGTAAGCCAAATTCCATAAGAATGATTGCATGGGGAAGCCAGCATAATGAATTATTCACTCCTTAAAATGTGCTATTAGAAGGGCATTCTTCCTACCCAACTTCTGTTACTTTGAAATTTCTACTGGGTAGCAATATAGGAAGCAAATTGGTTCCTAAGCCAGATCTGCATAGCTTTGATTTCAGTTTAAAAGAAGGCTCCTGCGATTCCCCCTATTTTGAGGTTAATGACATTTGGAAGGCTAGCTTAAACTGATCATTATTTTATCTCTTTATTTTTATTTTTTAATCAAGTCTTCTCCCTGTATGACAGATGGTGGAAGAAACATTTTGATCTTAGCTCAGAACCCTGTGCCCAGCACAGAATATAAAGCACAGCTGCTTATCTGGAACGACTCTGAAATGTGAAAATTAAAATGGGGGGGGGGGGGGGAGACATAGCCAAAAAAAACTTTCCAATGCAATTTTGATAAGATGAAAGGCATCATCATAGCATACTTACTGCAGCATTTCAGAAAGAAATGGCTCCTACAGCTCAGATCGTATGCTATTGATTTAAAAATGAAACGCCCTTTTCGTTGGACTCATGATATGAAGACAGGTACCATGCCTCTACAGACTAACACCTTTGACTGATATTCCGATCCATTTGATTTTCTCTTCCTGAGAGTTACGTTTCAAATTTTTGTGCTGCTAATCGTTAGAAAACCGGTTTGCCGTTAGCATCAATCAGTGACATTTCAATTTCTTGCCAGTCTGGCACTTGTTTCTGGAATGAAATTAAGGAAAGCTGTTGCACCAGTGATTCCCAAACTTGGGGGTCAGGACCTCAAATGGGGTCACATCACCAGTGGATGGGGTCACAGAAACATGGCTATTTCCCCTTCTCTCTGGGCTTTCACTGTGACCTATGCCAAGTAGTGGCAGTCGCCAGTCATCATGTGGCCTGTGATCAGTGAATATTCATAGGCCCGTGTCCCCTCCTGTCAGACTGGAAACCCCTGCTGAGTACTGGGGTCGTAAGCGCACACTGCACACTGACACAAAGGGCCCTGTGCCGTCTGTTGCTGCTGTTGCTGCTGCTGTTTCTGTGCCTTCCTCTTTAGATGAGTAGAGGGAGGGGAAGGAGGCTGGAGACCTGCGGTTTTGAGTTCATCATCATCTGGGGTCATGTAAATGTAAAAATGAGGTCATGCGGGATAAAAGTTTGAAAAGCACTGGGCTACACCATAAAAGCCAGTAAGTTGAAAAGGGTCAGCAAAGGAACAAAGCCCGCTGTGTGGCTGTTTCCCTGCTGAAAAAAGGATTGACTATAAGCCACTTTCTGTTCATCTTTTATGATTAATGATAAAGAGGATAGATTTAAGAGGATGCTGTTACTTCTTAGGGCAGATTCTGTATATAGCATGCAGAAAGTGATGCACTTGCAGCCATGTGTATGTCCCTATTCTGAGGGATAGCTGTACATGAATGAGCATTTAAATTGAGTCTTGGTTGGTGACTATTCTATAAGTGCATACGAAAGTCCCAACACATGTATGTTCAGTCGGGGTATGCATAGGAGCGGAGACTGGGCAGAGTATAGGCAGGGCCTGTATCTATGTACATAAGTTATAGAATACCATGGCCTACATGCATCATGCCCCGATCTAGGCACAAACAGTTTTGCTCTAGAGCAGGTGTAACTTCAGTGACTAGACTCAGGAGCACCCCCGTGCCCCAATTCCATAGCTTAAAGCTATTCATGTGAAACTTTACAAAATAGGCCTCCATTATGTGCACAGCAAAACACTTGGCCTGCATATGAGATTATAGAATTGCTCTCCTCATGTCTACTATGAACTACTGAAAAATTTGCCATCTAATGCATGCAGACCAATCTGCTGAAAAGAGTAGTATTTGAATGCAATTAGTTAGGGCATTTGGGCAGTATCACTGAAAATAAAAACAGAAAGGCAAATGCTTCTTTCACTAAATTATTTGTGCCTTGTTTCGCTGTCTAAAGAATTGTTCCTAATTAAACTCCAGTTTCTCACTGGCATTATAAATTTATATAAAATGTTACAATGGAATTGTAATTCGCTTTTCATACAGTCCACAGAACTGCAAGGTCTTCACATGCTTTCACTTTGAAAAATTGCTTAACAAAAATATACCTGCACATGTTCAATATGCATAGCTTTGAAAATACAAAGTAGATGTATTATTGCAATCCCACTCCAGCTCCGCTTTCTGAGAATATCCCCCAAATACAGGGAAAAGTACATGTGTTGCACAATCAGCTCTGGGCCCTCATCCACCCAAGGAACATAAGTACATAGGATTAGCCTTATGGGTCAGACCATGGGTCTAGCAAGCTCCGTAACCTGTTTCCAACAGTAGCCTGTTCAAGTCACATGTACATACTTGGCAGTATCCCAAAAAGCAGATGGTTTCCAAGCAGGGATTTTCCCCAGTCCACTTTAATAATGATTTATGGACTTTACTCCAGGAACATGTCCTAATCTTTTTTGATCAAGCTACACAAACAGCTTTTACTGCATCCTCTGGCAACAAATTCCAGAGCTTAATTATGCATTGAGTGAAACAACGTTTTCTATGATTAGTCTTCAATGTACTGCTTAGTAGCTTCATTTCGTGTTTCCTAGTCTTTGTACATTTTCTTGTTCTACTCCACTCATTTTATAGACCTCTTTCATATCTCCCCTCAGCCATCTCTTCTCCAAGATGAAGAGCCCTAATCTTTTGGCCTTTTGGTCTCCCTTCTCTGCACCTTTTTTAATTCCACGATATGCTCTTTTAGATGTGCCAACCAGAACTGCACACAATACTAAAGGTGCAATTCCATCATGGAGCAATAGAGGCATTATGACATCATTCATTTTGCTCTCCGTTTCTTTCCTTATACTGTAGTTCTTTAGCGTTCTATTGACTTCCCTAGCTGCCACTCACACTGAACAGAGAATTTCAACGTATTATCCACGATGATGGCTAGATCCCTTTTCTGGGTTGTAAACCTAAGGTGGAACCTTGCATTGTGTAGCTATAGCTTGGATTGTTCTTCTCTAGGAAACATGTTTACCAAAGCCCACACATAATATGTGTGTGAGCTGTCTTATCAGTGTGGGGAGTCTAAGGTGTGTGCATCCGTCCCCTTGCAGTTAACATGGTGCAAAGATGCAGCAATACTCAAGTTGGCACATGGGTGCACTTAATGCCACGCACTGACATGGTGTTGAGTCTATCTATGCTAAGGGCAGAAAGCATGGTTATGGCAAGCTGATAATGCCTGCACTAATTGCGAACTGCCATCAACGCCTATGTTCTGCCCCGATCTTCCCAGTTAGCATGGGATTTTTAGCACTGGGGCCCATGCTACCTACCAGTATACCTACTGCATGCTAAACCTTATACTACCAGAAAGTGCATTTTAGTCAACATGCCTGTAAGTGTATAACTGCACTTGTCCGCATTACATTTCATCTGCCATTTGGATGCCCAGTCTCCCAATTTCTCTAGGTCCTCTTGCAATTTTTCACAATCCTTTTGCGATGGAACATCTTTGCATAATTTTGTGTCATCTGCAAATTTGATTACTTCACTTGGTTTTCACATTTTCATGTCATTTAAAAATATTTTAAAAAGCAGAGGGCCCAATACAGATCTCGGAGACACTCCACTATTCACCTTTCTCCACTGAAAAAATTGACCGTTTAGCCCGGTTCTTCAATCATTTAACCAATTTTCATTCCACAATGGAA
This sequence comes from Ichthyophis bannanicus, assembly GCA_033557465.1. Lineage (NCBI taxonomy): Eukaryota > Metazoa > Chordata > Amphibia > Gymnophiona > Ichthyophiidae > Ichthyophis > Ichthyophis bannanicus. The sequence goes on along the minus strand of CM066034.1, from coordinate 960,212,028 downwards.
TAATGCCTCATATCCCATAACCTCATATCCCATAACCTTTTAATTTCCCATGAAGGACATTGTCAAATGCTTTCTGAAAGTCCAGATACACTCACCTTTATCTACATACATGTTTTTTTACACCCTATAAAAGTGTAGCAAATTGGTAAGGTAAGACCTTCCTTGACTAAATCTGTTGCCTTTGACCCATTAAACCATGACTATTTATATGTTCAGTAATTTTGTTCTTTATTATAAATTGGTGAAAAAAACAATAACATATTACATACCTGGGATCCCTTGGGATTTTGGAAATGCCTAAGGAGGTAGCAGCTGATGCCGGAGGAGAACAGTGGTGTTTTTAGGACTCTGCAGCAAGTCTGGAAGGGAACAGGATCCTCCAGGGAAGGAAGGAATTGTGACAGGCCAAGAGTGGGGCTTGTTGCAGCAATTATGGCCTACATAGCTAGGGAAAAAGAGAGCATGAAGGATCAGATAAAGCTTGGGCTTGATCACAGCAGGAATGGCCCACAAAAGAGAGACCAGAGCTCTTCATGACACTTAAGCCGCACTGTTACATTTTATTTATTTATTTATTTAACATGTTTTGTATCCCGCCTTTTCCTTCAATCAAAGCGGTTAATACAGCACAAAGTTAAACAAAGGTGAGGGAAACATACATTGCATTATCATTACATCACAACAAAACACTAGGAGTACAAACAGGGAACACAGTACATAACTTACATTACATTACCTTACATTAACTACAAACAGCATATCGCTGAACAGAATGAGCATATAGCAGCAGATAGTGGGTCCCGCACGGTCCACCGCCTAAGGGCCACGCCAAAGGGCCCTCTTGCGAGGCCCTCAGGCGCGGGCCCGCAAGGCACGGGCGTGCCATTGCGGAAGGGATTTTAAATGATTTGAAAAGTGCTCAGATTGGCTGCAGTTTTCTCTCACACACAGTTCCCAACTAAGTAGGCACAGCTGATTCTCACTCACTGCTCACAGGATCGTTGGAGCCTTTGCTGAAGGGATTCTAATGATTTGAAAAGTGCTCAGATTGGCTGCAGTTTTCTCTCACACACAGTTCCCAACTAAGTAGGCACAGCTGATTCTCACTCACTGCTCACAGGATCGTTGGAGCCTTTGCTGAAGGGATTCTAAATGATTTGAAAAGTGCTCAGATTGGCTGCAGTTTTCTCTCACACACAGTTCCCAACTAAGTAGGCACAGCTGATTCTCACTCACTGCTCACAGGATCGTTGGAGCCTTTGCTGAAGGGATTCTAAATGATTTGAAAAGTGCTCAGATTGGCTGCAGTTTTCTCTCACACACAGTTCCCAACTAAGTAGGCACAGCTGATTCTCACTCACTGCTCACAGGATCGTTGGAGCCTTTGCTGAAGGGATTCTAAATGATTTGAAAAGTGCTCAGATTGGCTGCAGTTTTCTCTCACACACAGTTCCCAACTAAGTAGGCACAGCTGATTCTCACTCACTGCTCACAGGATCGTTGGAGCCTTTGCTGAAGGGATTCTAAATGTATTGAAAAGTGCTCAGATTGGCTGCAGTTTTCTCTCACACACAGTTCCCAACTAAGTAGGCACAGCTGATTCTCACTCACTGCTCACAGGATCGTTGGAGCCTTTGCTGAAGGGATTCTAAATGATTTGAAAAGTGCTCAGATTGGCTGCAGTTTTCTCTCACACACAGTTCCCAACTAAGTAGGCACAGCTGATTCTCACTCACTGCTCACAGGATCGTTGGAGCCTTTGCTGAAGGGATTCTAAATGATTTGAAAAGTGCTCAGATTGGCTGCAGTTTTCTCTCACACACAGTTCCCAACTAAGTAGGCACAGCTGATTCTCACTCACTGCTCACAGGATCGTTGGAGCCTTTGCTGAAGGGATTCTAAATGATTTGAAAAGTGCTCAGATTGGCTGCAGTTTTCTCTCACACACAGTTCCCAACTAAGTAGGCACAGCTGATTCTCACTCACTGCTCACAGGATCGTTGGAGCCTTTGCTGAAGGGATTCTAAATGATTTGAAAAGTGCTCAGAGTGGCTGCAGTTTTCTCTCACACAGTTACCAACTAAGTAGGCACAGCTGATTCTCACTCACTGCTCACAGGATCGTTGGAGCCTTTGCTGAAGGGATTCTAAATGATTTGAAAAGTGCTCAGATTGGCTGCAGTTTTCCCTCACACACAGTTCCCAACTAAGTAGGCACAGCTGATTCTCACTCACTGCTCACAGGATCGTTGGAGCCTTTGCTGAAGGGATTCTAAATGATTTGAAAAGTGCTCAGATTGGCTGCAGTTTTCTCTCACACACAGTTCCCAACTAAGTAGGCACAGCTGATTCTCACTCACTGCTCACAGGATCGTTGGAGCCTTTGCTGAAGGGATTCTAAATGATTTGAAAAGTGCTCAGATTGGCTGCAGTTTTCTCTCACACACAGTTCCCAACTAAGTAGGCACAGCTGATTCTCACTCACTGCTCACAGGATCGTTGGAGCCTTTGCTGAAGGGATTCTAAATGATTTGAAAAGTGCTCAGATTGGCTGCAGTTTTCTCTCACACACAGTTCCCAACTAAGTAGGCACAGCTGATTCTCACTCACTGCTCACAGGATCGTTGGAGCCTTTGCTGAAGGGATTCTAAATGATTTGAAAAGTGCTCAGATTGGCTGCAGTTTTCTCTCACACACAGTTCCCAACTAAGTAGGCACAGCTGATTCTCACTCACTGCTCACAGGATCGTTGGAGCCTTTGCTGAAGGGATTCTAAATGATTTGAAAAGTGCTCAGATTGGCTGCAGTTTTCTCTCACACACAGTTCCCAACTAAGTAGGCACAGCTGATTCTCACTCACTGCTCACAGGATCGTTGGAGCCTTTGCTGATGGGATTCTAAATGATTTGAAAAGTGCTCAGATTGGCTGCAGTTTTCTCTCACACACAGTTCCCAACTAAGTAGGCACAGCTGATTCTCACTCACTGCTCACAGGATCGTTGGAGCCTTTGCTGAAGGGATTTTAAATGATTTGAAAAGTGCTCAGATTGGCTGCAGTTTTCTCTCACACACAGTTCCCAACTAAGTAGGCACAGCTGATTCTCACTCACTGCTCACAGGATCGTTGGAGCCTTTGCTGAAGGGATTCTAAATGATTTGAAAAGTGCTCAGATTGGCTGCAGTTTTCTCTCACACACAGTTCCCAACTAAGTAGGCACAGCTGATTCTCACTCACTGCTCACAGGATCGTTGGAGCCTTTGCTGAAGGGATTCTAAATGATTTGAAAAGTGCTCAGATTGGCTGCAGTTTTCTCTCACACACAGTTCCCAACTAAGTAGGCACAGCTGATTCTCACTCACTGCTCACAGGATCGTTGGAGCCTTTGCTGAAGGGATTCTAAATGATTTGAAAAGTGCTCAGATTGGCTGCAGTTTTCTCTCACACACAGTTCCCAACTAAGTAGGCACAGCTGATTCTCACTCACTGCTCACAGGATCGTTGGAGCCTTTGCTGAAGGGATTCTAAATGATTTGAAAAGTGCTCAGATTGGCTGCAGTTTTCTCTCACACACAGTTCCCAACTAAGTAGGCACAGCTGATTCTCACTCACTGCTCACAGGATCGTTGGAGCCTTTGCTGAAGGGATTCTAAATGATTTGAAAAGTGCTCAGATTGGCTGCAGTTTTCTCTCACACACAGTTCCCAACTAAGTAGGCACAGCTGATTCTCACTCACTGCTCACAGGATCGTTGGAGCCTTTGCTGAAGGGATTCTAAATGATTTGAAAAGTGCTCAGATTGGCTGCAGTTTTCTCTCACACACAGTTCCCAACTAAGTAGGCACAGCTGATTCTCACTCACTGCTCACAGGATCGTTGGAGCCTTTGCTGAAGGGATTCTAAATGATTTGAAAAGTGCTCAGATTGGCTGCAGTTTTCTCTCACACACAGTTCCCAACTAAGTAAATGATGGCAGATAAAGACCAGTAGGGTCCATCTAGTCTGCCCAGTAAGATGGCAAGAGTAGGTGCACCTGCCTCTCTGTGCTGGTTACCCCTCCCCATGTCTTTGTTTTAGGGGTGAACCCACCGCTCTGTGTAGGACACCCCTGTATGCTGAGAAATTAGTTAGTTAAGTTTATTTTGATTTTATCCTGTTGCTGTAAAGGGATCCACTGTGTCTGTCCCATGCCATTTTGAATTCTGTCACTGTATTTGCCCCCACCACTTCCATCGGGAGGGCATTCCAAGCATCCATCACCCTTTCAGTGAAGTAGTATTTACTGACATTGCCTTTCAATTTACCCCTTGCAGCTTCATGTTATGCCCTATAGTTTTACAGCTTCCCCGTCTTTGGAAGAGTTTTGTTTGTTCATTATTTCTTTTTAAGTATTTAAAGGTCTGAATCATATCTCCCCTGTCCCTCCTCTCCTCCAGAGTGTACATATTTAGGTCTTCAAGTCTCTTCTCATAAGGCTTCTGACGCAGGCTCCATTTCATTTTGGTCGCCTTCCTCTGAACAGTTTCCAGTCTTTTTATATCCTTTGCAGGATATGGTCTCCAAAACAGAACACAGTATTCCAAGTGAGGCCTCACCAGTGACTTAGTATTAGTACCTCTTCCTTTCTGCTGGTAATTCCTTTTGGTATGCAACCCAACATCCTCCTGGCCTTTGCCACCGCCTTATTGCACTGTTTTGCCACCTTGAGTTCCGCAAAAATAATCACACCAAGGTCCTTCTCCTGGTCAGTGCACACCAATCTCTCTCCCCCTATCGTGTACATTTCACCTGGATTTCTGCTTCCCAAGTGCATGACACTGCACTTCTTTGCATTAAATCTTAACTGCCAAGCATTAGACCATTCTTCCAGCTTTTGTAGATCTTTCCTCATGTTATCCACTCCCTCAGGGAAGTCCACTCTGTTGCAAATTTTTGTGTCATATGCAAAAAGACAGACTGTTCCATGCAGTCCTTCAGCAATATCACTCACAAATACATTGAACAGTGCCAGGCCCAAGACCGAACACTGGGGCACCCCGCTAATCACTCTCCTTTCATCTGAGTGAGCTCCATTTACCATCACCTTCTGTCGTCTGTTAGTTAACCAATTTCTGATCCAGTTCACCACCTTGGGACCCATCTCCAAACTACTGAGTTTATTGATAAGCCTCCTATGAGAAACAGTATCAAAGGCTTTGCTGAAATCCAGGTAGATGGCATCCATCGCATGCCCCTGATCTAGTTCTCTGGTCACCCAGTCAAAGAACTCAATCAGATTTGCTTGGCAAGATCGTCCTTTGGTAAAACCATGTTGCCTCGGATCATGTAACCTGTTGGTTTTGAGAAAGTCCACTATTCGCTCTTTCAGGAGCGCCTCCATTACTTTTCCTGCCACCGAGGTAAGGCTCACGGGGGCCTGTAGTTTGTCACTTCTTCCCTGTCACCACTTTTGTGAAGAGGTACCACATCTGCCCTTCTCCAGTCCTGAGGTACTACTCCTGTTTCCAAGGATCTGTTGAAAACATCCTTTAACGGCCCTGCAAGAAGCTCTCTCAGCTCTTTCAGTATCCTGGGATGTATCCCATCCGGTCCCATGGCCTTGTTCACTTTCATTTTTTCAAGTTGTTCTAACACATCTCCTGTGAATGGTGTGGTATGCACTTCATTCCAAAAAACTTTAGTCTGGAGCACTGCCGCTGAAGTCAGGATGATCATGGCACTTGTTGCTGGAGACCCAGGGTAGCACAGCCACTGCAGTTCACGGTAGCAGCTGGGGCCATATATGAGGAAACAAGTTGGGCCTTGTCCCGACAGGAGGCATACCATCATGATCGCGGATGTGAAACACTACTGGGGCTGGATTGCGAGCGGTGCTTATCTGAGATTTAAAGGCGTAGCTTCGGTTTTTAAAAAGTGGAAAACAGTAGCTTTGAGTTCTTCAATGACAGGGTGGCCGAGAGAGGAGCAGGAGTGGACAACATGAGGAAAGATCTACCTCCAGATATGATCCACAGAAGGAATCTATGTAGTGATGTAGGAGAACATAAAAATACCAGAAATATGCCAATTGTGGGGTTTTTTTGCAGTTAGTATGGAATTTGAAAGTTATCATTAGTTTTACTATTTTATCAAATGTTCATTCCATCCAAGGAGGAAGAGCATAAGAACATAAGATATGCCATACTGGGTCAGACCAAGGTCCATCAAGCCCAGTATCCTATTTCCAACAGTGGACAGTCTAGGTCATATGTACCTAGCAGTTTCCCCAAAAGACACAGGTTCCTCAATGCTTGTATTGGGTCAAGCATTGATATCCTGGGTCCCTTTTTAATAATAGTTTATGGACCTTTCCTCCAGGAACTTGTCCAAACCTTTTTTAAACCCAGCTATACTAACAGCCTTTACTACATCATCTGGTAACAAATTCCAGAGTTTGATTACACGTTGAGTGAAAAAATATGTTCTCTTATTAGTCTTAAATAGGTTACCCTGTAGCTTCATTGCGTGTCCCCATTTTTTAAAAATATTCTGATGACGTAAACAATCAATCTATGTTTACCCGTTCCACTCCATTCACTAAGTTATAGACCTCTATCATATCTCCCTTCAGCCGTCTCTCTTCCAGGTTGAAGAGCCCTAACCTTTTTAGCCTCTCTTCATTGGAGTTTTCTTCCATCCCCTTTATCATTTTGGTGGCTGTTCTCTGTACCTGCATATGTCAATTAAATAATTGTTTTGTCTTATACAACAGAGGGTCACATTTGCTAAGGATTTTCCCACAGATACAAAGAAGAGAAATATCCTAGCAAATGAAGTCTACGGAGCAGTGATTGTCATCATTTACCATTGTCTTCCCCTCCTCCTTCCTGGTCCAGGTGAATGGGGACTATTTGGTTAGGATGTTGTGGGAATTTGGGTGGTGGTGAGGATATCATTTGAAGATGCTGGGAAGATCTTAGGGGGAATTGGGACTGATTGAGATCAGGCAGCTGCACTTAGCACCACCACTGAAGTTGGCAGTAAGAGCAGCCTTGCTAACTGCACAAGTGACAACATGCATTAACTGCTCTGCAGTACAGTATATAGTACACACCCATTCTGCCTACTTCCCATCCTCTGACATGTCATGCAGTTAGTGATCAAATTAGTGCTTGCTAATTGCATGGAGACCAATTCTGAAAAAGTGCATGTCCGGGCAGAGGGCACGTCAAAATGGAAACGTGCAGGAAAAGAGCCGGATTCTGCACTTGTGGGGAATAGACGCAGATGCAGGCACAGAATAGACAACGTAGACATACAAGATGCAGCCCACAAAGCACTATGTTGTACGAAGATGAGTATCCACTGATAACAGCTTTGGATGTCCCCTTCTCACCATATTCCGAAAAGATATACATCTGCGACCCAGCCCATCTCCTCTATATACCTGCAAATAGCCACGTCCCTTTTAAAACATGCAGCTTTGAAGCTGCTGTGGGCATGGACCGTGCTGTTTTGAGGCTGAATGACAATGAAAGTTGCCAATACCAACAGGTGGATGCAAGGTAGATAATGGAAACCAGTCTGTGGCATGACCAGAACACTACAAAGCAATCGCAGTGCACTGTAATGTAGCAGGAAAACAAGTAGAGAGTGAACCTATTGGCACAGGATGTGGTGCAGAACTATATACATGACAGCAGACGACCTCCTGGGGTAGGCATGTGGTGTACATTACAGAAATATGACCATACAATGCTAAGGACATGAACCCAGCAGAACAGACCCCCCCCCCCCATAATGAACCAGCAAAACATTTTCCTGTCACTAATCATGGGCCATTGGAATGGCAGCAGACAGTAGTGCAAGCACCACACAGACATGTCCAGAGACACCACAGTCACTCCTTACAACTGTGAACATATGTGGAGACCAATGCTGGTGCTCCTGGGCATGGCGGACTGCATTCTGCGCTGTTGCACGCGCTCCTCCTGAGGTCCTCTTATTAGTGACTGTGAAATGTTTGGGCAAGTAAGTGATTGTGGAACTGTCCTGCTCACGCCTGCCTATTCTCACTGGTACCTGGTGATGCTGCAGTCATTTCTACAGTCAGGGGACGGGACACATTGCAGAGGGCATATTGTGAAGGTCCACTGTGTGTGGAGCGTAACACTCTGACTGCCTGGGTGCTGCACATGGCACGGATGGCTGGGCTAACATTTCCACATGGCATCCTAGGACTCTGGCAATGGTATAATTTCCAGGATGTGGGCATTTGTAGGGTACCCATTCTTTGCCCTTGTAGCTCACTCAGCACATGGTGGCATAGCCAAAATGCACACCACTGCCCCTCCCCATGCATTTGTGGGGTGTGTTTGTTTTTGACACCTTGACTTACAACCTTCCTCTCCTCTGCGTTCTGTAGCACAGCACTGCTTACTGTTGTTTTACAACCTTCAGACAACCAGTGACCAGCAGCGGTTACACATTCTTTCACCACTATGGGCTACATTGAGGTGCAGGGCAAAAATGTATCTAAGTCCTACCTTTATTGCACGTCTCATCAGTTATAGCCTGGATGACAGCGGGAACTGCTATGGACGTGCATGGGAAGTGCCGGAATATGCTTTATACGTCTCTGTGGCTGGCCAAGCCCCGTTACACCCCCTCACACCCACATTCTAGGATTCCCGTTTATGCTCCATGTAAGTGCAGGGCCGCGAATGTGCAAAATACGGTTTAGACGTGTTTGTGAGAAAAACCTCTGTCCCGCATGTTCAAGCCAGTTATTTGTGGTTCAGAATGACCCCCATTGCCAATATAGTAACAATTACTGCATTTATATGCTAACTTCTTAGCATGCACTTTAGTGAAAGTAATATGTCCAAGGTTGCAGGGATGGTCAGGGACTGAAGCAGCATTTGAACCCTGGTTTCCCTGGCTGTCAGCTCTGTCCGCTAATCACTACACCACTTTTTCCCCATGGCAATCAATGTGATTCATTTATACAGTTCATAGTACTTAACATTTGTCAAGATACACATCGATAATATGAAACACCAGTAAGACAAATTACTACTACTACTGTGCATTGTTTCTATAGCACTACAAGATGTACACTATTCCGCACACATGCACATAAGGGAGAGTCCTTGCTCCATGGAGCTTAAAGATAGGACAAATAAGGGGCTTGTTTACAAAGCTGCGGTAGCAGTTCACGATCGTTATCGAAATCAATGGGGCTGCGGCTCCAATAACGATCGTGAACGGCTACCGCGGCTTTGTAAACAAGCCCCTAAGAGAATCAGAGTTTCATTAAAAAACAACATGGGTGTGAACAGGAGAGAAAAGGGGTTAAATGTAAAAGCTGCCTCAAAGAAAAAAAATGGGCTATTAGACTGAATTTGAAGACAGGCAGAGACAGAACATGATACACCGGTTTGGAAAGTTTATTCCAGCACACTGTGCAGCAAGATGGAACGAACGACATCTGGAGAAGAGATGTTCCTTCATTAGCGTACAATCGGTTCATTAGTGTGCCTTGAAAAATTTAGTGCACAGTAAAGTGATTTAAAGCTCTCTAACCTACTAATTAATGCACATTAATTGATTAATGCATGTTTAAACACTGTAGTGTGTGTTTAAAAATCACTATTAAAATGTGTGAAACTAACTGAAAAAGCTCCTGAAAATTAGGACAAATTTGGTAAAAATGAAACAAATATATATTTTTTGCCTATACAGATCCCTGTTCTGGAGCTGGCAGTGGAGGATTATTTTTATTTAGTTTATTTATTTAACAGGTTTTATATATTGCTTCATCCTTATATCAAGGTGGTTTATATAACAATTCAGTTTTTACAAGGAGCAGTATAACAGTATAACTCAATTTTAACAGAGAACACTATTTATTTACTTAGGCAGTTTTGTATACAACCTTATCCTTCAATCAAAGTGGTCACAACGCAATTGGGGGATACATTTAACATGAGGGGATATGAGACACATACATTAATGCTTACAGGGAACATGGGCAATGGAGGGTTAAGTGGCATGCCCAAGACCACAAAGAACACCTGTGGGACTAGAAACCCCAGTCCTTCTAGCCCAAGGTTACTGCCCTCTAGTGGGATTTGAGCCCCTGACCTTCTGGCCTGAGGTAACTTGTCCCAACCACTAGGCCACTCCCCCCTCTTGACACTATTCTGAACAACAAAATCCTAGGTGTATAGCAGAGAGACTGAATGAATTCTTTGCTTTGGTCTTTACTGAGGAAAATGTACGGATGTTACCCATGACTGAAGTGGTATTTAAAGGTGCGGAAGAATTGAAGGAAATATCGATACATCGGGAAGATGTATTACAACTATTAGATAAACTGAAGAGTAGCAAATCACCTGGGCTGGATGGTATACATCCAAGGTTGTTGAAAGAACTGAAATATGAGATTGCAGACCTGCTATTAGTAATCTGTGAATTTTCATTAAAATCATCTGTAATACTTGAAGACTGGAGGATCGCCAATGTAACGCCAATTTTTAAAAAGGGTTCTAGGGGTGATCCGGGAAACTACAGACCGGTGAGCCTGATGTCAGTACCGGGAAAAATGGTAGAAACCATCATAAAGAACAAAACTACTCAGCATGTAGATAGTCATGGCCTAATGGGAGACAGCCAACATGGCTTTAGACAAGGAAGATCTTGTCTTACTAATCTGTTATGTTTTTTTGAAGGTGTGAATAAACAGGTGGACAAAGGTGAGTCAGTTGATATAGTGTATCTGAACTTTCAGAAAGCCTTTGACAAGGTCCCTCATCAAAGACCTTTGGCAAAACTAAAGTGTCATAGGATAGGAGGCAGTAAACTATTGTGGATCACCAACCAGTTAAAAGATGGAAAGCAGAGGATAGGGCTAAATGGCCAATTTTCCCAATGGAGAAAGGTGAATAGCAGTGTACCTCAGGGATCTGTGCTGGGTTTGATGCTTTTTGACATATTGTGATGAAGCAGACGCCAGTAAATCCATGGAGGTAGAAGAAAACACTGATTTCTTTAAAGGAAATGATATACATAAAGTGCAGTTACTGAGAAGTGCAGCTAGAGGGAGCATGCACGGAGATTCAGAAGCTAGGCTGACACCCCCAGGTTGGGATGATGCAAGAACTAATTCAAAGCATAATCAGATACACCTGGTCAGAGGGACAGAATCCTTACCTAAGAAACAGCTTTATAAGCAAAGCATAGACAAGCCAGAGAGGAGAGGAGCGGCACGAGCCACAACAGCTGCTGATAGAGAAGAAAGAGAAAGGAGACGGCTCCAAAGAGAGGAGAGAAGGCAGTTGAACTTGCAGCCCTTACAGGAAAGGAACAAGTTCCAGGAGAGCCAGTTTCAGGCTGGGAAGCTCCAGAAAGAAGTCTTCAGGAAGGACAGAAGGAGAACCGGGAGAGTGCCTGGTAGGGAGAATACCAGAGACACAGACCCAAGAGTTAAGAGGTACCTTCATGCTTCTTCCCCTGTATGTGAGCCACAAGGAGTTCAGAGGTGGGTGAACCAGACTCAGCCCAGGAGTCTAAGAGACACAGATCTGAACCAGGAACTGTGGCCGGGTCACAGAAAGGCCTGGAAGCCAGGGAGCCGTAAGATTAGCCAAGGCAGCTGGAGAAAGGTTTGGGAACCTATAGAAAGAGTGCTCACCAAATGTCCTGTTGCATATTTGCCAGACCAGGTACAGCCAGGCTGGAGAGCCTTAGGAAGAAGTTCTGAAGTAAAACCAGGAATATATGGGGAAAGCTCAGGGGCCACAGATATCTCAGCAGAACAAGAGGCTATGCAGATAGACCCTGTTGAATCTGACCCTTTGCTAACTGAATGCCCTATGGACTGTATGTTTTGTTGTACTGGGAGTTTAGAATCCTTGAGAGAAATATAGCATGCAGGATATACTTTTGAAACACAGTTTTGTTTGACAAGCTGGAAGAAGAAGCATTGCTTTTGTTTGTATAACCTGTTTTGTTGGAACCCTGCATAACTAACAAAGAATGTGAAGCATATCCAAGTTTTTGACCTATGTAAATACCTTACGTGAAAATCCTGAACAAGGTGGAAATCCTGTTGTCTTCGTTTGAACCTTTTGTGCATTAAGGGGATAAAACCCTATACTTTACCATTCACATGGCTTACACAACTATTCATTATGAAGAAAGGGACTACTAGTACCAGAAGGCTTCTGGGCTAACAAAAGTTTCTACCCTCATTCGCAGCCGATGCTCTTGGTGGGAGTTGATGCTGAGAAGGCCTTTGACCGTGTTAGCTGGGGCTTCCTCTGGTGTGTGCTAGACGTGCTGGGGTTTGGCCCTAACTTCATCTGTTGGGTTCATAGTTTATAGCAAGTTCCTGTGGCACGTGTCCGGGTTAATGGGGGTCAATCGAGGAGTTTTCTGCTAGAAAGGGGTACTCGTCAGGGTTGTCCTCTGTCGCCATTGTTGTTTGCGCTGGTGATGGAACCCTTGGCGCAAAGTTTTCGTGAGTATCCGGATATTGTTGGCGTTCGCGTGGGTCCTACCGATTATAGAATTGCACTCTTTGTGGATGACATCATATTATCATTGGCGAATCCAACTACGTCCCTTTCCGCTGCTATGCAGCTTTTTGAGGCCTTCTCACAGGTGTCTGAATTCGAAATCAACTATACTAAATCTGAGATTCTCAATGTTGGGGTCCCGGAGGCGGTCTGTGTAGATTTGAGGGCTACCTATCCATTCCGCTGGGTAACAGGTGATCTTCGCTATTTAGGTGTGAACCTGACGGCTGAGCGGGCGGCGCTCTATAAGGCCAATTATGAACCATTACTGCAACAGGTTTGCTGTGATCTGGAGTCTTGGGCTAGTTTGATGCTGTCCTGATTTGGGCGTATAGCGGTGGTCAAGATGGTGGTCCTCCGAAGTTCTTGTACCTTTTTCAGGTGCTTCCTATACCACTCTCTAGGGGACTTCTGGCCGCCTGGCAAACCCTGCTCATAAAGTTTATTTGGCGGTTTCATCGGCCTCGTATAGCACGTCAGATTCTTTATATGCGTACACGCTGTGGGGGTATGGGAGCGCACAACCTCCATTGGTACTATGCGGTGGCACAGTGTCACGCCGTGGTGGAATGGATAAATCCTGATAGCCCCAAACGCTGGGTACAAATGGAAATGCATATTGCGGGGGGGGGGGGGGGCGGCGGGTCTGGGAGACCGGTTGTGGCTTAGTTCTAAGCTCCGAGGTGGCCCGCGATTAAGCAACCCATATATCCTGCATACCCTTCGCTGCTGGGACCATTCGTTCCGGACTCGGGGGGCCGACTTGACTCCTCTGGCGCCTATTGTGGACAACACTATGTTTCCCCCCGGGATGATGGATCCGGTTTTTCGACAGTGGTGGCATAGGGGACTTAGTCGTGTCGGTCAATTCTTTGACGAGGGCAGGTTGTGCTCTTTTAATATGCTCCAGGAAGAGTTTAACCTTCCCGATCGTCGTGTTTTCCAATATACCCAGGTGGTCCACTGGGTTCAGGCCCGATCTGTTCGGTCACAAGTTGCTCGCGATTTGTCGGATGTTGAGCACTTTTGCGAGGAATGCACTACTACGAAAGGTCTCATAGCTGCCTTGTATGCTCATTTGCAGTCACAGCAGTTGATACTGGGCAAGCATAGAGAGCAATGGAATTCTGACTTGAACCTTTGTTACTCTGAACAGCAATGGGAACAGGTGGAGGGCAGACTATGGAGAAGCTCGGTGGCGATTAATGCCCGTGAAACTAATTATAAGCTATTGTACAGATGGTATATGACACCTGAGCGGATTGCTCGAGTGTACCCAGGGGTTTCTGATTTGTGTTGGCGAAGATGTGGACAGAAAGGTACTTTGGCGCATGTTTGGTGGTCTTGTCCTCGTGTCCGAATTTTTTGGAGGGGGATCCAGTACCGCTTAAAGCAATTGGTCGGATTGGCCATTCCCTGGGATCCGGACATTTTCCTCTTTGGCGTGAATGTGCCTGAGGCACGAAGTCCTCAGCTGGCCCTGATTCGACATGTTTTGAATGCGGCCCGGCTAGCTGTAGCTTCTGCTTGGAAGCGGGTCCTGCCTCCGCCCTTTTCTGCCTGGTTGGAACGGATGTGGGATACATACACTATGAAGCGTGGAGTGGCAGTCGGTAAGCTACGGTTGTCGCGTTTTGAAAAAGTGTGGGAAGCTTTTGTTTTACAATATGGTTCATGATTGCTCGAGTGTTTTGTATATCCCGCGGGGGCGCTGGCCTTGTGCTATCCCATACGGTGGTGTTCCGAGGTTCCCCTTTTGCCTCTTGTGGTCAAGTTCTTTAGTGTGCTCCCTTCACTTTTAGCTGGATTGGAGGTGTGCGGCGGGGAGGGGGGGAAGATAGGGAGGGGCTGGGGGGAGGGTGGGGGTTGGGGTGGTAGGGTAGAGGGGGTAGGTAGAGTGTCTTGGGAATGCTGTTTGTGGATTAATGACAAATGTGGGGGAGGAGAGAAAAAACAAAAATAAATAAAGGGGGGCGTTCTGTTGGATTATGTTTTGTTGTTTGCGATTTTAATATTGTTCTCTCTTGTTGTTATCCTACGCATATAGTTGATGTGACTTTCTTGTGTATTTCAATGCTGCCTCTCAAAAAAAAAAAAAAAAAGTTTCTACCCTCAATATAACAATAATGTCCACCCTGACCTTTAAGCCCGTGGCTAAAGGGATGGGGTTGTGACATAGTGGCATAGTTTTTAGGATTTCCTCTTGCGAAGCAAAAGAAGACTACACCGGTTCAGGAAGAAAAGCTGCCAAGTTTGAGAAAAAAAAAACACGTAAAGATTCGCTGCCAGAACTGGTGGAACGGTGGAGGACCAGCGGACACATCTTTTCTAAAAGCATGAGTCAACACCTGATGCAGGTAATAAGTGATTAGGCATAACCTGTGGCGGAGTCAGGTGCAAGAAGTATTAAGAGTCCAGATAAAAGGGGGACTGACAAAGAGTTCCCAGTACCGCACTTGGTTTTTTTTTTGTCTCTCTTTCTGTAGGAAAAGTGGCTACTATGGAGCCGAAGGAGGTCCTACAATGAATGGCTGCGCAGTTTGACAAGCAAAGAGAGATGGCTTTCCACGCACAGGAACAAGCGTGCAAGCTATGCAGGCTCAGCAAAAGCCCATGTTTGAACTAATGGAAGCATGGTTGGCTAACCAGAGGAAGACGACGGATGCAGCTTGTGATAAGGAAGCTTATCATAGCTCAGGAAGGAGCTATAGTAAAGGTGAAGTGACTCTGAACAAGCAACCTGTCAGTTCTGGTAGAAATAAGAAAACAGAATTTTTCCATAAAAGACTACCAGTCCCAGAATGCACCAGGTTTCCAACAGCCATTAGAGGAGCTGAAGTGGGGAAACGTGTGTTCAATCAGAAGGGCTATGAGGTAATCCCCAAGCACTCATCTCAAAGGGCAGGGCCTGATTCAGCACAGCTGCGCTGTGCTAGGGTGGAGCACTCATCAAAGCAGAATAAAGGTAGAGTTTATTCTACAGAGAATTATCCTCAGATTCAGCTTGGAGATCCTCAGTATCTTGGACAGCTTCATCATCTGGAGGATCATCAGAAGCAGAAGCCAGAGTGGACGGACAGAGAGGGCAAGAAACCCTTTGGAAGAAAGAAGAGAAAAGCATTTGGGAGGTCTAAAGGAGTCCAGAGCAGTACGTATACTGGGAGACATTCAAAAGGCCAGCATACACCATTGGACTGCGGAAAACCAGAGGAGTGGTGCTGCAGAGCTAGGAATCTCCAGACGGTACCTGTGAGGGAGACGGCTGCACTTGGAAGGGACCCTAGGACCCGTGCCAGAAGGTATGTGAAGAGAGACCCAGTGTCCAGGGATCTGGATTGGAAGGCTGGACATAAGAACTGGACTACATACTGGCCAGGCTATTTAGAGAGGAACTCTAACAGCAATGGAAGCTTAGGTATGAACACTGATCTATGCCCTAGCTATGCCCTTGAAAGACAGCAAGGAAACAAGTATTCTCCTGAGAGTGCTCCATTGAGAAATTCCTCTGTACCAATCCATGATATTGAACCCATGATTGTTGAAGAAGGGGGAGGGGTTGCAGATGCAGGCTGTGAATACATGGATTGCTCTTTGTCTAAACTCCTTTGGTAATTTTCTGTTACAAAGTACAACAACCATCACAAAGAGATACAAACTTGTTCTTTAATCTACTCAGAAAAGCTTCTGAGTAGGATTTTGAGCCACGCAGTAGAAAGCAAGCCAGCTAAGGGGTTTCAGCTGGGTAACTGCTAGCAATTGAGCCTTACCTAATTGCTTGTGAGCTCTGAGGAAATCACTTCTGAGTCTATCTGTGAAGATATAAGAAGTTAACCTGGAAAGAACAGTTTTTCCCTACTTTGGTGGGTTTTGTTTGTTGATTGGAGCACTGCTAAGAAAATATTAGCTAAAGCCTACAGAAAAGACCATTCTGTTATCATCCTGGTCTTTATTCTTTTGCTTTGATTGCCTGACAAGTTCAGCTGTTTTCCTGATTTTGTTTTTCTAAGTTTAACACTGAAAGCAAGTATCCTGTTTTATGTGCTACCAAGCATATCTGTGTTGGGAGAAATGACCCCATAAATAAATATCTTATTGGCTTTACACTCAAGCACAACTAATTATTGTGAGCGGCTGTGTCTGGTGTGAATGGACTACATTTCCCACAATCCCTTGCAAATCATATTAATATATTCCTTTGCCAAGACTGTGAACATTCTCACCCAGGCACCCGTCGGACAAATGGCGTAGTTTTTCGGATTGCTTTTGCGCAAAAAGGATTTACTTGCTAAGGATTACAACTCAAGACTAAAGGAAAAGACAGTTCAAGCTTAAAAGCTGAAAGAAAAGATTTTCCCTCAACTGCACTTTGGAGGAGAGGTGGCTGTTCCAGGTAGCTGTTCCAGGAAGAAAAGACCCTGTGCAGAGCTGGATTCATCACTGGCATAAGGTAACAAGTACCTGGGCATGTCTAGTGGTGGATGGGAGTAAGGCACAGGGGTAATTGAAAACAAAAAGTAGAAAAAAACACCTGCTTGGAAGGTGGTGCACTGTGTTTTTTTTTCTTTGTGTTTTCTTGCAGGGATCAAGATGGATCCGAGGGAGATGGCTAGCTGGATGGCAGCCCAGTTTAGCAGGCAACAGGAGCTAGCACAGCAGGCTCAGGACACTGCTATGAAAGCCTTAATGGACCAGCAGAAGCCAGTGCTTGATCTGGTGCAAGCCCTAGTTAAACTGCAGAACCAAAGTGGACCAGATGCAAGACCAGCAGTAAATGCTGGTACACCACATGTGGACAGTGTGGGACTCAATCAGGGAATTGGGGCATTTAGTTTTGGGAAGCTAACTCCAGATGATAATGTTGATGATTTTCTAGAGTCTTATGAGAGAGTGGCACAAGCATTAGCATGGCCAGAGACCCAGTGGGCAGTAAGGCTGGCAGCCTCATTAACTGGAGAGGCGCTTGCAGCTTATAGAGCAATGCCAGCAGCCCAGGCTTTGAATTATAAGGATGTAAAGGCTGCTATTAGAGATCGCCTAGGGTTGTCTATTTCAGAGTATAGGCGAATGTTTAGAGCTACTACATTAAGGGTGGGTGAAACACCCAGGGCTCTGAGTCAGAGAATCTGAGGATTAGCTGTAAAATGGTTGGAGCCTGAGCAAAAGACGGTAGAAATGTTATTAGACATTATTATGCTTGAACAATTTATGTCTGCGGTGCCTAAAGATTTGCACACTTTCCTTATACAGCAAAATTGCCAAAATCTTGGAGAGGCAACCATGCTAGCAGAGAGATTCTTGGAAGCCACGCAGGCTTGCCATAGAATGGGTGGCCCTCTGAAGATGGGTGCTGAGGCAAGCTGTGCTGTATCAGAAAAGAAAATAATTAAAAATGTTTCTGAAAATAAATGTACTGTGCCAAACCAGATGACACAGTGGAGTAGAAAGAAATGTTTCAAGTGTGGAAAATGGGGACATTTAGAAAAGGGATGCCAGACACACACTAGCTTAATGGGTCTGGATTTAAAACAGCCCAAAGAAGGATTTCTTTTGATGGTTGATGTGCAAGGAATTACCACAAATGCTTTGTTAGACTTTGGGGCAGACCAGAGTATGATGTCAAAAAGGCTTTGGAAGAGAATAGAGGCCCAAGAAGGATTTGTGCCTAGAACCCCTGAAAGCCAAGTTCACATCAGATGCATTCATGGTGCTGCAACATCATATCCCACCTACAGGCTAAAGGTTAAGTGCCTGGGGAAACAAGAGGAAGTCCTGTTGGCAGTGGTGCCTAGGCTACCCTTTGATTTGGTTCTAGGAAAGGACTGGCCAAGATTTAAGCAGGGTCTAGTGGAAGGGCTAGGAAAGAAGGAGGGAGAAGGAATAATGGAAATAGCTCCCGGGCCTGTCTTTGGAAGTCCTCAGTCCCTAGCTAAAAAGATGGTTAAGCTTCCAGAAGGCCAAACTATAGGTAATAAGAGGGGCCTTGTATCCACCCGCTCGCAGGCTAAGGTAGAGAGCCAGCAGAAGGAGGAGGGGGTGCAGGCAGAGTTATTAGGAGACTTACCCTCTCATGATGATTTAATAACTCCATCATCTGGTAAAGTAAGAAAGTTGAAAGCACAAAAGCGGCATGAGAGACTTTGCAGAGCACAGGATAGGGCTGAGATGTTAGCTGGTCAAAGTTTACCCTGGGTGCCAGCTGAGTTAGTGGCAAAGTTTCCTAACTTTCCACAAGAACAGCGAGCTGATCAAGCTCTCACCCGAGCTTTTAAGCATGCTCATGAGGTCAGGGAGGAATTGCCCAGATTCAGACTAGATAATGAAATATTATATAGAGAGAGTCAGGACCCCAGGAATGGGACCATACGTAAACAATTGGTGGTACCCACAACTTTCAAAGGGCTAGTACTTAGATTAGCACATGATCATCCAGTTGGAGGTCATAAAGGGATGCAAGGAACGCTGGATCAAATACTTATGCGTTTTTACTGGCCAGGTATCTTCAATGAAACTGCCCAGTTTTGTGCTGCATGTCCAGCGTGTCAGCGAGTTACAGCGGCTCACCCACCGGTGGTGCCATTGATTCCCATGCCAATTATCACAGACCCAATTGGTCACATTGCCATGGATATTGTAGGCCCATTAGTCAAAACGCCCCGAGGTTTCCAATACATCCTAGTTATGGTAGATCAGGCAACAAGGTTTCCCTGGGCCATACCATTGAGGAATGTTTCTGCAAAAACAATGGCTTTAGAGCTAGTAAAATTGTTTTGTGAAGTGGGATTCCCAAGAGAGGTGTTGACTGACCGAGGGTCTAATTTTGTATCCAAATATTTGGCCCAGGTCTGGGATGCCTTTGGCATTCATCACGTGAAAACCTCAGCCTACCATCCACAATCAAACGGTTTGGCGGAGAGATTCAACCAAACTCTCAAGCAAATGTTGAGAAGGGGGTTAGCAGGAGAGGTAAAAGAATGGGATATGTTATTGCCCTTTGCCTTATATGCCTGCAGGGAAAGAATTCAGGTATCCCTAAGTGTAACTCCATATGAATTGATGTATGGTAGGGCTCCACGGGGTTTGTTAGATATTTTGAGGGAACATTGGATTGATCCTGAACCAGGAAGTCAGGAAGTGCCACAGTTTCTACGTGACTTGAGAGCACATTTGAAAAGGACCTCGCAGGTTGCTGAGAGGAACCTGCAGGACAGTCAAGTGCGCCAGAAAGGGTGGTATGATAGGAAGGCCAAAAGCCGCCAATTAAGCATTGGTGAAAAGGTTTTGGTTCAAGTAGCAGGTACAGCCCCAAAATTTGAAGTACAGTGGAAAGGGCCATGGAAGGTTGTTAAACAAGTGAGCCCAGTATCTTATATGGTAGAAAATGCAAGAGGGCATAGGCAGACCTACCATATTAATGTACTTAAGTCTTGGAAGGAGAGGCCTGTAAATAATGACCCTGAAGCCAGTCAGGAAGTAAGTGAGCTTCAAAAAGAGAACACTCTCGTAGGTATTACGGACTGTAGGAAAGAAGTTTCACCAGTTAAACCAGTCCGTAATAACTTAAGCAGGGGGGTATGTGATAAGGAAGCTTATCATAGCTCAGGAAGGAGCTATAGTAAAGGTGAAGTGACTCTGAACAAGCAACCTGTCAGTTCTGGTAGAAATAAGAAAACAGAATTTTTCCATAAAAGACTACCAGTCCCAGAATGCACCAGGTTTCCAACAACCATTAGAGGAGCTGAAGTGGGGAAAGGTGTGTTCAATCAGGAGGGCTATGAGGTAATCCCCAAGCACTCATCTCAAAGGGCAGGGCCTGATTCAGCACAGCTGCGCTGTGCTAGGGTGGAGCACTCATCAAAGCAGAATAAAGGTAGAGTTTATTCTACAGAGAATTATCCTCAGATTCAGCTTGGAGATCCTCAGTATCTTGGACAGCTTCATCATCTGGAGGATCATCAGAAGCAGAAGCCAGACGGACAGAGAGGGCAAGAAACCCTTTGGAAGAAAGAAGAGAAAAGCATTTGGGAGGTCTAAAGGAGTCCAGAGCAGTACGTATACTGGGAGACATTCAAAAGGCCAGCATACACCATTGGACTGGGGAAAACCAGAGGAGTGGTGCTGCAGAGCTAGGAATCTCCAGATGGTACCTGTGAGGGAGACGGCTGCACTTGGAAGGGACCCTAGGACCCGTGCCAGAAGGTATGTGAAGAGAGACCCAGTGTCCAGGGATCTGGATTGGAAGGCTGGACATAAGAACTGGACTACATACTGGCCAGGCTATTTAGAGAGGAACTCTAACAGCAATGGAAGCTTAGGTATGAACACTGATCTATGCCCTAGCTATACCCTTGAAAGACAGCAGGGAAACAAGTATTCTCCTGAGAGTGCTCCATTGAGAAATTCCTCTGTACCAATCCAAGATATTAAACCCATGATTGTTGAAGAAGGGGGAGGGGTTGCAGATGCAGGCTGTGAATACATGGATTGCTCTTTGTCTAAACTCCTTTGGTAATTTTCTGTTACAAAGTACAACAACCATCACAAAGAGATACAAATGTGTTCTTTAATCTACTCAGAAAAGCTTCTGAGTAGGATTTTGAGCCACGCAGTAGAAAGCAAGCCAGCTAAGGGGTTTCAGCTGGGTAACTGCTAGCAATTGAGCCTTACCTAATTGCTTGTGAGCTCTGAGGAAATCACTTCTGAGTCTATATGTCAAGATATAAGAAGTTAACCTGGAAAGAACAGTTTTTCCCTACTTTGGTGGGTTTTGTTTGTTGATTGGAGCACTGCTAAGAAAATATTAGCTAAAGCCTACAGAAAAGACCATTCTGTTACCATCCTGGTCTTTATTCTTTTGCTTTGATTGCCTGACAAGTTCAGCTGTTATTTATTTATTATTTTTATTATTTATTTATTAACAATTCTTATATACCGCACTATTAGACATCAGCGCGGTTTACATTGAACAGAAAACATCCGACAGTTTACACGTGTCTGGTCGTTACATTTAACAGGAAGTATAACTTGGCGAAATAGGGGAAACTAAATACAATGCAGGGTTATCTGATAAAGGATATCCTGGTTAACTATATACAACAGTGGTACAATAGTATATGGAACAACTTGCTATTTACATTGTGAAGTTGGTCTGTTGCGGGGTCTATCTGTTTGTTGGTCTGTTGTGAAGTTGGTCTGTTGTGAAGTTGGTCTGTTGCGGGGTCTATCTGTTGTTTTCCTGATTTTGTTTTTCTAAGTTTAACACTGAAAGCAAGTATCCTGTTTTATGTGCTACCAAGCATATCTGTGTTGGGAGAAATGACCCCATAAATAAATATCTTATTGGCTTTACACTCAAGCACAACTAATTATTGTGAGCGGCTGTGTCTGGTGTGAATGGACTACATTTCCCACAATCCCTTGCAAATCATATTAATATATGCCTTTGCCAAGACTGTGAACATTCTCACCCAGGCACCCGTCTGACAAGCTTCATCTCCTCAGGGACTAGATGCTATAGCTAACAATTGTATGGTAGGACCATGGTCTTCTAAGACATTGACATTGGGGAAATTATCACCTATTGATGATATAGATGATTTTCTTGAATCCTTTGATAGGATAGCCCATACGATAGGCTGGCCAAAAGAGCAGTGGGCCATACGCCCGGCAACCTCACTCACCGGAGAGGCGTTGTCTGCCTATAGGGCTATGCCTGCAGCTCTTGCCAATAATTGTATAGAAGTAACAAAGGCTATTAGAGATCGCCTTGGGTTAACTCCTATGGTGTATAACCGGATGTTAAGAGCAACCCGACTTAAAGCTGGGGAGACACCGAAAGCTCTAGGTCAAAGGGTTAGGAGCCTGACAATGAAATGTTTGATGCCCAAGGGTAAGATCATAGATACCATAGTTGATATTATTGTACTAGAACAGTTTATGGCTGCTGTGCCTAGAAAAGTGCAGACCTTCCTGATACTGCAAAACTGCGGTACCACGGAGGAAGCAATCCTCCTAACGGAAAGGTATTTTGAAACGGAATTGGCTATTCACAAAAATGGTGAAGCTTCCAAAACGGCAGTAGGGGCTAGTGTGCAGTCATCAGAAAGGTGGCCAAGGTCTAAACTAGAAGGTTTAAAAACTGGTATGCCTATGCTAAGAAGTCACTTTGAGAAAAAAAGATGTTTTCATTGTGGGAAACTGGGGCATGTGCAAAGTGATTGTAAAGCACGTACCGCACTAATAACTGAAAATACAGAAATGACAAGAGAAGGTTTTCTTTTAGAGGTTAACGTGCAGGGTATAACCACAAGTGCTCTACTCGATTTGGGTGCAGATCAGAGCATGATCTCCAAGAAACTATGGCGTACCATAGAAGATCAGTCTGAGTCAGTACCGAACCGAGCAGAGGGAAAAGTGAGAATAAGATGCATTCATGGAGCCTCATTTTTCTATCCTGTATATAGGCTGTTAGTGAAAGGATTAGGGATAGAAAAGGAAGTATTGGTAGCCGTAGTTCCAAAGTTACCACATGACTTGGTGCTAGGTTGGGACTGGCCCCAATTTAGAAAAGGTTTGGAGAAGGGCCTATATCCCTGTGAAGCCCTTGTGTCTACTCGAACCCAGTCCAAGGCTCTAGGGGAAACATCTGAACCCCAGGATGAAACGCTAGCAGAGTTGCCCTCACATGACGACCTAATAACCGCCCCGCCCGAAAGGAGTAGGAAGGGCAAGGCGGAAAAATGCAAAGAAAGGCCGTGCCACTCTCAACGGAGAGTTGAGTTAGAGGCGGGACAAGGATTGCCCTGGGTCCCGGCTGATTTAGTAGAGAGGTTCCCATCTTTCCCCAAAGAGCAGAGAGCTGATCCCACGCTCGCTCGGGCGCTTGAGTATGCCCAGGTGGAAAAGCATACCTTCCCAAGATTCCTTTTCGATAAAGGGGTGCTCTACAGGGAAAGTTTAGATCCCCAAACTGGAACAATCCGTAAACAATTGGTGGTACCCACCGCTTTCAAGTCCCTAGTTTTGAGGCTGGCTCACGACCACCCAATAGGGGGCCATAAAGGGGTACAGGGAACGCTAGACCAAATACTGTCCCGGTTTTACTGGCCAGGCGTCTTTAGGGAGACCTCGCGATTTTGCGAGTCCTGTTCTTCCTGCCAGCAAGTGACCACTGTCCGGCCAGCCAAGGCGCCTTTGCTCCCAATGCCCGTTATATCGGAACCAATACGTAGAATAGCCATGAATATAGTGGGACCCTTGTTGAAGATGCCTCGAGGTTTTCAATACATGCTAGTTATGGTCGACCAAGCCACAAGATTTCCGTGGGCTATTCCCCTAAGGAACATATCCGCCAAGACTATAGCCTCGGAGATAATAAAGTTATTCTGTGAAATAGGTTTTCCACAGGAGGTGCTAATTGATTGGGGCAGTAACTTTATGTTGAAGTATTAGGACCAAGTGTGGGACGCCTTTGGCTTACGACACGTCAGGACAGCCGCCTATCATCCTCAATGTAATGGGTTAGTAGAAAGATAAACCAAACCCTAAAGCAGATGTTGAGACGTGCTTTAGACAGAGAAATGGCTGAATGGGATACCATGCTTCCGTTTGTATTATATGCTTGCCGGGAGCGGACGCAAGCTTCTTTGGGGACTTCTCCCTACGAGTTGATGTATGGACGTGCCCCACGAGGGATTTTGGACATACTCCGCGAACAATGGGTGGAACCGATTGAAAAGGAAATAGGAGTACCTCAGTTTCTGCGAAACTTGCGGGAATGACTGCACAGGACCTCCCAATTCACAGAGGAGAAACTAAGGGCCAGTCAAGGGCGACAGAAAAAGTATTATGATAAGGACACAAAGCCACGACAACTATCAGTAGGAGAGAAAGTAATAGTGATGGTGACAGGGGCTACCCCCAAATTTGAATGCCACTGGAGAGGACCATATAAAGTGGTTAAGCAGCTTGGTCCAGTGTCATATATGATAGAGAACAAGAGCGGTCGCCAGCAAGTGTATCACATTAACGTACCCAGACTCTGGCATGAGTGAACGGCCTTGGTCACCTCAGCCGAAATAGGGCCGAGGGAGGAGAAATTACAGCCATGCGATTGTAAGATAGAGCACAGAACAGGAAAATTGCACCACAAGGCAGACCCCATGTCTAGGATTACGAGCTGTGCAGATGAGAAAATGCCAGCCCGTGATATCTTAAGTGGGGGGGGGGGGGGATATGTGATGAAGCAGACGCCAGTAAACCCATGGAAGTAGAAGAAAACACTGATTTCTTTAAAGGAAATGATATACATAAAGTGCAGTTAGTGAGAAGTGCAGCTAGAGGGAGCATGCACGGAGATTCAGAAGCTAGGCTGACACGCCCAGGTTGGGATGATGCAAGAACTAATTCAAAGCATAATCAGATACACCTGGTCAGAGGGATAGAATCCTTATCTAAGAAACAGATTTATAAGCAAAGCATAGACAAACCAGAGAGGAGAGGAGCGGCACGAGCCGCAGCAGCTGCTGATAGAGAAGAAAGAGAAAGGAGACGGCTCCAAAGAGAGGAGAAAAGGCAGTTGAACTTGCAGCCCTTACAGGAAAGGAACAAGTTCCAGGAGAGCCAGTTTCAGGTTGGGAAGCTCCAGAAGGAAGTCTTCAGGAAGGACAGAAGGAGAACCGGGAGAGTGCCTGGTAGGGAGAATACCAGAGACACAGACCCAAGAGTTAAGAGGTACCTTCATGCTTCTTCCCCTGTATGTGAGCCACAAGGAGTTCAGAGGTGGGTGAACCAGACTCAGCCCAGGAGTCTAAGAGACACAGATCTGAACCAGGAACTGTGGCCGGGTCACAGAAAGGCCTGGAAGCCAGGGAGCCGTAAGAGCAGCCAAGGCAGCTGGAGAAAGGTTTGGGAACCTATAGAAAGAGTGCTCACCAAAAGTCCTGTTGCATATTTGCCAGACCGGGTACAGCCAGGCTGGAGAGCCTTAGGAAGAAGTTCTGAAGTAAAACCACGAATATATGGGGAAAGCTCAGGGGCCACAGATATCTCAGCAGAACAAGAGGCTATGCAGATAGACCCTGTTGAATCTGACCCTTTGCTAACTGAATGCCCTATGGACTGTATGTTTTGTTGTACTGGGAGTTTAGAATCCTTGAGAGAAATATAGCATGCAGGATATACTTTTGAAACACAGTTTTCTTTGACAAGCTAGAAGAAGAAGCATTGCTTTTGTTTGTATAACCTGTTTTGTTTGAACCCTGTATAATTAACAAAGACCATGAAGCATGGAGTGGAGGAGTGGCCTAGTGGTTGGGGCAAGATACTTCAGGCCAGAAGGTCAGGTGTTCAAATCCCACTAAAAGACAGCAACCTTGGGCCGGAAGGACTGGGGTTTCTAGTCCCACAGGTGCTCCTTATGGTCTTGAGCAAGCCACTTAATCCTCCATAGCCCATGTTCCCTGTAAATCCGTCATCTCCAAGTTATAATGCCCTGTTCAATGTAAGCCACACTGGTACAGTATATAAGAGAATGTAAATAAATTAATATCCAAGTTTTTGACCTATGTAAATACCTTATGTGAAAATCCTGAACAAGGTGGAAATCCTGTTGTCTTCGTTTGAACCTTTTGTGCATTAAGGGAATAAAACCCTATACTTCACCATTCACATGGCTTACACAACTATTCATTATGAAGAATGGGGACTACTAGTACCAGAATCCTTCTGGGCTAACAAAAGTTTCTACCCTCAATATAACAATAATGTCCACCCTGACCTTTAAGCCCGTGGCTAAAGGGATGGGGTTGTGACAATATTCATAAATGACCTGGAAAAGGGAATAACGAGTGAGATTATCAAATTTGTAGATGACACAAAACTATTTAAAGTTGTTAAAACCCAAGAGGATTGTGGAAAATTGCAAGAGGATCATGATAAATTGGAAGACTGGGCATCAAAATGGCAGATGAAATTTAATGTGGACAAGTGCAAAGTTATGCACCTAGGGAAGAACAACCCAAACTATGGTTACAAGATGCAAGGTTCCACATTAGGAACCACCACCCAGGAAAAAGATTTAGGCATCATTGTGGATAACATGTTAAAACCCTCGGCCCAGTGTGCAGCAGCAGCCAAGAGAGCAAATAGAATGCTAGGTATCATAAGGAAAGGAATGGAAAATAAAACAAAAGATATTATAATGCCTCTATATCGTGCCATGGTGAGACTGCACCTTGAATATTGTGTGCAATTCTGGTCGCCGTATCTTAAAAAGGATATTGCGTTATTAGAAAAGGTTCAGAGAAGAGCCACCAAAATGGTAAAGGGGATGCTAGGATACTCCTATGAAGAAAGGCTAAAAAGCTTAGGGCTCTTTAACCTGGAAAAGAGATGGCTGAGGGGAGATATGATAGAAGTCTATAAATTAATGAACGGAGTGGAACGGGTAAATGTAGATCGATTGTTTACGTTATCAGAATATAGAAAGACTAGGGGACATGCAATGAAGCTACAGGGTAAACTATTTAAGACTAATAAAAGAAATAATTTTTCACTCAACGTGTAATCAAACTCTGGAATTTGTTTCTGGAGGATGTAGTAAAGGCTGTTAGTGAAGCTGGGTTTAAAAAAGGTTTGGACAAGTTCCTGGAGGAAAGGTCCATAAATTATTAAGAAGGAACCCAGGATATCAATGCTTGACCCAGTTCAAGCATTGTGGAACCTGTATCTTTTGGGGAAACTGCTAGGTACTTATGACCTAGATTGGCCACTGTTGGAAACAGGATACTGGGCTTGATGGACCTTGGTCTGACCCAGTATGGCATATCTTATGTTCTTATGTTCTTAATTATTCCCTACACACCTAGGAACAGTTATTCCCTATACACAATTATTAATCCAAAGGGAATAACATTACCTGCACGTAACCCTTAATTTGTGACCTTATATACAGTTTGTATATATAATATAGGTGATCATATATTTAATTAATTTAATTTTAATTTAATTTAATTTAATTTAAATTTAATTTAATTAACAGTCGCTTATATACCGCACCTTCCAGAGATCAGGTGCAGTTTACATTTAACAACAATATAACAGGCTGTTGTCTGTTTTACAATGAACGTCTGAAACAGTGTAGCTATTATACAACAAAAGTCAGTAATTATTTACAAGGAACGTCTTAAAACAAAAGAAAGTTGTGAAATAACAACAACATTTTGAGAACTATATACAAAATTGGGGTATGCGTGCCTTACATAAGACATATAAAGACTTTCTAAATTTCTAAACTAGTGTAAAATCTTAGCAGTGAGCAGTCCTAGGTCATGTCAATTTTGTGTCGCTCTGTCAAACAGTGTTGTTATCCGTTTTCTTGTTGGGAGAGGGAGTTTGTTGATAGCCAGTAGTGTTTCTTAAATAGATGTGTTTTTAGGTTCTTACGGATCTCTCTGATCTCGATTATTGATCTGATTTCCTCTGGGAGGTCATTCCAGATAATGGGGGCCACATGGGAAAATGCTTTTTTTTTGTTGTCTTTTTAGCTTTTATGTATTCTTTTGGGGTCCTTAATTTGTTTGTTTGGTCTCTTCTGTGTTGATTATTGTTTGATTCTTTAGATATGAGATTTTTTAGGGTCAGTGGGACCATATTGTTTAGGGCCTTGAAGGTTGTTATTAGTGTTTTGTATAGAATTCTGCTTTGTATTGGTAGCCAATGAAGATTTGCCTGTATAGGTGTTATGTGATGAAATGGTGGGACATTCATGATGGTTCTGGCTGCTGCGTTTTGTGCAAGTTGGAGTCTTTTTATGTTTTGTTTCGTTACCCCTAGTAAAGTCAGGTTGGCGAAGTCAAAGTGAGGGGTTATTTATTTATTTTATTTATTTACATTCTCTTATATACCACGCTATTCTGCATCAGTGCGGTTTACATTGAACAAACTGAAATTACATTGAACAGGGCATTATAACTTGGAGATAACTATTTTACAGGGAACATGGGCTATGGAGGGTTAAGTGGCTTGCCCAAGACCACAAGGAGCACCTGTGGGACTAGAAACCCCAGTCCTTCCAGCCCAAGGTTGCTGTCCTCTAGTGGGATTTGAACCCCTGACCTTCCGGCCTGAAGTATCTTGCCCCAACCACTAGGCCACTCCTCCACTCCACTATAATTGCATGTATTATTTTCGTGAAATCTTGTAAATGTATTAGAGGACGTAGCTGTTTTAAGATTTTGAGCTTGAAGTAAATTTTCTTTGTTGTGTTTCTTATGTGCTTATTCATACTGAGATGAGTATCCAGTATGACGCCTAAATATCATACTTCATTTTTTATTTTGATTTCGTGATCCTGAAGTATAATGTGTGGTGGGGGAGAGTATGATTGGTTTTTGGTTACAATTAGTGCTTCGGTTTTAGAGTGATTGATGGCGAGGTTATTGTTATTTAGCTAGGTAGTAATTTCGTTGAAACATTCAGTGAGTAATTTAAGTGGTAGATTGGTGATCGTAAATGGGATATACATCATTATGTCGTCTGCGTACAAATGATAGTATACCTTGAATTTTTTGAATATGTTACAGACCTGTTTTATATAGATGTTAAATAGGAGGGCTGATAGGGCAGAACCTTGGGGTAGGCCAATTTCCTGATTATATGTATTAGATGTGTTGTTTCCTATTCTGACAGTTTGGGTTCTATTGCCTAGATATGAGGTAAACCAATTTAGCACTGTTGATTTTATCCCTATTTGTTTAAGATTGTTGAGCATTATGGTATGGTGAACACTATCAAATGCCGCAGATATGTCTATGAATAGGAGTATGAATGCTTGCTTAGGGTTATCAATCCCTCTTACGAGTGTATCAATTAAAACAGAAGTGTCTCTACTCCATGGCGAGGGCGGAAACCATATTGTTGATCAATCAGGGGGGCTGAGTTGTCTATATATTCCTGTGTTTGAATTTGTACAGTCTTTTCAATTAGTTTTGCTATGAAAGGTATGCTTGAAATAGGTCTGTATGAATTTGGTGATGTTTTGTCAAGGGTGTTGTTTTTAAGTAGTGGGCAGATCTGTGCATGCTTTAGTGTTGGTGATAGGTACCCATTGGTTAAGGATAGGTTGATTATTGGGAGAATGAATGGGGATAGGATTGGGAGGGAATTTTTTATCCAGGTTACTGGACATGGGTCAAGATAAGACGTAGTGGTGTTTAGGTTTAGTATTATGTTCTTGAGTGTATCTTTAGTTATGGGGTAGAAGTTAGACCAGTTATCTGGGTAAATATGTTGAGATGTGTTCATTGTTATTGTCAGGTTTGGAAGGTGCTTAGTTTTATTTATGTAGTGATTTGCCAAAGTCTGGGGGGAAATTTCTGTGATTTCCATGCAAGAGCTATGATTGTTATTCGTGAGTTTTTGCACAATAGAGAATAATTCTCTAGGTCTGCTTAGTGAATTATCAAGTATTGTTGCATGATAATTCTTTTTAGAGCTATCTATTGCTTCTTTATACCTTTTGAGTTGGTTGTGATAGGACTCATAATATGTAGTATCTTTATGTTTGCGCCACTTGCATTCTGTTTTCCTTAATTCTTTTTTCATTTGTTTTAGTGTGTTAAACCAAGGCTCATTTCCAGTTCTAGGGTGACAGTTCTTTTTATTCGCATGTTTGTTAGTTGCAGCATTTTTGATTGTCCT
The DNA here is from genome assembly GCA_033557465.1 of Ichthyophis bannanicus. Taxonomy (NCBI): domain Eukaryota; kingdom Metazoa; phylum Chordata; class Amphibia; order Gymnophiona; family Ichthyophiidae; genus Ichthyophis; species Ichthyophis bannanicus. The sequence continues at coordinate 960,181,774 of CM066034.1, read as the reverse complement.
ATGCCAGTTTGTGATCGCTTCATCTAAATCTGAAGGTGATGGTGATAAGTGGGGAATTATTAGATCTCGGAATTCCTCTTCATTGTATTTTTTTAATCTATGGCTTAGATGTTTTGATGGGCCACTGTTTTCTTTTGTATCATTGATGATGAGTTTGAATTTGATTAGATGGTGGTCTGACCATGGGATTGGGATGCTTTCAAGTGAATCAGAGTTGAAAAGCTTGTGTAATACTTCGGGGAGAAAGATCATGTCGAGTATGTCTCCTTTAGTGTGTGTTTGTTTAGAAATTATTTGTTTAAACTCCATATCTGCTATTGATTCTAGAAATAGGGCAGACTGCGATGCAGGTAGAGAAGGGAGGTTAAAGTCCCCAAGCAGTATTATAGGTTGTTGGTCAGTAGAGGAGCTCAGTAACTCTATAAGATTGTCCATGTTTTTGGACTGGTGGTCAGGTGGTCTGTAAATTAAACAGATTTTAAGGTGTCCAATTTTAATAATGAGTGTGTCAATGTTGGATGGTGTATTTGTAGGCTATGGTTTAGCATTTAAGACTTTTTTTTGTCATTATGAGTACACCTCCTCCCTTTTTGTTGTTCCTATGGGTGTACGAAGTTTCATAATCATTTTGTTATTAAGCTGGTTTAAATAAACTGTGTCAGTGTCAGCTAGCCACGTCTCGGTGACACATAGTATGTCAGGTTTTAGTTCGTTTAACATGTCTGTAAAGATGGGGAGTTTGTTTTTCATAGATCTGGCATTTATTAGTATGCATGATAATGTTTTTGCGCCTTTAGTGACGTGTTGGATACTTGGTTGAGGTAGATTGGTGTAGTATATGTGAATTAGTCTGTAATAGTTAATTTTAGGGTGGGAACCTATTTTTGTATGGCCAGGGTAGGTGCTGTTTCATGGTGGTCTATGTATGATTGAGATAGTCTTGTAGTTTTTGTCATTAAAGCCGTGAGTGATTGCAATTATTAGTATGATGCTTATGTAAAGTAATCTTGAGAAAAGGTTATTTGTGAGGAGCATGTTGGTTGTGAGCTTTTGAGTACCTTTCTATCACTTATTGTGTGTACTTCTGCTTTGAGAGTAGGGAGTGGGTGTGAAATATTTTCAATTTTCTGTGAGAGTTTGAGTATGGTATTGTATGTTTGTTCTTCTCTGAATCTGTGTGTGATGTGAGTATAAATTGTTACTACGTATAGATTAAACAGATTGTTACTTACTAGTTAGAAAATATCAATCTTGCATGTGCTGGTAACAGTTTATAGACTGTGGTAATTAAAGGTAACAGTTGCACTCTATCTATTATTGTTACAGATTGCAATAAAGACAGAGGGTAGGTTACTAGGAGTCTGGGTAGGTGATACGTCCTACACAGACAACTTTGCAAACATGGCTAATACGGAATCAGAACATCAAGTAGAATGGGCGACCATTAGATGAATTTCAGGTATATAATACGTTAATCATTAAACTAGTCTATAATTGTGATGTTTTAACTCCTAAGGCTGGTACTGGTTGCGCTTCGTAAAATTGGACATGCTATCTGGTGTCATAATTATTTGGGCCTTGTTTATTATCATTGTGTGTCATGGTGGTATATCACTAGGTGATGTTTCCAAAGTATTCTATGAATACATGTGATTTTTACTTTTTTTTGGAAGTCCTTATTGTTCTTTATGGATCTTATATCTTCCGATAATGCGCTCCAAAGTGTTGGAGCTGTTAAGGAAAATGCTCTATTGGACGTGATGTGCTTGGACTTTGGATAGATGCTAGGTGTAAGGTTATTGGTTCTCTTAGGTCTGTTGTCTGGGTCTTTAGTAATCATCTCTTGTAGTATGTCGGCTAAGTTGTATGTTAATATTTTTAATATCATAAGAATGGTCTTATGGGCTGTTTTTATTATCGTTGTGAGTCATAGTATTGCTCTAGGTGATGTTTCAAAAAAAAAAAGGTCTTAAACCAAATGTTATAATGCATTGGTAGCCAGTGTAGTTGGTTAAGTAGTGGTGCGATGTGTTCATATTTTGCAGAGCCTGTGATTATGCAGGCCACTGTGTTCTCTGCCATCTGGAGCATGCAGATTGCTTGTTTTGGGATACCCTGATAGACTGAGTTACAGTAATCCAGTAATAGCGTAATTACAGCTTGGACTACTGTGCAGACGTTATCCTGGCTTTCATTGTATGATATGCATTGTATGCGGTCTTATTTATGTGAAGGTTTAGGGCCTGGTCCAGAATCACTCCTAAATATTGGACTTCTTGTTTTACATTTATACTGGAACCTGATAGTTGAATTGTGTTTGGCGGGGTGAATGCTTGGTTTCTTGATATGAAAAGAGCCTCTGTTTTCGTGTAGTTTATGTTGAGGTTGTGATTATTTCTTGGAGGCAGTTAATTAGTTTTGTGGCATCTGGCTTATTGGTGTCTATTGGTGTCTACATCATTAGATCATTGGCATATAGCCTATATTGGACAATGTGCTGCTTTATGACGTTGCAGATAGGCTGTATATATATGTTAAAAAGCAGCAATGACATTGCTAAACCTTGTGGGATCCCTTATTTTATTCCAAATGGTGTGGATTTGTCTGAGCTTTCTTTTGACTTGTTGTTGTCTTTCAGTTAGTATGATCTGAACCATATTTATGTAATATGATGACGACCAATTTCTTGTAGACGCAGCAGTAGTTGTGTGATACAGTATCAAAAGGCGATGATATGTCTAGGAATATGAACAGAATACCCTTCTTGATATTGTCTATGCCCTTATGAATGTTGTCCAGTAAGGATGTTAGTAGGGTTTCTACGCCATGGTTGGCTCTGATGGTGAGGGTCTAATGGAGCACGTGAGTCAATATGGTCTTAAAGCTGCAGCTGTAGGTGTTTTCTATAATTTTGGCTAGGAATGGTAAGCTTGAGATTGGCTGGTATGCACTGGGATCCAAGACTGGCGCAGGGCTGGAGTTTGGGCAGAGCATAGGTGGAGTGAGAAATTCCACAAGTAAAAAATAAAATACTATCATTTATGCGCGTAAATGTCCCAGCCTGCAATGGAGGTGTGAAAATAGCCACTTAATCTAGTGTTTTATAAAGAAAGTTAGAGACTTCCTTGCCTTATAGAACTGCTTTAATATAGGTGCCTGAAAACAAACTAGATGTTCCCTTCTTGCTGTCAAAGGGGGTAATTCTATAACAGGCCACCTAGATTAATAGGCAGGAAAACACCTATTTCAAGCCTATTTTATAAATACAAGTCAGTCTACTTTTATTTATAAAATATTAGAGCAACTCCCTGCCCCAATCATGCTTAGAATACTGGTGTGCACATAATGCCTGCTGGAGGGCAGGTGAAAATGTCAACATATACTTTATGCGCCTATGTATGTGCCATTTTAGAAACCAGGGCTGTAGACGTCCCCAGTCTGAGGACATCCAAGTCTGAATGGGGCCATGGTGGAGGCGTGACTGAGGCATTCCTAAGAACTTGGAGGTCCCCACCTGGTCTCAGAAATGCCCTGGACATCCTGAATAGCATCTAAAGTTATACCTGCTACAGGCATGATGTGGCATTTTGAAAAGTGCTCATTTTATCGGGCAAATATCTAGAAGGTGTGGAGCTACACTAATATCTCCTGTATTTTATACTGACGGGGAATGGGGGGGGGGCGCTCATGTTTTCACTTTGCTATGCCACTGGATAGCCCCTTATGCAAGCTTTCCTGAGATGGACATTCCCAACCCAGTTATCCCTACTGAGGATTTTGTGTTGCCACCCGTGTGCACATTCAGGACAAGGACACCTATGTCTCTGAAAAGAGCTAGAGACATAGAAGGTTTAACTTGGACATCCTTTCTAAAATCCCCCTCTATATGTAAATGTGTTTTTATGCATAGCGTCCCCAAAATGGGTACGCTCAAAGTTTATGCCTCAGGTCATATTAAACCATGCATAAAACAATTCAATCACACAATATTTTATTAGGAACAAATGTAGAATGAATGCATTACAAAAAGTTCTTTGATATGTTCACCTGCAGAACTGATAAAGGAACTTGAAGCAAGAGTTTAGTAAAATTTGCTAAATTTATCGTACGCTTGAAAAGTAGCATTTTTTCAACAAGAATGCAATCAGTCATTCTCTCAAATAAGCTCGATTTTCGTTTAATATATTGTTTTTAATCAAATATATTTGTATGTAGAATTTACAGTGATTCCATTCTGAGTACGATACATATTTCTGCCGTCCCCGTTATGGGGACGCTATGCATGAATGGGTAGGGCGTTTGCGATGAGCGATAATATGAACAATTATGTGTAACAGAGCATGTGCAGTATGCAATTATTCCACAAATCATGCTATTTTTATTTATTTTTTTAACATTTCTTATATACCACCTTTCATGATATCAAGGCGGTTTACATTGAACAAACTGAAATTACATTGAACAGGGCATTATATCTTGGAGATAACTATTTTACAGGGAACATGGGCAATGGAGGGTTAAGTGGCTTGCCCAAGACCACAAGGAGCACCTGTGGGACTAGAAACCCCAGTCCTTCCGGCCCAAGGTTGCTGTCCTCTAGTGGGATTTGAACCCCTGACCTTCCGGCCTGAAGTACCTTGCCCCGACCACTAGGCCACTCCTCCACTCCTATAAAGAGTCAAGTAACCATCATCTCTGAGCCAGCTGTTCGCAGGTCAGTAAACCATAAACATGCATCCCACCCCCCACTACCTCATGGCTTACCTTACACTCCTCCACACTTTAGCACCTTACACACATGGCATCAGACCCAACACACAAACTCCCTTACTCCACCTCCATACCACCCAACCTGCACGGATACCATGGTCATCCCTCCCTAAAGGGCCCTAACACACTAAGCCAACAGCTTGCAAAATGCACAGTACCAAACATACAATGCCCTCTCATCTCACAAACAGTGCATGCACCAACCCAATCATAACATCCGACATCAGATGTGCTTTACTGAACGCCAGATCAATCAGAAACAAGCCAAATACTATCCACAACCTCATCCTGGACCAAAAACTGGACATAATTTGCATCACAGAGACCTGCCTTGACGACTCAGACCAGGTTATCTTAAACCAAGTAACCCCAACAGACTACTCAGCATTCAATTGCATCAGAGCGCAAAAGAGAGGAGGAGGTGCACTGATACTAGCCAGAAAAGACTACAGATTCAAAATAATCTCTATCAGTAACTCGACCGAGTCCAGCACAATCAACATATCTAATAAGTACCTCAGCATCTGCCTCACCTACACGCCCCCTGGAGCCACAGCTGAACATCTCTCCACGGTGCTTGAAGCAATATGTGCACACAGTAGACAGCACAAACCCCTCATTGCACTAGGAGACTACAATTTAACCTCCACACCTACCAAGGAAGCTACAGCATTCCTAAAGGCCATGGCGTCACTAAAATACTAGACAAATCCATTTTTTAGAGGATTTACAGAGCAATAAGACTAGAAAATATAGAAAAAATTGCCCCAAATCGTGCAAATGCTGATATATACTATTCTTATAAATCTATATAGGGTCTAAAAAAATGGGACCCAATTTCCATCTACTTATATAAAGAAATTATTCATATATATTTCCCAACAAATTTATTTTTTTCTCTTTTGGATGTGGGTCTCAGAATGAATGGGGGAGGATAACTACAGGCCACAGTAGCTGAAAAGCCTGAGAAAGTCCTCACCCCTTCTTTACATCAAGGACTCCGACCATCCAATTTTTCATATATAGCTAAAATGTCCTTTCTAAAGCAGATTTATCAAAATTGAGCTCTGCAAACTCTATTCAATTCATGACCACCAATGATTATTGATTGCAAATATACTCCAAATTGTCAAGAGAGGGATATATTCAAAAATTAAGTCCAGGTTATAGACAACCGTGCTACACGGGAGAACCAAACTAGGTTTAAAATACTACCTGAATCTTTGCTTATAACTTTTCTTTATATCATTCCTGTAGCAATAGGTTGTATTAGTCCAATGACTTATCTGTGCTGAAAATCATAACAGGTCCCTCTGTTTTCCCGACGCGGACTTCCAGCGCTGACGCGTCTCACCGCTCCCACGGTTTCTTCGGGGGATACTCGGTTCTCGCGGCGTGTCATGCAAAAATCATTAAATTCCTTTCAAGAAACAGCTTCAAGAAAAAAGAATAAAAATCAGTAAGAAAATGCATATCTATAATCAATTTTGTAAGGAGAGAACCCTTTTGTGTAGAATTTGATTCGACTAAAGGTAATTTCTAAAGTCAAACAGGCTGGCCGAGAGCTTTACCTTGTAGCTTTTGTATTCATAGTCAAAAAAACGCCGTGCTTGCGTGCAACGGTGCTCTCATTACCAAGTTTTAAACTGAAAGCAGCCTATCAGCAGGTAGCTTACTACACTGAATGGGATTCAATGAATTCAGATCAGCTCTCTGAGACAGTATTTCCACCATCCAAAAGAAAATGAAATGTAAAGTGAATTAAAAACTATTCATGAAATACATACTGATCCGCTCACTTAGGCATTTACGATCCATGCTGGAACCAAATGACTTCAGGACTATATACCAGGCGTTGATCATACCTCATTTTGACTACGCCAATGCCATCCTACAAGGCCTGTGTGATTTAGCCTTGTGTGTTTCCGAATTTTATTATGCCGGACAGCGAGTTTTTTTGCAATCGTCTACTACATGCGCATCTTGTAAGGTAGTATATGTAATTGTATGCCCCTGTGGATTGGCCTATATAGGCAAAACTTCCCGCATTTTTAGGACAAGGTTGAGGGAGCATAAGAGTAGATTGAAGCATAAAGTGCTAGAGGCTCCGATAGTCCGTCATTGTTTATCTAAAGGACATGAGTTTCAAGATCTTAGGTGCCTTTGCTTAGCTCAGGTTCTCCGAGGGTATGGTAATAGAACTCTTGATGCAGAGCTATTACTTAGGGAACAACGTTTTATATTTAAACTCGATACAGTAGAGCCCCATGGTCTTAACATGGGGATAGATTGGACCGCTTGTTTGTGATAACTCCGAATGAGAAGTTAGATGGGAGTATGTTTTAGGGTTTGAGTCAAACACCCTATGTTTCAATATAGGAATCGGGCATAATGTTTACAAGTCTTTTCCCGTAGTGATTAGCCGCTAGAATGTTAATAGGTTTGTAGATTGGTAGTGCTTTTAATATTACAACATGTGAATAAAGTTTTCGCTTTATGAGATAGCGGTGAGATTAGGGTAATTTGGTTTGAACAGTGAAGATAGATCGGGCAATTTTGGATTAGCGATTAAGTTCTGTTATTCTAGTGAGGGGAGTAGAGAGGGGAGGAGCTTGTGGTATCTGTTGAATAATGGGACTTTAAAAATGGAGGATTGTAGCCTGATTCCGCATGCGCGGCGTTTTTCCCAGCCCGGGAAAGAGATTGACAAACCGGTTATTGAGTAGGGCTGTGGTTTAAAAGTGAGCGTTGGCAGCATTTGCGGTAAGGTTTTTAAAAAGTTCTTATGGTGAGTTAGGCATTTTAGAAGTAAGTAGAGATATGGGGTAGAATGTAATAAAGTTTATTTATTTTTAGGTAGTACCATTATGAAACCAGTTATAGGATCCCCTGAGGAACCATTAATGTGAAACGCGAGAGTGGTACCTGAGGCAAGCGTCGGGATCAAGAAAGCACAGTGAAGAAGTTCAGCCCAATGTTATGTGTTACCATTTGATAGAATAGATTGAATTATGGTGTGGGAGAGTTGAACTATTGGACTGACTCATACATTATGAATTTACATAAGGTCATTGATGCGATAAGGCACTTTTCTTTCCAGGACGTGAGTCGGAAAGTAGTGCCGAATAAGTCTGAGACCTTGTTTCATAATTGAGTCGATTAATTGTTTGAAATTTAAGTAGAAGTTTAATAATCTTCTAAATGCACATTCAAGTTAGCAGTGAACGACTTGTACTCTAATGATCCTAATACAGAGCCAAGCATTTGGAATAAAACAACCTGATCAATGAATGTAAGCAGCAGCACCATACCAATTTAATCATTTATTTATTTAGTATACATTTGTATACTGCTACTTCCAGCGATCAGCAGCAGTTTTTTTTTTTATTACAGATTGGAAATTGTCAAATCATGACAGGAAATTTTTGAGGTATAAACACATTGATTAGACAGGAAAGCACAGCACACAGAGAACTATTTTACAGGGAACATGGGCTATGGAGGGTTAAGTGGCTTGCCCAAGACCACAAGGAGCACCTGTGGGACTAGAAACCTCAGTCCTTCCGGCCCAAGGTTGCTGTCCTCTAGTGGGATTTGAACCCCCGACCTTCCAGCCCGAAGTACCTTGCCCCAACCACTAGGCCACTCCTCCACTCATGAGATCTGTCAACAAACCAAGGGAACTCTTTAGCATTGTTCAGCTCAATAAAGACACCACTCAGCACTATACCCACCATCTGGACCCACAGGAACTTGCTAACCATATAAAATCAAAGAGCACCATTCATACATGCTCCCCTCTCTCCCAGACAGATAACCTTGAAATGGAAGAACCACACCAAACCTGGGAGGACTTTAGCATACTATCAACACAGCAAATAGAAGACATAGTGAACAGCCTCAATACAACCACCTCACCATCTGATCCATGCCCAGTGGCATGGATCAAAGCCACCAGAAGCCAACTTACCCACTATATTCACAAGATCATTAAGGAATCCCTCCAGCAGGGATATATGCCACAATCCCTGAAGCAAGCCATGATATGGCCGATGATCTAAAGCAGCGCACTAAACCCCTCTGAACCAAAATCCTACTGTCCCATCTCCAGCCTACCATTCCTCAAAAAAATTATTGAAAAGATAGTGCAAAGACAACTTCAGGACCACATAGACATGAATGCCCCACTGGACATCCACCAGCATGGCTTTAAACCACAGCACAATGTGGAAACTCTACTCACCTCCCTCTTTGACAATCTCCTAAGAGGCATAGATAAAATAAAGAACGGATTCCTGCTAGTGCTCATGGACATCATGGCAGCCTTTGACACAGTGTCCCACAGCAGATTGCTGCAACGCCTGCAGCAGATTGGAGTATGTAAGAATACCCTAAAATGGTTCATCTCCTACTTGGAAGACTGGATGCAGCAAGTCAAATGCGCCCAAAAGAATACTCTGCAGTTCCCCGTCACACAAGGAATACCACAAGGTTCAGCACTGTCATCTATACTCTTTAATATAGACCTGGACGAGCAAATACAAAAATGGAACACTGTCATCTACAATGCAGCAAAAGCCAAAGAACACAAAACAAGGCAAACACCCAATCTCAGCAGACAGCACACTCCATGGTACTCAAAAGACATATGCAATGCAAAGAGACAACTAAGACAGCTAGAGCGCCGCTGGAAGTGCACCAAATCTCCCTCCACACAGGCATTATACATGACAAAACAAAAGAAATACAACGATCTCATCAATGAAACAAAAAAGGAGCACCACACAAACATCATACTAAAAGCCTACAACAAACCAAGAGAACTATTTGAGATAGTAAAAAACCTAACAAACGAACCCAATCCCGAAAAAGACGTGAAGATCGACCCACAAGTCTTCGCAGATCACCTTCAAGAGAAACTAGAAGCTAGGCCGCAACAACCCACAAACAAAACGGCCAACCATACCAGAACCACCACAACTTGGGAGAAATTCTACACTCCATCCACAAAACAGCTATCAGACATCATCACCACGCTCAACACTAGCACCGCGCCAACAGACCCATGCCCGGTAACCTGGATCAAGGCATCAAAGGACAGCTACATAAAAACCATACACAACATAGTACACAACTCCCTGACACAAGGCATAATGCCAGACCAACTGAAGCTAGCTACCATATGACCAATCCCGAAAAAATCCACATTAGACAAAAGCAACCCAGCAGCTTACCGGCCAATCTCCAGCATACCACTGATGGCAAAGATCATAGAAAAAGCAATACAACACCAACTCCAAGACCATGTCGACACTCATGCCCCGCTGGACTTACACCAACACGGCTTCCGTCCAAACCACGGAGTCGAAACTCTACTACTATACCTACTCAACGACATATTCCAAACCATAGACAACCACAAAAAAGGAACACTAATGATCTTCCTTGACATATCAGCTGCCTTCGACACAGTGGACCACAAAATCCTTCTAACCAGACTACAGAACATCAGAATAAACGGCACCACCCTAAGATGGTTCAACTCCTACCTAACTGACCGACAGTTCCAGGTCAAGCTCGGTCCCAACACATCCCAACCTGTGAAGATCAAGCAAGGGGTACCACAAGGCTCTGCCCTATCAGCTCTACTATTCAACCTCTACATATAACCGATCTGCAACATCATGAAAGAGCACCAGATTCACTACACCATATACGCAGATGACATCATGATCTACACCCCAGTCAACCTCGACAACCCAGACTACACAGGTATAACAGACTGCCTCAACAACATGTCCACCTGGCTGCACGACAACAACCTGACCATAAATTACAACAAGACAGAAGCACTTCTCATCACACAAAACAACAGCTTCAACCCGCCACCCTCCATCAAAGTCAACAACGCAACCATACTGTTAAAGGATGAGGTGAAATATCTCGGAGTAACACTCGATAAAGGGCTAAACTTCCAATCACACATCAGCAGAACCACCAAAAACGCTTACTTCAAAATGAGAATAGTTAGACGCCTCAAACCGTTCCTCACACACGAACACTTCCGCACAGTCTGCCAAGCTCTAATAACCCCCATACTGGATTTCTGCAACCCAATCTATACTGGCATGTCAAAACAATCGCTCAACCACTACAAATGGCCCAAAACATGGCAGCATGAATAATAGCCGGTGCATCCAAACAAGGAAAACATTACCCCCATACTAAAAGAGCTGCACTGGCTCCCAATCAGCTCACGTATCAGATACAAGACAATCCTAAACATATTCAGGATCAAACACAAGAACTCCGCACTCAGCCTCATACAACCGGACGCCAGCACAAGACCCAGAAGAAGAGCCACGGCAGCCTACATAAAGACATGCAAGTCAACCGCACGAAGAGCGCTGTCAATGGCAGCTCCGTGGAATGCCCTCCCCGATGAACTGCAAGCCACAGAAGACATCAAGGACTTTAGGAAACAACTAAAGACTCTACTATTCCTGGAGCACTATGGCCCGAACACATTTTGAGACCTTCAACCATGGACTAACAACTTCCCCGCACGCTCTTTGCACAATCTCTGTATAAAGCTCATGATGTAAATAGCGCACACTAATCATCACGCCCACACACACACATCACTGTACATTTATTCACACCTTGAACCCAAATACAATTCATTTGATTGTTTGCTGTGTAACTGCCTTGATTAAAGGAAAAGGCGGGATAGAAATACCATTAAATAAATAAATAAAAATATATACATTCAACCCATATGCAACATCATCAAATGCCACAAACTTCACTATCACCTCTATGCTGACGACATCATGGTATATGCTCCAATCAACCTACAATCACCTGACACCACACAAATAACCAGATGCCTTGAAGATATGAGCGCCTGGCTCTCCACTGATAACTTGATGGTCAACTATGACAAAACAGAGGCAATGTTCGTCACCAGAGACTCCACCTTCATTCCGCCACAAACAATCAGCATTCTAAACAAACCGCTAACAGTCAAAGATGAAGTGAAGTACCTGGGCATCACCATGGACAGAGCTCTGAACCTAAAATCTCACATTGCTAAAACCGCATCTAGGGCCTACCTCCGTTTGAGGACCATCAGAAAGCTCAAGCCAATCCTCAACCAGGACCACTTCCACACAGTGTGCCAAGCAGTTATCACACCACTGCTTGACTATGGAAACTCACTATACCAGGGCCTCCCCCAGCAGACCATACACCCACTTCAAATGGTGCAAAACACTGCAGCACGCATCATTACGGACACTGCAAGATCTGAGCACATCACCCCCATCTTACAGTAGCTGCACTGGCTCCCAATGATTGCCAGGACAAAATTCAAAACAATCTTGAACATCTTCAAAATCTTTCACCATCGCTCAGCAGATGCACTCCAGGATATCATAACAAGAGAAATCAGCAATAGACCAAGAAGAACCAATAATGACAACAGGTTCTGTACACCCGCAGCATATCATAATACTGAGCAAGCAACCTCTAGAAGAGCTCCCTCAAAACTGGCGCCCACACTGTGGAACTCCCTCCCTATGGTCCTAAGGACCCTGAACGATACCAAAGACTTTCGCAAGGCCCTCAAAAACCTGCTCTTCACAGAAGCCTATGAGCAAACAGACACACAATAGTCACCACCCAAACAGAACACCATCTACCTTCACCAATTTGACACCATCTACCCATCCCCAATTAGTATAATTCAATGTATTTACGTTCGTTAGTACCCCTCATGTTAAATGTAACCCTCCAATTATGTTGTGATCGCTTTGATTGAAGGATACGGTGGTATACAGATCTCTCTAAATAAATAAATAAATGAAATAAATGGGGGACGTGAGGGGGTGAAGCTGCACTTGAGCGAGGGTGGGGCATGGCCAGTCAGCAACCATGGGTGCACAGGTCCAATCCATAGGGTGGCCCTGTACGTCCGGGGCCGTGGACATAGACAGGGAATGAGGCTACCTGCAGAGATGGAGGAGGTCTCCCTGGTCATCTGGGGACTCCAATTCCAGTCTGGAAAGAGAGTAGGGGGGGGCTGCATATAATACCCACAGCTGGACACTGCCCATGTGTGGCTGGACCGAGGTTCCGGCTACAGGAAGTGATGTCAATGGTGGTGGCTGGTGCATGTGGCATGTATGGCATGAGGGAGGAGTGGTCTAGTGGTTAGGACAAGGTACTTCAGGCCGGAGGGCCGGGGGTTCAAGTCCCACCTGGGGACAGCAATCTCAGGCCGGAGGGACTGGGATTTCTAGTTCTATAGGCACTCCTTGTGGTCTTGGGCAAGCCACTTAACCCTCCATTGCCCATGTTCCCTGTAAGTATTAGCGTATGTGTGTCATATCCCCTTGTGTTAAATGTATCCCCCAATTGACCGCTTTGACCCGGTGAAAAGCGGAATATAAATACAGCTAAATAAATAAATAAATAAATGTATGGTGCCATGGGGCCAATGTGACAGGATGCCATGGCCCAGTGGCCCTATGCAGGAGTCAGACTGAGGTAGCTGGGCATGTGGCTGTGCATGTGGGTGACAAGAACCGGGGCCTGGCAAGCATGCCCAGACCCGAGCCCTGACTCAGCCTCTGTGGGCATGTCTAGCCCCCATGGGGGCAGACAAGGGCGAACCTCTGGGTGTCTCAATCCCAATCATTCACACAGGGTGCTGGATGGGTGGTTTGGAGGATTCCACCATGTGGGTTGGGTCCTCTGGGCTCTGTACCTGTAACAGCCACCTGCCATGGTTGCATGTACAGGGCAAACCCTACCCGCCTCCCTTCCCATGCCAACCCAGTCACCCCCCACCAACCCAACCACCCCAGCGGGGCAGGCCTATTTCATGCGAACTGTGACTGGACATCCTGCACACCTTGCAAGGCTTGTAGAGCAGGTCACCACCAAACTGGTCCAGGCACCGTAAATGGCTCTTCAGCAGACTAAGCATCTACTTGATGACTGAGCGTGTCTGCCGGTGTGCTTGGTTGTACCGCTACTCCTCTGGCATGAGTGGTCTGATGAATGGGGTCATCAGCCAGTAGCGAAGTGGGTAGGCTTGGTCACCTGCAGGGTTGGGGGGGGAGGGTACAAACAGGGTCAGTCAATCCTGCCACTGATGGGGATGGTTGCCCAGATGTGACGTCCACCTCTGCTATCCTCCCCCCCCCTGCCTATACAGGATGGTGGACCTTGGGCTGGTCTGCAGGCCCCTCGGCCCCCACGAGGAGTGTGGCAGGCACTACCACTGCATGTCCCAGATCTGACTCACCCCCCCCCCCCCGTGTGCAGGTCCTGTACATCAGTTTTCGCCTCCATGGGACCTGTGTGTCACGTGTGGAAACTGATAGGAACCTGTGGGCTGGAGTGGCCACTATTGGCTCCGGGGTACTGGGGCCTGCCAGTCCCTGGTCTCTCTTAGTGTGGCAGACCATATGTCCCTATGTTCACACCTCCCCATACCAAGCTATGCATGCCCATGCAGGCCAGTGTGCCCATGTTGTACATCCTATCCAGTGGTATAGAACATGCTGTATTGAAGTTCTCTCATCACCATGCCCACTTGTCACAGGTGTGCAGCCCCCCATGCAGGCATGCAGCAGTGGTGGTGTGACTGGTGTCCCTGGCCATTGGTGTGTGCCCCACACCCATGCACGTCTCCATGTTGGCTATGGATGGCCAGCAGGCACATGGCAGCCCATACCCCTGTGCTGTGCGGTAACCCGCATGCATGTGTGCAGCCCTCTGTGCTGTCTCAACTTACCCAGCATCCAGCCACCGGTGACGGTCTCATGTGTCTCTGACTGGGCAAGGTTGAAAGCATCGTGGCATGACCCAGGGAAGCATGCCATGACATCGGTGATTAGCATGTCAGCAGTGCATATGATCTGCATATTCAGTGAATGGTAGGCCTTCCAGTTGCAATATGCAGCCTCATGGTGGTGCGGGGACATAGGGCCACATATGTGCAGTCAATTGTACCCAGGACAGGCGGGAAGTCAGCAATCTCATTGAGCAGCAGCATGACCTGCTGCTGCTGGTATGGGGCATGCAGGAAGGAGATATACTGTGCAGCACATGCCACAAGGGCATCCAGGACCCCAGTGATAAAGCGTGACACTGCTGCCTGGTTAAAGCCCACTGCCATTGCTATCACCAGCTAGAAGGAGCCAGTTCCCAAGAAGGTGAGGGCTGTGAGTACCCTCATGTGGATAGTAACTGTGTCCTGTCTGTGTGTGGGTGGTGCAAGGTCTGCCTGCAGCTCCAGGCACAGGTCATGGATGGCAGCACAATCAAACCTGTATCAGGCCATGCAGAGCTCATTACTCAGGCCCAGATACTGGCAGCGCAGCCTGTGCATGTTGAGATATGGGTGTCACCATCTGCCCCTCCAGTGATCTCATTCTGCACAAGCAAGCAAGGCTGTGACAAGTCATGTGGATGTCTCCTTCCGCTACTTCACATGTCTGGCTGTGACAGCATCTCATAGCTGTGTTCACCCACTGGCTTGCCCAGCCTCTCTCCTACATGGGGCAACAACACCATGGCACCATGTTGCCACAGCTACATGCAGCCACCTGCCATCCACACATTTTATTTATTTGACAGTTTTTTATACCACTTTATCATTTACATTATAACTTAAACTTGGTAATGTACATTAAACAGGGACATTGATAACTTGGATTTTTCTGAACAATTGAGGGTTAAGTGACTTGCCCAAGGCCACAAGGAGTGCTAGTGGGAATTGAATCCTGGTCTCTTGGTTCCCAAGCCAGTGCTCTAACCATTAGGCTACCCCTCCACTCCTGCCCCCACCCAGGCCTGCAGGACCCAGAGTCAGGAAGGGGTCAATCCCCTGCACATCCCTACCTGTACATCCTGTCCCTGGCTCTCCACCATCCAGAATTCAGGGGGGGACAAAGTCCACCTCCATGGTGGGATACATCCCTGTGCATGTCACTAACCCGGATACACAGAGCTGCCCTTGAAGTCTGCCCTGTATGTACATGGTCCTTGCGGCACATCCATCACATACCTGCCCCACCCATGGACCACGCACACCCATACAAAGCCTGTGCTCCCATACATGCAGCTCTACCTGCAGCGGGCTCTATTTCACCATTGCCAGCTGCACACATTGTGTGTCTGGCAATTATGTTCACTTGGCCTGACCCACTATTCTCTGAACAGGACAGGCCCCTTGGCCCCTACATTAGCTACCCAGGGCTGGTGGCTGCATGAGGCCATCTCCCAAAGGGGTGGTGATGGGGTGGAGAGGCTACATGTGCAGAGCAGCATTGGGCAGTTGCCCACCCAAGGTGGTCAGTGGGACCATGGTGCCTGCCATTGGAGAGGGGTGGGGGGGGGGGGTAGGCCTGATGGCCATATGGCCTTTCACTGCCCCTGGATGCAGAGTCCTTTCTGTGAAGCAATAGGTGTGCGGCAGTGGCACCACTGGCCATTCCTATCAGCTATGTGTGGCCTATGTCGCCTCACCCCCCCTCACTGTCCCCTAATAGTGCACCCTTCGGTTTTTCCCCTCTCCTACAGCCCACCCTCTTTGCGGCACTGCCACAGCCCTTGTTGAGTGCTATGCATCTGTCACCTCACAGATCCCCATCTACATCTACACAGGGTGCCTTCACTGTCATCCTGGGGGGCACTGTCACACCATGTTGGCATGGCTCTGGCAGACACTGTACATTAGGCACACATGGCACCTACCTATGTGTGGTCACTGGGTTGTCATCCAAAGGTCAGGATATTGTCTCAGTAATGTTATGCACCGTTGACAATGGATATGACTGTTGAAAGGGCAAAGGTCCAGCCATGGATGCACTTTATACCTGTCAGGCACATCTAGGTGTTGCCGCACACAGGAACATAGACGTCCTGCACGTGTCTGTATGCCTACACTTGAATGTATGCATAAACGTGGCCTATATTCTGTGTGCCAATATGTCTCCACCACTACATGTCTTCCTGTCATGCCCTCATGGCTTAGACATCTTCCCGACCTGCTGTGCTGGTTTGGACATGTTCCTGGGCAGCTACATCTGTGCTTGGGGATTTTCTGTGCGTCTGTGCATTCGCCAATGGACCCCAGAGTCTCAACATGGAACACAGCTTCAACAATGGCAAACTGACCCTTCTCATAGAGGCAATTCTTGGTGACTGTGCTACCCCGATGGGAACAGAGGAGTGCAAGCTGAGTGCTTATGAGCATCAGCGGTGGTGGTTGGCCATCTGTTGCTGACTTAATGCCATACACCATAACAACCATGAGATTGAGGACCTGAAGTGGAAGTGACGACAGGTGCGTCGGGAGAAGTGTGCAAAGGCACACAGTGGTGGTCCAGATGGTCAGGGGCCACAGCTTATTGACCAAGAGAGGTGGGTCCTGGCAATGGTTGACTCT
The DNA here is from genome assembly GCA_033557465.1 of Ichthyophis bannanicus. Classification (NCBI taxonomy): domain Eukaryota; kingdom Metazoa; phylum Chordata; class Amphibia; order Gymnophiona; family Ichthyophiidae; genus Ichthyophis; species Ichthyophis bannanicus. The sequence goes on along the minus strand of CM066034.1, from coordinate 960,164,541 downwards.
TTTACATTGGAGGGTGTCAGTTACTTGGATACCACAAAGATGGCAGGGGACAGAGGTACATGCATGATCTGTCTTCTGCCTCCTATATGGCCTCTCTCTCTCTATGTATCCTGCATCTCTGGTTTTGGGCCACCTCCTCACCTCCCACTGCACCTTTCACATATCCCCCCTCAGGGTGTTCATTCATCACTCATGGCCATGTCACACTTCCACCTTTCCCTCTGCTACCATTCCCACGGGCTCTGTGGTTGCAGACTGCACTGTGTTGCATGTCTCATAAGAACATAAGAACATAAGATATGCCATACTGGGTCAGACCAAGGTCCATCAAGCCCAGTATTCTGTTTCCAACAGTGGCCAATCTAGGTCATATGTTCCTAGCAGTTTCCCCAAGAGACACAAGTTCCACAATGCTTGTACTGGGTCAAGCATTTATATCTTCGGTCACTTCTTAATAATGGTTTATGGACCTTTCCTCCAGGAACTTGTCCAAACCTTTTTTAAACCCAGCTACACTAACAGCCTTTACTACATCCTCCGGTAACAAATTCCAGAGTTTGATTACACGTTGAGTGAAAAAATATTTTCTTTTATTAGTCTTAAATAGTTTACCCTGTAGCTTCATTGCATGTCCCCTAGTCTTTCTATATTCTGATAAGGTAAACAATCGATCTACGTTTACCCGTTCCACTCCGTTCATTAATTTATAGACTTCTATCATATCTCCCCTCAGCCGTCTCTTTTCCAGGTTAAAGAACCCTAACCTTTTTAGCCTTTCTTCATAGGAGTATCCTTCCAACCCCTTTACCATTTTGGTGGCTCTTCTCTGTACCCACACATCTGCACTGCTGTGCTCTGGGTCCTTCTCCCTACACCTAGGCATGTGTGTGTGTGAGTGTGTGTGTGTGTGTGTGTGCGCACACTGGCTACATGCATCCATAATGGTTTGCTCAGTCTTGCTTCTCCCAACAATGGTGCTGCGGGTCCCAGCACTGCTCCCTTGCCAGCCATGCCACCAGCTGCTCCACCACTTCCCCAGTCACCTTCACAGGCTGTAGCCTCTGTGGTGCCAGCAGAGACAGATGGATAGCACCCAGGGAGTCCTAGTGACATGGCCACTGGGCCTGCTGATGCAGAAAGGGAGGAGGATACCACATCAGAGCATGGGGAAGTCCAGGCCCCTCTGTCACCAGAGCCACCAGGGCAACTGGGAGAGGCCATTTACAGGAAGTAGCTATGGCAATGCACATCTGTGTTGCTGGTGCAGTGCGCACAGTGCCTGCTCTCCTACAATAAGGCACATTCACAGCACATGCACATGAATATGGAGCTTCTTTGCTGGGGTATTGCACTCTAGAAGAAGCAGCTGGCACTCCAGGAGTGGCAACTGGCCCTCCAGCACAGCAGCTGGCTGCAACAGCCCAGTCTGATGCCTCCATAGGCCACCTTGGAGTGAACATTGTGGCCCTTGTCAGCCAGCTGGACAGGTCACAGGGTGCTCCTGACCCCATCCCCACTCCTGGGCTGCCATCTGTGGTCACCGGGACTATGACACCACCTCTGCCACAGTTCACTGCTGCTGTGGCACCTGCCCACATTCCTGTGCCTGCAACCATGCCTTCCGCCAGCAGGGTAGTGACACGCACCACTGCACAGGTGGCATCAGCTGGAGGGTGCATTACCGGAGAGCAGTCCAACATCATGGGTCCCGTGCCTCTGGGATGCAGGGCTACCTATGGAATTATCCCCTTTCCATGGGGCTCGGGTGCGGGAGCACAGTGGGGACACCAACAGCCACAGTTCATCCTCAGGAGACAAATCTCCCTCCCCTCTGGAACATGTCCCAGCACTGGGAGCCAGCAAGCGGGCCTCAAGGCAGGGGAGGGCAAGAGGGCTAGCAAGGGTACATGGGGACAGCACTAATCCTGGCCCAATGGGTATGCCTGGGGTGTGCTTTAACTGGGTTTATGTGGGTGGGATTTGTGGGGAGTAGGTGGAGATGTTGTGCCGTGGGCTGTGGTGGGTCACATGGGCGTGTGGTGTGGGCAGTATTTTGTTGGGAGTGTCACATGGGTGGAAGGTCATGTGCAGAATGGCATTGTTTGTGCAAGCCTCTGTAGGTGATGTATGCTCTGTATATTTGTATCTCTGCTCTCTGCACTTCAGTACACACCTTGGTTCATCATCGGCTTGTCTCCATATCTCCTTTGTAGCATTCTCCAGGGACATGCTCATTTGTGTCTGTTGTCATGGTGCCTGCACGCTGATCTTCTTTGGTCTATCTCTTGCTCTTATTTCATGTTTCTGTTGGTCTAATTTGCACGTCTAGCCTCTGGCTGCCGCACATACATGGCCATGCACAGAATACCACTTGTACATCGCTGCAGATGGCCATGTCTGGGTCTGCCCCTGTCCCGCCTCTTTTCTGGATGTCCAGGATTCCACATCCACCTGACCTGTATGTGTACTTCGTTCCCATTTTGGAATACGGTTTTCAACGTCAACGTCATTTGGACATTTACAAGACATGTCTATGTGCCTTATTTGTGGTTTGGAATGACCCCCATAGTGTCCAAACTGTCTTCTAGGATTCAAGGGTCCCCAAAAACATCTGTGCTAACTGGGATGCATCATGAACATCCATATTCCTCTCCAAATCTGCCCAGTCCTTCCACAGTCCCGCAACAACCTGTAACATAGAATTTCTAATGCAGACCCCATGTTAACTATTAGCGTGGCATCCTTAACACATGGCAAGCTCCAAGCTAATAGTGCACAGTAGTAAACATGCCCCTATATGCCCAAAATCAATTTAATGCACATGTGCCTAGGAATTAGCATGCATTGAAGTCAATTCACAGCCATTAAAAAAATTCTAGAGTATGGTGAAAATTGTATTAAGAAAAAGTTTGAAACAAACCAAAAGGTATTTGAAAATAAGGCAAAACAGTCTAAAAATAACGCAAAAAGAACCCCCATATTTTTCCATTTGCATCCCTATTATATATCATCTCTGCTTTTGCTTTTACCTTTTGCTTTTACTTCACTCATATTTTCAGTCCATTTCAAATTAGATTAGTGTATAAATCTGTGCTATCAGTCTACTGTACACTGAGCTGGATAAGAAGCATATATTTGATTCAAGTTTCAGTGGAGGCTTCCTTTGGACTTCTTAAGGCTTCAACATGCATGCTCAATATTTAGAAAACATTGTTAATCGCAGAACTTGAATTTGCAATATCTAGTTAACCTGAACAGATAAATTCACTTTAGCAAGTTGAAAAAAAATTATGCTTGCATTAAATTAAATCCTTCCGAACATCTATTACATCCTTAGCTGGTTTATAGAAAATAGAAGTATTTATTACCCCTAGTTTTGTTTGTCTCTTGCTCAACCTCTCCCTGTTTATTGTTAACACTCCTTAAAATGTTACATTTTTAGTTTTACCCCTACTCCCTTCTTATTTTTATTTATTTAGCTGTATTTATATCCTGCTTTTCACTGGGTCAAAGCGGTCAATTGGGGATACATTTAACATGAGGGGATATGAGACACACACACTAATACATACAGGGAACATGGGCATTGGAGGGTTAAGTGGCTTGCCCAAGACCACAAGGAGTGCCTATAGGACTAGAAATCCCAATCCCTCCGGCCTGAGATTGCTGTCCCAAGGTGGGACTTGAACCCCTGACCCTCAGTACCTTGTCCTAACCACTAGACCACGCCTCCCTCTTATCCAGTTACATTCATTGTAAGTCATTACTCTAAATTAATTGTAAACTGCCTTGACTTTTAGATAACACAGTATAAAAAAAGCCGTTACAGAAAATAAATAAATACAATTAAATTCAGGGTCAGAACATTTAAAATGCTATAAAATTAAATATAATTATTCCAAATCTATTTAGGAGCATGCACTTATTTATAGACCATTAGAGCTATGTGGAGGGCGGATAGCTCATAGTGCAATGATACCACTTGTAAAGTTTATAATCATTTAATTAGTTTTCCTAAGGTACTGGGTCAAGTTTAAATTATGTAAATACATGGTACCAGGGCTTTTTTGAAGGGGGTACTTGGTGGTTACGAAGTTGCCTGCTAAAATTGACCCATAGCCCTCATGTATTAATGAAAGAGACTTGCCTATGAGTACCATCATCTTTTTTTTTTTTTTTTGCATGGCACGCTTTGTAAATGATGTAAAGCAGAGTTAAATGTTACTTTACTGCTCTAACATTTGGAATTGCCTATTTTCCTGTACATTGACAACTGCTAAAATCTTGGCTATATTGTAGACATATAACATCAAAAGCTACATCTCTAGATTCTCTTTCTACTGGGACTGCCATTCATCTTGAAGCTTACAACAGCATTAGGGATATGAATGTAACTATTTTCCAAAGAAGTCTTAAGATGAGACTTGAATATTACACTAGTGCATACAGAAGAAAAATAATGTGAAATAAGATTTTCCCAATTAAGTTGGTTATCACTCTAGATTTGAAAGCCAAGGCAGTGCACTAGACAGAAGGTATGCGGCCAGAGCAGTCAACACTGAAGCAGCAAATAATTTAATTTCAGATATGTATAGTCTACGTTTTTGACTATAAGACAAGCAAAGTGAATCACAGTAACACAATTGAAAAACCTAACAAAAATATCTAAAAGCAACCAAATTTGTATGAGTGTACGCAGTTCTGAAACGCTTCATTGCTAATTTTAATAGCACCATTGAATAGCTTTTGTCTTTTAATATGGTTTATCACAATACAAATCCAATAAAACATTAAGGAAATATGCCACAATAACCATCAAAAACATTCAAGGAAAATATAAAAAAGCAAGAAAGAATTGCAGCTAGTAGACCTCATCAAGGGAAGAAAGGTCAAATCAAAAGGCAATTAAACATCACCAATAAATCAAGCAGGGAAGGTCCAAGGGAACCAAAGACCGTCCCTAACCCAATGAGCTCAAACACTTCCATCTCCAACAGAACCCGCAACTTGCTTATCAACTAAGAATTTTTCCAACTGTGAAGGATCACAGAAGTAAAAATTACCCTGCAAAGCGACCACATACTTACAGGGGAAACGTAAAAAGAAAGTTGCACCTACACCCAATACCCTTGACTTCAAGGAGAGAAATTGCTTCCTTCACAGTTGGGTATTCCTGACAACATCAGGAAATACACTCATCTCATGTCCACAAAAGGTTTCCTCTTTTTTGTTTGAAAAACAATCTCAAATCCTTGGTCTTATCAGCTTCTATCAAAAAGGTTTCCAACAAAGTGGTTCTCTGAGAAATGTTATCCATAGAATCCTCAAGGAATTGCGTTAGGTTTACCTCAGGCAATGACACATCAGTTCCCTCCTCACCTGGTGCCTCTTTTCCAGTCCTGCTGGGTAAATAATAACATTTCTGGAACTGTATAGTTTCACTTATCAGCAATACTTCCTTAAAATATTTTTCCAGCAGAACTGTAGCAGAGAGCAGATGAGTAATTGGAAAAATTAGAAATCTTAAATTATTAGATCTAGATGAATTCTCTAGAGCTTCTAAGTTATAATGAATAGATAAGGAATCACGTATAAAGGAAACACGAATCTGCTGAAAAGAATGCAGCTGACCTTCCATTTTTGATTTAGATTGAACCAAAGCCAATAACCTACTATCTGTTTCCTGCAACTTTTGTATTGTCTCTTGAGAAAAGAGACAGAGTGAAGAAACAGCTGAGGAAAGGTTTTTTTAATCAATATTTGAAACTGTATACCATAAATCTTTCATGGTGATTTCACTTGGTGGTACTTCAACCAAATGCTCGCCCTCATATGCAGCAACAGGATTCGGGAGAGGACCAAAGACAGAAGAAAAAAATGATTCTATTACATTATCAGGCACAACAGTAGATGATAACTGAGGGCAGGGACGTGGGGGAGGAGACCTTTCTGCTGAATTAAAAGAGGCCCCCTCAAAGGAGCTGGGCAGCAGCACCCACGATAAAATGTTTGTCGAGAGGTCTTCACCCTACCAACTGCCAGAGCTGCAGACTGAGTTTTATTCACAGTCTTGGGGGCTTGTTTACTAAGCAATGGTAGCCATGGCTCTGATATTGATTGGAAGCTGCTACAACAGCATAGTAAACAAGCCCCTTTATTTTCCTTTTCCTCATTTGAAAGAGGAGACAAGACCAAGAACATTTACAAAATATGGCACAGTACCTGATTTTCATACCAGTATTCCTGGGAATACAACTCCTACAATCTTCCGACAGTGCTCTGAAGGGGCTCCAAAAAGGCGGGACCTGCCCCTTTGGGTGCGCCCCTTCAGGACAAGGCCCAAGGGCCTTGCCACTGGCTTTTCAGTGCCTGCAGTGTCTATGGGCAACTTGCTAGCACTCTGGTTCATCCTGTCATGGGCCTCAAGCGCGGAGGTCCTTAAAGCAGTACAGCTCACAAGGCATCAACGCGGCTACCCCACACTGATGTCATCAGGGACGCTCCCATGAAGGTGCTGAAAAGCCGGTGGGAAGGCTCTTTGGAGGATTGGAAGCTTGTTGTGAGTTGAATAGCTTTTTATGATGCCTTTCAAGCAGATAATATAAGTGAAGATACTGCATTCAAATACAGTGGTGATTTGCTGGATAGATATAGTTTGATTATTTGGACGGATTTAGAATTGATTATACAGAGCTATGGAAGGAGTTCTGATGCATGGCTTCAGCCTTGTTACAGTGGGCAGACTAGGAAGAGTGGGAAGATCAAAGTAAGATAGGGGGGAAATCCCAAGGTAGTTGTGAATGAAAACTAATGGTGCCAGGATAGCAGGACTGGTTCCAAATAAGCTGGGCTTAAAAGGATAAAAGAGGAACTGCCAGGCCAAATAACTATCTATCGGTCTAGATCAGGGATTCTCAACCCAGTTCTCAGGACATACCTAGCCAATCAGGTTTCAGGATAGCACCAATGAATATGCATGAGAGAGATTTGCATACAATGTAGGCATCTTATGCATATTCACTGTGGCTATCCTGAAAACCTGACTGGCTAGGTGTATCCCGAGGACTGAATTGAGAACCCCTGACCTAGATAGATAGATAGAAATGAATATATTGGCTAAGGATGGATGTTTCTTAATAAGGGTGGGAGTTTCTTTGTGGCCTGATATTCAAATCGAGTTATATATTCCCCAGCAAGTGCCATTCATACCCTTGATATTCCTTTGGATTTTGGCACTTATACAGATACAACTGGGCTATTTAACCTGCTAAATTGCCCAATATTAAATGCAAAAAAAAGGGACAGGCATTAGAGTGATGTACATAAGTGTTGCTACAAGGCGGCAAGGGATGGCAAGTTCCACCTAAAAAAAAAATGGCTTGTCACTTCTTGGCCACTTGGGGAGTAGCCTAAAGGTTAAGAACACTGGCTTGGGAACCCAGAGACCATATTCAGTTCCCACTAGCACTCCTTGCCCCCTTGGGCAAGTCACTTAACCCTCCATTGCCTCAGAAAAATCCAAGTTATCAATGTCCCTGTTTAATGTACATTAAATGTACATTACCAAGTTTAAGTTTCAATGTAAACCACTTTGATTGAAATGATAAAGTGGTATAATAAACCTGTTAAATAAATAAATTTCAACCTTCAAGTAGGTCCAAACATAGGCAGAGTTTGAAAGGGGCAGTGCCCTTCTAGGTGGTTTGGTAAAGTGCTGTACAGTAGTGGGGGTTTAGGAGGGACATGATGAAAAAGAGACCATCTAGAGCAGGGGTGTCAAACTCAAATACACAGTGGGCCAAAATGTAAAACTTGAACAAAGTCGCGGGCCAGCATTGAACAAATGAACCTTTTAATATGGACCCAAACAAGATTTGCTTTAACATTGAATATGAAGCAACACTTATTACTATACAATTTATAACTTAATAGTTCAGATATGCAAAAACCAATTTCAAATTAAAAAAAACATCAATGACATTCATTTATTAAATAAGATTTAAATAATAATAAATAATAATTTTTAAAATAAAATAACAATAATAAAATTAATCAACCATTCAAGCCCATGTCTTGGAGTAGCAAGAAAAAGTGCATAAAGAAAACGTTAATTATTGCTCAGTTTGCTGCACACTGATCTAATCTGATGTGCCCAAGCCAGATACCTGGCATCTCTTCTTGGATGATAGTTCATCAATGTCTGGGCTCAGGCTTTGAGCTGAGGAAATCCTCAGTATCGAGCGAAGGTGTTCATCAGTCAGACGTCTCCTGTGAGATGTTTTGGTCATCTTCATCGAGGAGAAAAGTTGCTCACATAGATAAGTGCTGCCGAACATGGAGAGCATCTGAGCAGCTTGGGTGCGGAGCTGAGGCATTGTGTCAGGGATGAACTGTGGAAACTGGGCGGCGCCCACAGCATCATACTTTGACTTCAGCGTGTCATTACACTGGAGTTCAATTAGCTCCATTTGGAGGTTGGTTGGTGCGTTTTCCACATTAACTGCAAAGGGATTACTGAGCAGTTCAAACCTACATTTCTGGACATCAAAGTCGGCAAATCGCCGGCTAAACTCAGCGCCAAGTACACTGAGTTTTTCAGCAAACTGTGCGCATGGGAACAAGTTGGTAAAGAACTGCGTTTTCATGGTTTGGCAGCAGGGAAAATGGCCAAGGTTTCCTTGCAGCATCTGATTCTCCCACAGGCACAGTTTAGTTTTAAAAGCCCTCACTGCAGCGTACATGTCTGTGATGATGCGCCCCCGCCCCTGAAGCTGCAGGTTCAGCGCATCGAGATGGCTCGAGATGTCACACAGAAAGGCCAGCTCACACAGAAACTTTTTCTCCCGAAGCTCTGCTGTGTCCTTCCCTTTGCTTTCCAGAAACTGACATATTTCCTCATGCAGCTCAAAACATCTATTCAGTACTTTTCCTCGGCTTAACCATCTCACCTCTGTGTGATACGGCACGTCTGCGTATTCCGAACCACACTCCTCCAGAAAAGACTTAAACTGGCGGTGATTCAGACCTTTGGCTCTTATAAAGTTAACTACTTGTGTTACTGTGGTCATAACATGTTCCATCTTTAGGTCTTTGCCACACAATGATTCCTGATGTATGATGCAGTGATAAACAGTTAGTTCACCTGCACAGTTCTCTTCCTGCATCTTCTCCCGGACCCTGCCCACCAGTCCACTTGTTTTACCGCACATCGCTGGCGCACCATCTGTCGTTAATCCCATGAGTTTATCCCACGGCAGCTTTATTTCAGTTACGCATTTGGAAACCTCCTCAAACATTTCCTTTCCTGTGGTTGTGCCATGCATTGATTTGAATCCCAATAGCTCCTCCGTAACACACATATTTGAGTCCACTCCACGGATGAAGACTGACAGCTGAGCAGCAATGTTCCCTCTAATTTTCTGTAGGCTGTGTGCGCATAAAATAACAGCTGTGTGCAGCTTTTGAAGGAAGGTTAAATTTTTGTGCGCCACATAACGACACTTGCAGTTATATACTTTAAAATTTGACTACACGTCAGAATACAGTATGTACACCACATTGATTTTAATCAAATTAAATGAAAATAGACGATTACTAAATGAAGCGGGAAATTTCTAGTAATTACAATCATAACTTTTAAATTTTAAGGCGTCTGTGTTGTTTTCTATCAGAATCAGAGCCGTAATTTTTGTGCGCTCTGTTGTAAAGTATGTGCGCTCGCTCAACGAGGTGTGTGCGCGCGCACACGCGCACAGCTTAGAGGGAACAGTGTTGAGCAGTATCAGATGCGTCGCTGCTCTCATCCACAGCAAGGGAGAATGCAACTAAATCTTTTCCCTTTTCCAAAAGCTGGTCATACAGATTGGTGGCAAGATCACATGTGCGATCAGCTACTGTGTTTCTGCTCAGGCTCACGTTTGAAAAGGCTTGCTTTTTCTCTGGGCACACGATGTCACAAACTTTCAACATGCACTTTTTCAGAAACTCTCCCTCATTAAAGGGCCGGGCTGATTTTGCGATCTCTGCTGCCACAATATAACTAGCCTTTACAGCAGCCTCACTTTGTGATGTGGCTTTTTTGAACATATTCTGTTGTGAAACCAAACTTCTTTTCATCTCCTCCACTTTCTGGCTCCTTTGAGTCATGTCCAGGTCCTTGTACTTGTCATGGTGTTTTGTTTCATAGTGTCGTCGAATGTTATACTCCTTAGTTATAGCCACGTTGACTCCACAAATCAGACAAACAGGTCTGTCTTTTACATATGTAAACAAATATTCTGTCTCCCACCTGTCCAGAAAGTTCCTGTTGTCTGCCTTTCTTTTTGCCATTTTTGGGAAGGGGTTCCACAGTGACAGTTGTAGCTTGAGATCGCTATGACTTCTGTCACACAGGAGAGGGCGTTTCTGACCTGTCCTGATTGACGCGCCAAAACAACAGCAAGGCATTATGGGATTTGTAGTATTAGCGATGAATGAATGCACTGTATAATACCGGCGGGCTAGCTCTAGTAGTCATTTGGTATAGCCTCGTGGGCCAAATATAATTACACTACGGGCCAAATTTGGCCCGCGGGCCAGAGTTTGACACCTATGATCTAGAGTGAAAGGGAGGGGTCTGAGAAGAGGAGAGTGTCTGATAGGAGGAAGGGGTGAACAAGAAGGGGGAAAGAGTATCTGGAGAAAAGAAGGGAGCAGGTGCAAAGTGGAAAAGATTCTCTGAAGGGAGGGAGAGAGTGAAAGGGGAAATTAGTATGAACGGGGAAAAGAGTTAAGAGAGGGAGTGAGAAGGGGGAAGAGTTCCTGGAGGAGAGAAAAGTATAGTGAGTGGGTGTGAAGGAGAAAGAGCAGGTCTAACCTTTATAAAGTAATTTTCTAACTTTTTCTGCATTAAAAATAAAAAAAACTACATGTGTAAAAGGCCTTTTAAAAAATAGCTCCTAGTAAAAATACATGTGGTGGAAGTATTTTGTTCTATATGTAGATGAAGAGCTAAAAGTAGGACTGCAAAAAAAACAAACAAACATAAGCAGGAATGAAAGTGGGGTGGACCTTAAACAATTTTCAGAAGGCTCAGTGTAAGTTGCTGGCTAAACTAAAAATAGTCAAAGCGATGGGGCTGGATGGGATACATCACAGGGTATTAAGGGAACTTAGGGAATTCTGCAGAGGACTGGAGAAGGGATGTTCTCTCTCTACACAAAAGCAGAAGTAAGTAGGAGGTTGGTAAATAAAGGCTGGGTAGTCTGACCTTTGTGGTGAGTAAATTAATAAAATTAATATAAACACTGCTAAAACAAAGGATACTGGAGTTTCTGGAATCAAAAGAAGTAGCTGCAAATGTTAAAGATATACAATCTTACAATCTCCAATTCTTAACAATTTGTCTAGCCTACCGATCACCTAACGCAAAAATCGAGGAACTAGCAGCATTTTTAGAAGCAGTATGAGGGCACAATGCAGAAACAATCAATGATTGGTTGTTATTTGCACAACTGTTCCTTGTAAACTATTCTATTCTACATTGTTTATTGTAAACTGTCTTGTGCAGTAGTTAAAATGTTATATGTAAACCGCTTTGATTACCATGACAAAGCGGTATATAAAAACCAATAAATAAATAAACTCATAGTACTAGGTAATTTAAACTTAACATCAACTTCCCCCAATCTATCGAAAGCCTTCATGAAAGCAATGGGAGTACTAGGATTCAGCCAAACTATCAACAAACCAACACTTGAAAATGAAGGCATACTAGATCTCATTTTCATACATCACCAAATGCTAAAAGACTATTACACACCCTCCACTTCCCCACGACTTCCCCAGTACCATGGTCTGATCATAAAACCACCACAATCAATATCCCTCAGAACCTTCACACATACTTTAGACACTCGACCACAGCCTATAATTAGAAGAATTCTCCTGCTGGACAAGCAAGCATTCATAACATAGTAACATAGAGGCCTATTCCAATCTGTATGTCCCAGGCCTCTGTCTTCTTGTCGGAACCTGACTCACAGAGGTAGACACAATTCTGATCCCACGGGGCATGCCTAGCCACTGTGGGATCAGAATCATGTCTAAGTCTCTACGTACAGGCCAGGACCTCATTCCAGTAGATGTGCATGTACAGGCTCCTGCCCAGCTAACTCAAGTCAGGCTCCTGAATGACGTTTCGGCACCATGGCATTCAGATTCTATGGCACCACGGCTCCATTCCAGAGCCATGATCCCTGGCCGCTGCTGACTTTATTCATTTCCCACAGCCTGACCCCACATCTGGCCTACCATGGCCAGGGTCGGGCTGCGGGGAATCTCTTGCACTCCCTCCACCATTTGCTGCGCACTGCCCGTCCTAAATCTACCAACCAATTTCTCATCTAGTTCACCACCTTAGAATACATCCCCAGGCTGCTCAGTTTGTTGATAAGCCTCCTATGCGGAACAGTATCAATGGCTTTACCGAAGTCTAGGTAGTGCACATCCATCACATGCCCTTTATCTAGTTCTCTGGTCATCTAATCAAAGAACTCAATCAAATTTGTTTGGCATGATCATCTTTTGGTAAAACCATGTTGTCTTGGATCATGCAACCTATTGGTTTTGAGAAAGTCCACTATTCTCTCTTTCTGGAGTGCCTCCATTACTTTTCTTGCCAGTAAGGTAAGGCTTACTGGTCTATATTTTGTTATGTCATCCCTATTCCCACTTTTATGAAGAGCTACCACATCAGTCATTCTCCAGTCATTTTGCAGAACTTCTCCTGTCTCCAAGGATCTATTGAAAACATCCTGTAACGGCCCTGTGAGAACCTCTCTGAGCTCTTTCAGTATCCTTGGATGTAGCCCATCTGGTCCCATGGCCTTGTCCACTTTCACTTTTTCAAGCTGTTCAAACACATCATCTTCTGTGAATGGCATAGTATCTAGTTCATTCCCATTTGTATATTTGTCAGTCACAGGTGGCCCTTCTCCAGGATTTTCTTTAATATTTGTTTAGCATTCTCGCTTTTTCTGTGTCACTTTCCATTAATCCATGCTCGGCATTTTTGAGTCTTGCAGTTCCGCCTCTGATCTTCCTCTTCTCCTGAATATACCTGAAAACATTTTGTCTCCATGCTTCACATCTTTAGCCATCATTTCTTCTGACTTTGCTTTTGCTGTCCTTATGTCTCTCTACCTTTTCCAGCTGGCCTTTGACCTCCCCCATTCTTAATGCTGACCTTTGATCTCCCCCTGGCCTTTGATCTCCCCCCTTCTTAATGCTGGCCCCCCAGTCCCCACTTTTTTCTATGCCCATCACCTTCCTCTCTCAGCCTTTTATCTGTCTGTTTACAGTCCTGTCAAACAATAGCGTTCTTTTCACTTCTCTATTTTTGCAGCTCATTTTTTTGTTTTTGTAACGTGCCTAGATGATCTGTGTGGATGGTATATCAAATGGAGTTAAAGAGTAAAGAATAGAGAATAAAAAACACCAGGAGGCATCTTGCAAAGCTTGGCAGCCAAGGGGCATATTTACTAAGCAGTGCTGATGTGCAGGCCTGAACAAGAGCTATCCAGCAAGTTCCAACCTGTACTATTAGTGCTGGGGGGGGGGTCCATGTTCTCTGCTTGGCATGTCACAGGATAGGGTCGGGGTGGAGAGTGGGTATGTCATGACTGCCGATAGCACAGTTGCACCTAATGGCACCTCAAAAGGTTGTGTTAAATGCAGCTGAGCCAATAGCAGCCTGATAGCATGACCACTGACTATAGCAAAATATATGCCCCCCCAATGAATGACCTCTTTTTGTGGCCCCTGCTGCAAGCCCCCTAGCCAATCAGCTCCCCTTCAGAATCACTCTCCACAAGGACAGCATGCCAACATGGCTCCATCCCCGAAGACCTCTATCCTCCTACCCTTATCAGGCCCTTCCCCCCCCCCATGCCCATGGCTGTACCAACAGCTGTGTGAGTAGTGCGGTCGCTCAGGGTGCAACTACAGAAGGGATGCTGAAGTCCATCACTGGTCTTCCAGGAAGCCCAACAAACGTGAGTTCTTATGCATAACTGGGCTTAGGGGGCTCCAGATTTGTAAGTAGCACAGGGTGCATTTTCAGCTTGGTATGGTCCTGCCCAGGACCCCTCGGGTCTTACCTGGGGTCTCTCCGGTGGCCCATTGCAGGACCGTACCTAGCCCTGTGTGAGCGATGCAGCCGCACAGGGTGCAAAGGCTTAAGGGGCACATTTCGGCTGTCTGCGTTGCCTGCCGCTGCCACTTTTTCTTCTCTCACTAGCGGCAGGCAATGGCAGACAGCCAAAATGTGCCCCTTAAGCTTTATCGCACCATGCTAAGCAGGTCTTTTCCCTCTGGGACCAGACCTCTGGGAGGGACCAGACCTGCTTAGCGTGCTGGCAACTTGCACATCGGGTTCGCGCCTCTTCTCTCCCACCCCCATAAAGTGGCTAGATGGAGGTGTGGGGGGGGCGCCCGATGTGCAAGTTGCCCAGGGCGCTTTTCACGATCGGTAAGGCCCTGGCCCAGAGGTTAATGGAGAAGGGGAGGTCCCTTCCTGATCCTTCTCTGTGTCCGGCTTCTTTCAAAATGCTGTCACTCATATTACTGATCCCTAGCAGTAGCTCGTACTTCTACTAGTGTCAGTATCACAAGACTGGTGACATTTTGAAAGCAGCCAGAGATGGAACAGGAGAAGAAGGGGACTGCTCCTGCCCATTCACCTCTTGGCCACCAATAAGCCTCCAGTAAGATGCATGGAGGGACAGGGGAGTGGAGGGTAGGGTTGAAATTGATGCCTGGGGGGAGGGGGCCTGAGCAAGGTAGAAGGCTTGGGTGGGGTCTTGGGGAATGGTGGTCATGTTGACATGCTTTCTGGGGGAGAGTGGTTCCAAATGGGGGTTGATTAGGTGGGGATCTTGATTTGAGAGGAATGGATCAGCAGGGGGGATTATTATTGTTTATTGTATTGTATTTAATAACCCTCCTATAGTGGATGCAACTAGGTGGTGCACAAAGTTAAAATGGGGGAGAGATGAACAAGACAAGACAATGGGAAAGAAAGGGAAGGGAGAGACAAGGTCACAAAGGGAAGAGGGAGAGTGCTGGCCTAGTTACAAAATTAAGGTGAATGAAATAATATGGACATGAAGGGCAAGAAAAGGGGGAAGACAAAGAAAGTAAACATAGTCAGCTGCAGAGAGGAATGGAGAGAAAACAGAAAGTCAGGAAGTAATTGCAGGGAAAGCAAGGGAAAATAAATGAGACCAACTGGGACTTAACACTAGAAGCCCCAGAGTGCGTCAATTGACGCAAATGCATCTTCAAAGTTGTATAACAGCATTACTGCTAGAACCATGTCAGTCATGTTCCATGACTTTGTTAGCAAGGTCAAGATGTTCAAATATGTGCATCGAAAATTAATGACAGATGCACCACCTAGCGGGAAAATGAATTTATACCTAGAAGCCCCAAAGTATGTCAACTGACGCACTCAGTTGTCTTGGATGTGTCAATTGACGTACTTTGGGCCTTCTAGGTATAAATTTATGTTCCCACTAGGTGGCGTATCTCAATCACTGTTTACAGTTTTATCTGACATTCCAAACAATAAACACACAATGACGTCATGTAATGACATCACATACTGCATGTATTTAACAAATAAGTAACTTCACGTTAATTCACATCTGCATTTCATGCTAAACGCAGTCATCGTGATAATGTGTCAATTGATGCACTTTGGGGTTTCTAGGTAAAATTCCTTTTGGGGCTTCTAGTGTTAAAGGACGAAAATGATAGTTGAGCGTGAAGAGAAACCAGTAAAGATTTCCATAAAGAAGGAGCCTCAACAAGGAAAGCTGAGGAGTGGACCAGGGAAGTTCAAATCAAATGGGGACCGGGAACAGTTAGCAGACCTTGAGAAGTAGAATGGAGAACCTGGAGAGGGTATATACAGAAAGAAGAAGAGACAGAAATGTAGGAGTGCCAGTAAGAAGGACATGATGGGTGAGAACAAGGACCTTAAACTGAATATGAAAAGAAACAGGTAACCAACACTCAATCAGAAAGAAGGTAGTGTTATATTCAAACCAATGAAAATTGTAAAACAAATGACGAGTGGTGTTTTGAGCCAATTGCAACCTACAAACCTGGGAGAAGGGCAGATCAGAAAAAAGAGGTTGATAGAGGGAGCTTCATTTGGGGGAGTCTTTGATCAGCAGGGGCTCAGATCTTCAGGGGGGACATTGTAGTTGCAGCCTCTTGTCCCTTCCCTATAGTTGTTATCTGGGCCCACTTCCCCTGCCTTATCAAGAGCACAGGTGTCCCCATGCTACCTGCTGAGGCAGAGAAAGTGGACCCATGTGGTGTCCGCACTATATATTAAATGCAGGAGAGATGCTGGGCACACCCCCTGCATCCCCTGCACCCCTGCATCCCCTGCACACCCCCTGCACCCCTGCATCCCCTGCACACCCCCTGCACCCCCTGCACACAAGGTTTTCATCAACCACACCAGCATTTTTGCACATGCAGTGCAGGAGGTATAAATACTTACTGCACCATAGCAAACATAATTCTAAGATTTAATGCTAAAAAATTCAGGATCATACATCTGGGTTGAAAATAACCAAGGGAGAAACACAGTATAGGAACAGGACCTGGAGATGATTGTATCTGTTGATCTTAAGGAGGCTAAACAGGTAAAAATGCTGATGACAGACTCCAGAAGGATGCTTGGATGCATAGGGAGAGGAATGGCCATCAAGAAAAAAGGAGGTGTTAGTGCATCTTTATGAGTCCCTGGTGAGACCACATTTGGAGTACTGCATGCAGTTCTAGAGACTGCACCTTCAAAAAGATAAAAACGGGATGGAATCAGGGTAGAGGGCAGATACTAAAATGGTCAGTGACCTTCATCATAAAGCTTATGGGAACAGACATAAGGATTTTTGCATGCGTACTTTCCAAGGAGGAAAGGCAATGGGAAATATGATAGAGATGCACAGGAGGTAGGCCTCTTTGAACTGATTGAAAGCCGTGAAATTAGAGGTATAAGGTGACGGTGAAAGGGATTAGGGACTCAGGATAAATGCAAGGAAACATTTATTTACAGAAAAGTTGGTGAATGAATGGAAGCGCAGGTTTTAGAGGCTGGGACTGTATCTGAATTCAAGAAAGCATGGGAGAAGCACAAAGGATTTCTAAGAAGAGGAATGTACTGTAGAACTTAGTAGTTGGTATGTACTGTATGGATAGGCAGGCTGGAGAGGCATTAGCGGGGTGGCGGGGGGGGGGGAAGGGGGGGTTTTCCACAGCATTCACATGGTTTGCAAACCATGTGAATGCCACTGAGCTGGATAGTGCTTCTGAATATCCATGGGTGCTGCCAGTGCTAACCACCTAGCATCAGGGCATGTCGGGGATGTTCAAGGCGGTACCCATTGCTAACTGAGCAGCAGCGATATTGAGCGACATGCGGATAAAGAAAGGCACAGCAAATGCTGGCCTTACTTTAGTTATGGAAGCTACCCAATTAACTTCCGGATTCTGCGGCCAATCCAAATATTTACAAACGCTATCCTCCCTATGGTCTTTATCTGACATCATTTTCTGTTTCTATGTAATTGGATGAATACTTGTAGAGTAGGCCTGCTCAGGGGATACGTTTGGGCAATATGTGTGTGTTCATGGAGTATACACTAATATTATGCCTACTTGATCTAGGAACCCTACCAAAAATGAACAACTCCTGGCGGCTCTCACACTACATGAAGACCAAATATATTAAAAGCCAGGGTGAACAACACACTTTATCTATCTGACAGAGGAGCCAGAGACCTACTTATTAATTTTCAAAATGTAAATCTGCAACCCTATCGTTGAGGTAATGGGGACTGGCCTCATAAGGGGGGAGGGGGAGGAGGGCAGAGTTGCACTTGCAGAATATTTTAGCTGCAACTTTCTGACTTTTAAACTCCCCACACTTTCAATCGTAGGCCACAAACTATTTTTTTATAATTTTTTTAATGCATTTAAAATCTCTAAAGAACATAGCTGGTATTTAATGATGCCAGTCCTCAAAGCTTGATGTCACTGCTCATCCCTGCTGTGTAGTCGTCGACTCGAGTTTCGCCTCTCGCTACAGGCCACTTCAGGACTAGAACTAAGCAGACAAACCAAAACCCCTTTCGGAATATGAGCACCCCTCAAGTGGAGGCTTTAAAATGGAAGGCAACAGGGAGAGACAAACAAACGCCCAGCCAGTGATTGCTCAACCTCACAGATCAATCATTACTAGGGGGAAACACCCCAAAAGCAGCGGCTTGTGGGCGGGCCATCAATTCAAAGTGCTATCATCCCTTTTTTACAATTATGAAGCATTTTTGCTTAACTCTATACATCGTAATGTGTATAAAAGTTCAATCCAGTTTTAAAAAATGTTATTAATAAAATATTTTCTAACCTCTGTTGTACGAGTCAGAACAACTTTATTTTTTTCTCTCTTTTCTCTATTTATTTATTCTCTTTTCTTTGTCCCACTTTCTTATAGACTTCACTCTTCTCTCTCATGTCTGGTTTTCTATTCCAAAGGTGCTACCTGCCTCTGCTCTCTGAGTCGATCCTTTTCTACTTATTTCCCAGCTTCGCCTTATTCTGTCACCTCTTCCTTTCTCTGTCCTCCCATTTCTTTTAGTGGTCCTTACCCCCATCATCATCAGCTGCTGTGTGTCATACTTTCTCCTTCATTACATTTTACTTAGCCACTGGCCTTCAGTTCTTTCTTCCCTATGCCAGTTGATAGCCCTCTGCTCTCCCTTTCTTTACAGATCCACTCACGCCAGTCAACAACCTCATTCTCATTCAGTTTACTTCCCTGGGATTGTCCACTCTTTTGCAAATCTTTATAAGGCAAACTTAACCCCAAGTAACTGGGTTAGCCTGGACTCGATGCACTCCCTTTACCCGATCACTCCAAGAACACCCCCCCCCAAAAAAAAATCCTGACTCTTCCCCACTCCCTCCTTTTGTTTTCTCAATTCTGCCACATAAACATCAGACAGGCAAATTGGGAATAAACTGGTCACAGTTTTATTAAACAACGATAACTTTCCAACCATATACAATCCACGAATAACCATTCTAACAACCTTCAGTGGAACCTATACCTTACCAGCCATGCTATTAGCAAGGTGAAATTGACTCCACCTTCTGCTGTGGCTGTCCAGCAGTAAGCTTGTATACCCCTCCCAAAGCCGACCTCGCCATGTAATCAGCAAAGGCCAGCCCTTGATTATCTGGTTCGGGGACACCCAACCCTCAATCAAAGTAATGCCTAAAGTCTCCAGTCCCTGGAGAGCTCTGGTATCTCGACCCCCAACAGTGGCAACACCCCAAAAAACAGACCACAAGCCCCAAAAACCTCGCATAGGGAGGGGGGTTGGGAAGCCGTGAGCAGAGAGACCTCCGGTGCACCGGAAAGCAGGGAGATGACCAACGGGACAAACAGGAAGAGGTCTCTCGGCCCCTTCCTTGCCTCCCAGCAGCCACTCCTGCCCTCCTATTGGCTCCTCTCCCAAAAACAAAACAGGATGAATTCAAAAGATGCCCATTCAGCCTCTAGGGCACCACGGAGACCACTATCTGCCATGCCTCATCCCTCCCTTCCCACCACCCACCGAGGTAAGTCGATCCACAGGTCAGGGTCTCTGCACCAGGCTGAGCACTCGGTTACAGGCAGCTGACCGGGGACCCTGCCCCGTAGCCTAAAAACTTGCGCAATTTTATTAATGAAGAAATTGAACTAAATTGGATCCAGGAAAAATCTCTGAGCTACTTCATATGCAAAGTAATGTATGCAGGACATTATTTAAACAGGACTTTTTTTCCATTCTGTATGCACAAAAAGTCATCTTTATCGAATAAAACAGGTAATTTCATCATAATGCAATGTGGACTGTAGGAACTGTTGGTCTTAAGTCCTTCAATGAACTGTTTAACTGCACACGAAAAGTTATTATTCCTTCAGGATTGCTTTTGGTAAATACAATTACACTAATAGGGTGTCCTATTCATGTAGATTTTACTTTACAACTGTAAGACTACCTAATCTTACAAGTACATCATATAATGATTGTATTTATTTTATTTAGAAGATTGCAAGCTAATGCCACACTTAGAATTGGTTCTCTGGATGCCAATCCTGTTGAGTCCTGATTCTTTTATGTTTCATCAGAGCTGTATAATGGCACCTTTTAAAAAATTATGTTTGTTTCTGTATTCATTATTTCCTGAAAAGATATTTTTCAGTAATTGGCAATTTGCAACCTTTGACATTGCTACTGCACTAATTAATACCATCTATCTGAAAATTTACAGGTAACAATCCTGGTTTCCTGCAATTCTGTGGCGATGACAATTATCAATCTGCTTCAAGCTGATCCCCTTGCCTCTTCCTATCCCCTTCCAGGCTGCTGCTGGATCTGTCCTCCCCTCCCCTCCTAAAACTACAGTATCTATTTCTCTTCTCTGCTACCGCCCCACACATTTGCTTCCTTTCTCACACGCTGCCAGCCCTCTTTCAGTTTGTGGCTACAACACCTGGTGATCTATTGGCATTTAGGAGGTATTTGGAATGGTGAATAAGCTCTACCCAATTCCATTTCCTGTGATGCACATACTTCCAGTGGTAACCCTCTGGTCTTGCAAGAACAAAACATTTGTCTCAGTACCTTATACCTCAGAGTAGAGTTAAGATGTGCTAGGAGTAACCAAAGGCTTTACAGTAGAAGTCGTATTGAAGGTACCACATCCAGGAGGAAGGAGGCTGATGGACGAGAAAAAGATGTGAATCACAGGGAGGAGAGAGGTCAGGAGCTGGAGGGGGATGAGAAATGGAGTCTGATTGCCGATGGCTGGCGGCTGGGAGAAGGTAGGGTTGCCAGATGGCTCAGATTTTTGTGACAGGCTGATCCAGTCCTGTTGTAATCCTATGATATGCAGTTACTTAAGTTCAGATTTCTCTATTGCGGTCTCCAAGAAAAGCAAACCTACAAGTCCCTGAATCAGCCGCCTGGAGCCTGTTAGCAACTCTAAGAAGAGGAGACCAGTGGCTGTATGTGTCAGGGAAATAGAAAGAAGAGAAGGTAGGTTCTTGGGGGGTGGGGGGTGGGCGGGGGGGAGAGAGAGAGAGAGAGAGAGAGAGAGAGAGAGAGAGAGAGAGAGAGAGAGAGAAGCGAGTTGTGATAAGACAGAGGATAAGACAGATATCTGCTTGGTTGGGACAAGAAAGAGGGGAGGTTGTTGACTGGTGTGAGTGGGTCTGTAAAGAAAGGGAGAGCAGAGGGCTATGAGCTGGTTTGAGGAAGAAAGAACTGAAGGCTGGTGGCTAAGTAAAATGTAATGAAGGAGAAAGGATGCAACACAGCAGCTGATGATGATGGGGGTAAGGACCACTGAAAGAAATGGGAGGACAGAGAAAGAAAGAGGTGACAGAACAAGGCAAAGCTGGGAAATAAGGAGAAAAGGATCGACTCAGGGAGGAAAGGCTGGTACCACCTTTGGAAAAGAAAACCAGACATGAGAGAGAAGGGTGAAGTCTATAAGAAAGTGGGACAAAGAAAAGAGAATAAATAAATGGAGAAAAAAGAGAGAACAATAAAAGTGTTCTGATTCGTACAACAGAGGTTAGAAAATATTTTATTAATAACTTTTTTAAAATTGAATTGAACTTTTATACACATTATGATGTGAAAAGTTAAGCAAAAATGTTTCATAATTGTAAAAAAGTGCCACCAAGATTACAAACCCTTCCAATCATAGCTAAAGGGTCTTTGGGGGAAGGGGATTATGTAAGTCTTTCCAGGCTCTTTTCAACTTCTTTCATTTGGATTTAGATTTCACTCTGCTCACTCAAGAAAAATGATATTCACGTACAGTTGGTATTTCCCTGTTCCTCTGATGGCTTTTAATCTAAGCTTGCACCTGATGCAGTGGAAGGCGAAGTTACTTGCCTAACATCCCAGGACGCATCCGTAAGCTATGAACCCCAGCTTCTCCGCTCCTTCAGCCTGCTGCTCTTGCCACTAGCAAACTAATGAATGTACGGAGGATTTCCCAGTGAAGTGGAGTGTCGCTCTTTCCATTTGACACTTTGGAAGACCTGGAAAAAGCATGCATGTCCAGAGATGGAAAATACGAGCTGAGTTATTCTGGAGGAAGAATAAAATGATCAGGTGGAGTTCTGTGGAGTAGGTTGTCATAGAATGTGAAGGAAAACACATCGCCACACTGAAATGCATAAGGCATTACAGAAATCAAACGACCTTACAGTTTCCTAGTCATCGTATCCAGCTTTTCTAAAAATGAGAATGCCAAAATGCATGCAAAGAATAATAAATATATGGTTGCATGGCAGAGGAATTAACTCTCATCACGCTTCTCATTTACCCATTAAGGTTACAAAGATTATTTCGTTTACAGATTGCAGCCCATTTACATTTTACAGTAGGCTAGCCAGATTTGCGTGCTCGTCTCTGTGATCTGATTAGCGAGCAGCACAAACCTACATTATCCTTGATGGAAAGCAGATGTATTGGTCTGGAACCTGTTACTGCACAATTAGAAAATTGATTGCACCACAGCTGACCAGCTCCTGACTGAGCTGCGTGTGCTTGTTGACATTGTCAATTAATAGAAACATTCAGACAGCAGTTATTTTGATTATAAAGTAAGAGGGGGCATCCAACCAGTCAGATCACTGGATTGACTGAATGTTTGAAAAGCATCTTGTTCGTTTCCTTTGACTTACGCAGGCGAGGAATGGTAGATGGCAGTCAGAAAAGAGAAACAATACAAATGCCTTATATCCTGCAAATTAATTCCATCTAAAATGTGCAGTTGCTCTCATAATTTTCAAAGTGCCCACGTAGGGACAAAAGCTGTGCACCGCTTTTGCCCATACAGCAAGTTTTGTGCCAATGCTCAGAACTAATGTACATATTCTTTCACTTTCAAACTTCTCCTAGGTAGAACGTAGGTGTGGTCTCTTGCACCTGGTAGATGTTTAAAGGGAAAGAACCTCCAAAGATTTGAAAATGCAGTCTTCACTTGTACTTTTTCTCCCTGAACGAAAGACCCTGGCCCCCAGGAATGCCTCCTCCCATTACAGATGAATGAACTCACATTGTAGAGTAACGTGGACTTTTGGCGGCATTGAGGGAGGGCATCTAATTAAAATGGCTTAAGTTATTTTAACCCACATAAGTTGCTTTAAAAATTGTCCCCCTCATTCAAAAATTATGAGATCCCTAGAGTTTCATCCACATATTCAAAGCTATTTCTGTTAATACAGGGAACCTTCCAGAGTTGGGGAAATAGAGAGAAATTTTGCTCCATCACAAAAAAGGCTGGCAACAGCATAAGAAGGAAGAGGTCAGTGATCCCTGGGGGGAAGGGGACTGTACATTTCTCTTTCCTGGAAGGGAAGGAGAGGAATCTTTGTATTCCAGGTAGGAGAGAAGGCTATCCTGAAAGAAGTGAATGAATAAAGACGAACTTGTGAAAGTGGTTGGAAAACAAAGAGCCCTGAAGTCAGAGGTCATTGGACCTTATTGATTCAAAGGGTATTTCAGTGGAAATTTTTGGAAAAAGGAGGAGGGTTTTTAATGGTTTTCCTGATGTAATGCATGAAAAGGCTAAGGGACCCTTTTACTAAACTTCACTAATGTGGTGCCTGACAGCCAGTATCTGCCAAAATGCCCCCTGCCCCCATGCCTGTGCTTAGGGTTGTATCCGCTACTCTGTGCTGGTCACCCCCCTCTATTTTATTTGGAAAAGGAGACAATGAGTGAGGTAATCATCTCCAGATAACACACGCTTTTTCAAACTGGTTAGATTGCATGGGGATTTGGTGTCTAAATGGCAGATGATTAAAAAAAAACGTAGAAATGAACATTTGGGGAGAGTAGGACACTGTTTTTTCCCATGTGCAGTTTTTTTTCATTAGAACTTTATATTGTACATAAATCAACTTTACCCACATTAATTTGTAGATTAATGTGTGTTATACAGATTTTGCATGTATGACATTTTGTAAGGCATGCCATTGTACCAAATGCACACTAATGAATGGACATCCCTATACTGATGACTCAAACACCCTTGAAGGAGGTTGAGGTCATGTATGTGGAGAGAGTTACTTGATGGGGTGCTGACGACTTCCAAATCACTGGTGTTCTATGCACAGCGTGGCACCTTTTAGACTGGGCTGGGATTATCAGGCCGCGGTTAGAGGCCTGATGCTTCTACTGGAAAAAAACGCAACTTGTGGTGATCACCGCAAGCTGCGTTATTCCTTTACCATGAGAGTCATAACATGTGGTACTGAGTTACTGCAGTTAGTGCCTCCAGCAGTAAAATAAGCAGTGGTAAAATGCAAGATTTTAATGCAGCTTAGGGGCATGTTTACTAAAAACCGCTAATTTGCGTGCCGCAAAATAGCGCACTAAAAGCGGTACTTAAGAGCGCTTAAACGCCCCACAATCGTGCGTGTCACCCCCGCAGAGGTGCGCGGCACACTAACGGGCCCCGTACAAATGCGGGCCCGCATATGTCCGATAGAGGCGTCGGAGGGCGGAGAAAGGCTCCGGAGGGGCGGAGGGACGGGGTCAATGGGTGGAGAGTGGGAGGGGAGAGGCTCCCCGCACATTATCGGGCCCGAATTTGCATGTAAAAATAGCGCGAGTGAAACACTCGCTGTAGAGGGTATTTAAAGGGAAGAGAAACCATTTCCGTCAGCAATGTACAGCAAAATCGGGGAAACCTGCAAAACGTGAGCAGTGTGATACATGTGCACAGCACAAAAGTGAAAATAAAAATAGAAAGTGACCACAACAAAAATATCACAAATAGTAATGCAGCTGGGGAACAGTTATAGTAATGGGCAAATATAGAAAACACACCCAGGAAAGCTCCAGAAAGAAGAAATGAATATTGGAAGGATCTACGGAGCGGAGATTCATCCAAAACAAATGTCCTTTTTGGAGCTTTCCTGGGAGTGTTTGCTATGGTTGCCCATTAATATCACTTTTGCCCAGCATGGTGATATATTGTCCCCCAGTGTCTGTGGTCATTTCTGGGGTTTATGTGCACGTTTGTCACCAGACAGAGTGCATGTGCCCACAGTAAAAATGCGTAGAGCAGGGTTTGTGACTCCATCCTGCCAGGTATACTACCTCCAGGGGCTGCATTGTCTCTGTGGCCATAGTGTGGTGCAGCAGACAGAGCCAGTACCTCTAGGACCAGAGGGTCAGAAGTTCAAATCCCAGCTGGAGCACATGCCAGCCCAGCCCCTATATTTTACCCACCACTAAACAAAGATAGAGCAGACACCCCTGTATTGCAGGGAACATAAGCAGGGGGAAACACCCATATGTTACCCAACACCGCACACACACCACAACAATGGTCATACCTACAGCCAAGTCCCCCAGATGCAGTCCCGTACTGCCACATTGCAATCAGGTCATCTGTTTTTTCTGAGAGAAGCTCATGCCAGCATGTTGGCGCACGAGTACATGTGGTGCAGGGGGCAGTGGCAGCTAGCCACAGAGGACAGAGGCCAAGCCATGTGCAGGCTGGCACAATCCACTGCAACACACAGGCCTTTATTCTAACCCCGTAAAGCATTGATTATGTTCGTCTATTCTTAATCTCACCTTCAGGAATGTCTCAAAACAATGCAACTAAACGTATACACATAGTGGAACAATGCACATGCTTTCACCAGCATTGAGGATAGCAATAATCAAAGAGTCTATTTCTGTGACAAAAATATTTTACTAGAAGAGATTTTTTTTTCATTATTGCTATTGCTGTGTATTGTAACCCTTAAGATACACAAATGGTGGGTTCCTTTTCCTACTTCCCACAATTCTTTAAATGCGGTCAAGCAGATGATGTGGAGTCCTATTCTATGTTGGACGTCTCGGCACTTGTGCTTCTGGTCAGAACTGGACACACAGAGGTAGCACCCACGAGATCAGAATCCCGACTAAGCCTGTAAATGCAGGCCCAGACCCGATGCCGGTCAGCCTGCACATACAGGTACCTGCCTGGCTAATTTAGTCAAAGCTTCTAAATGAAGCTGCGGTGACATGGCGTCTGGTTGCCATGGTACTGCGGCTCCATTCAGGAGCCGCAATCCCCGGCCACCACTGACTGAATTCATTCCCCGCAGCCTGACTCCCGATCTGGCCTCCCAAGGCCTGGATCGGACTTTGCAGAATCTCTTGCACCCTCTCCACCCTTTGACGCAACCTTTACACCTCAGAGATGGCATAAATTCCTTGTCTACTCTGTCGCCCCCGGACATACAGGGCTGACATCAGAATCAGCCCTGTATGTCCGAGGGCGATAGAGTATGACATCAGAATCAGCCCTGTACGTTCAGGGCCATAGGCTGCCCACTGCTTGCCCTGTCTCCACCTCCATGCCACCCTTTTCACACCTCCATCTAGCTTCCCGTACATACTCCCTGTTTTTATGGGGAACTTAGTCGAGAATGGGAAAGGGGGATAAATTGCAGAGATGGACAAGATTCAAGGAATTTTTAGGAATTTCTTTATTGAATAGGGAATCTTTTATCCTCTGCAAACAGATAACCTAGAGCTCCACGCTGACTCCAGATTGCAATGTTGATCTAGTCCTGGGTTTGCCCTGTGTCATACAAGAACTGTTATTTCTGATTTCCCAACTGCATTCCCTAGGAGAAGCATAGTAACATTGTTGGGATATTTTAGGAATAGGTCTACTTAGGTTTTGCCTTATGTGCTGTTGGTGACTGTAATTAATCCTGCCGCCTGTGGCTTGCACGAGCACCCTGCATGAATGGCACAAGAAGACAGAGCAAGTGGACTTTTCCAGGAACAAGAAGGTGTCTGTGGCCTAGTACAGTCTGGGAGAAACCTCACTCTGCATAGGAATATGCGGTGTTAGGCCCAGAAAGCAAATACAGGCCAGGCCAGAAAATAACACAGGTGCACTACCAAAAAACTGCCTCCAGTTTTGCAACTGATTCCTATAGATTTTGGGGTGCTGAATCCAGGAAAAATAGCCAAAATGTTCCATCACGTCACGTTTTCTTGCAAAATTAGATTTCTTACCCATATAAGGAATGTTCACATAATTTCATTTTAGCCGACTGCAGTTTATTTTCTTGGCCCAAAATAGTGGTTGTAATGGTTAACTAACTAGAAATACTCCTTCATGATATTTTAGAGTGTTTTGTATTCATTTTATACATTAACAGGACAATTGGGAGGCGGGGGGCTAAATCCAGTACTCATGCTGGCGCATGTTCTTTCCTGTTCGCCTCGCCTCGTTCGCTCACTCAAACACGGTGGTTGCGACATGAACGTTCCTGTCAAATTTCAGTTTCGTGCAAGTTCATTATTACCTTTTGTTTGCTCAGTCGTAATCCAGCTTTATTCCGAAGTGGTTCACTACAGTTGTAGTTTGCAGTGCTGTGTATTTGTGATGGCTCACAGAGCCAGAGGTTGCATCAACTCTCCGGACAGTTTTTGTTTTATTTGTGGGGAATATACCGTGAAAAAGCGGCAGAGGAACATTTCTGCATTTATTAAAAAAGTATATTTCACCTATTTCGGTTTGAAGTTAGGCGATCAAGACAAACCGTGGGCTCCTCACAAAGTGTGCAAGACATGTGAGGAAGATCTACGCTTATGGATGAAAGGTAAAAAACAAGCATTTCGTTTCGGAATACCTATGATGTGGCGTGAACAAAGAGACCACAGCAGTGACTGCTATTTTTGCTCTTGCATTGTGAAGGGATACAACTTAAAAAATAAGAACGTAATAAGTTACCCCTACCTTCCCTCAGCAATTAGGCCTATGCCTCATAGCAACGAAGTACCTGTGCCTGAACCACCAAAATCTTTGGATCATATTTGTGTGGACGGTTCTGATCATGATGAGACTCATCAGATGGCTTTTTCCCGATGAGTCCAGTACTTCCGAGTTTGAAACTGAACCAGATCCGAAACCTGAACTTTTCTCTCAAGCTGAATTGAATGATTTAGTCCGGGATTTAGGACTCCCAAAAGATGCTGCCCAACTGCTAGGTTCTCGGCTTAAATAGAAAAATCTATTGTCACCAGGAACAACTTTTTATTGGTACCGGCAACCGCGAGACACAATTTTTGAAGTATTTCAGCAAAGAGGAAGATTTGGTATTTTGCAACGATATATACGGAGTGATGGAAAAGTTTAAACTCAAGTATGATCCTGCTGAATGGCGGCTGTTCATTGATTCGTCAAAAGACAGCATAAAAGGTGTTCTTCTTCATAATGGCAACACATTCGCTTCAGTTCCTATTGCTCACTCTGTTATTCTCCAAGAAAAATACGAGAATTTGGCCCTGATTCTTCAGAAGATTCGTTATGTTGAGCATAAGTGGATGATTTGTGGAGACTTTAAAATTCTATCCATGCTATTAGGGCAGCAATCCGGTTTCACCAAATATCCCTGCTTCCTTTGCTTGTGGGATAGCCGGGCCCGCGACCTACACTTGGGGAAAAAAGACTGACCAATTCGGGAGTATTTGAGACCCGGTGAGAAAAATGTTCTTCATGAGAGCTTGGTACCTCGTGATAAAATTCTATTACCACCTCTCCACATTAAGTTGGGTCTCATTAAGCAATTCATCAAGTCCCTTCCAAAAGATGGTGAGTGCTTTCGGTACCTTTGCTCAAAGTTCCCCCGACTTTCTGAAGCAAAGCTAAAGGAAGGAGTGTTTGTTGGCCCTGATATAACGAAACTCATTTCAGATGGAGCATTTGCTGAAACAATGTCTGAGAAGGAAAAAGAAGCTTGGGATTCCTTCCAGGATGTTGTTCTCAAATTCTTGGGGAACAGGCGGTATGAGAACTATAAGGATATTGTTGCCAGGATGCTCAATGCCTTCAAAGAACAAGGCTGTAACATGAGCCTGAAAGTCCATTTCTTGCACTCCCATGTGAACTACTTTCCCGAAAACCTGGGGGCGTACAGTGAAGAACAAGGTGAAAGGTTTCACCAGGACATCAAAGACGCAGAGAGAAGGTACCAAGGAAGATGGAACACCACTATGATGGCTGATTTCTGCTGGTTGCTGCTGCGGGAAACCCCAGATGAAAAATACGCCAAGCAGCGCACCAAGAGAAGCATTCGGGGGAAGAAGAAACGGGCCCACCAGGAGATTGATTGACCCAAGAATGACTTTAAAATCTAAACTGTGTTGACAAATATCGTGTTTTTACTAAACTTTGAAATAAAAATTTGCTAGTTATTAGCACAGTGTCGGATCTCATTTATTAGAATTTTATTTTCACACCATCGGGTGTTTGTCTTCATGTATTGCAATGGTGCGGTTTGCGTTTTCTATTCTTACATACATACCTGTACAACATTTTTTGCACATTTCTTTGCTTTGCTTTGTGTCTAACCTCGCTCTTATATGCTCAATGTTTGTGCACATGTATGTGGCTGTTTTAAGTGCAGACAATTTTGCTACCATCACAGTGTGTTTTGTTGACATTACTCTATTCTTATGTGCTGCCTTGTTACAATTTTCTTTATTCTTATTTGAATAACTACTAAACAATTAGTATAAAGAATTCATCCAAGAAACTTTTATCTCGATCGCACTCAATCTGAAACGTTCACCTCAAACTGCTAACCCAATGTAGCAAAAAATCTGTACGTGATGGAGCAAATTGGTTACCACATTTGGATTCAGCGCACCAAAAAACGTAAAAATCAATCGAAACATTAGAGGCAGTTTAAAAAAATGTTTTTTTAGTGTACCTGTGTAATTAACAGAAAAATAATTAAAAGAAAATTCTCTAGCCCTGAAGAATGAATGCAATCAGTGCCAGGAAATAGAAGACCATAAGCGGGCCCCAAGGAATGCAGGAGAGATACGCTGCACAGCACAGATAAGGAAGACCTTGGAATACAGCTGCAGACCCTAAGACATAATCATGAGGGAGGGGGTCCTACCTGGAGAGCTTTTGCAAACTTCTGCAAGCGGTACTCTAATTTTAACAAGAGGTGCTAGCAGATTTTTGCAGAAGGTTCAAAATTGTGCAGACGGCTTTACAACTTTTTGTAAAGCTAAGTTCTTTGTTTTGGTTTTTTCCCCTGGTGTACAGGTCCCATGTGCTCCAGGCAATCTTGGTAACTATTAGGGATGCTTTTGTAGGTAAGAACCCGCCTACAACATATAGTAACATAGTATATGAAGGCAGATAAAGACCAGTATGGTCCATCTAATCTGCCCAGTAAGGTGGCTAGAGTGGTTGTAACTGCAGC
Source organism: Ichthyophis bannanicus (assembly GCA_033557465.1). NCBI lineage: Eukaryota > Metazoa > Chordata > Amphibia > Gymnophiona > Ichthyophiidae > Ichthyophis > Ichthyophis bannanicus. The sequence goes on along the minus strand of CM066034.1, from coordinate 960,134,171 downwards.
TCTGTGCAGGTCATCCCCTCTATTTATTGAAGTATAAAATATATTTAAGTTTGCTTTGATTTTATACTCCTGCTTTAAAAAGATCTACTATATCTATCCCATGCCATTTTGAATTCCATCACTGAATTTGCCCCTACCATCTACATCGGGAGGGCATTCCAAGCATCCACCAACCTTTCAGTGAAAAAGTATTTCTTGATGTTGCTTTTAAGTTTACCTCCTTGCAGCTTCTTTATATGCCCTCTAGTTTTATAGCTTTGCCTTCTTTGAAAAAGGTTTGTTTGTTCATTGATACCCTCTAAGTATTTAAAGCAATACTACAAGTCCCTGCATGCAATGGAGTAAATGCAGGATCACACAGGGCTGGTGCAACCATTTTGCTGCCTCGCATGAGCAACAGCTGTGCTGCTCCCCCCCCCCCCAACCTCCATTGATTCAAAAGGAGTCCTTCACATGCCTTTTTTTTTTGTCCCAACAATAGGCATGTTTATTAAACATTACCGTGCGTTAAGTGTCACTGCACCCATAGAAATAAATGGGTGCTGCTGCACTTAGCATAAATTAACATTTGTTAATGTACATTAATCTCCAGTACACATGCCCCGTAATGAACATATGAGTGTCTGAATACCATTTGTATGTACCATAAGTATAAAGAAAAACTACCCGATTTCTGCATTACTATCCTCCAGTGCTAACTGCCAAGGATGTTAGGAAGTACTACAAAACTCTGCTAATTTAGAACCTATAGCAAACCTGTTATACCTTAACAGCACTGTCAGGACTCACACAGAACCAAATCCAGTCAAAGGCAGCACTGAAAATATTAAACCAATACAGCTCCTACTGGGAAAAGAGAACAAGAGGGGTATTGTTGTTGTTAAGTGCTGTCGAGTTGGTGCCGACTCATAGCGACCCTCTGGATAGTGGTTCGGTCTTCAGTCAGATGGCAAATTAATTTGCCATCGGTCTTCAGTCAGATGGCAAATTATTGATAGATTGGTGTCTATAGCTGCTATTATTGTATCCATCCATCGCATTGCTGTTTTTCCTATTTTGCACTGACCTTCAATCTTGCCCTGCATGATGTCTTTCTTGAATGATCTCTCTCTTCACATAATGTATCCAAAGTAGGAAAGTCAAAGTCTTGTCATGGTTATGAAATAACATCAACCGGGTTAATGCTGAGATAAACGTTAGTTGGGATTCTGATAGATCACCACGAGCATGGAGCGCCTGTACAACCACTTCGTAGGCTTTGTCCTGTGGAATGACCGTATAGCAACACACACAATTGACAGAGCCCCACAGAGTCGTGCCGGTGTTATATCAGGTAGGAGGTTCGAGTTATATGGTAGAAAAATCCATTAAAAATAAGCACAGCATGAGAAGCATATGTCTAAAGAACTCATTTCTCTTTTTAGTGTTGATATGAAAAATTCCCCTGATGAAACCTTTTGGAGAAACGCACCTCATAGCGCATGAATAAGCGTCGGGAATTCATCACACAGCTAAGCACTGGTTTATTATTCTAAAATACGCAGTATGTTGATGAGGCTTGTCAAGAATAACATCAAAGCTTAGAAACATTGAAGATTGGTTTATAAAAAAACTTTTTGAGAACACTCATGTGGCTAACGGTTTAAGTAAGAGGTCATTGATGTATATTTAGGCATCAGTCCACTGGAAAATCCATAAAACAGTGGCAGCCTATGGTATCTGAGACCTTGTTAGCCATGAGTCCAATATGATATACAAAATGCTTCCTCCGATGTATTACAGAGAAACACTACTATTAAAATTATCAGAGACAATTATGCCCAGGTCCCACTCTCCTTTTGTGGACAGAAGTACATTATCCCCCACACTGTACAGCTCCTCTGGATTTTTGCAGCCTAAATGCATGACCCTGCATTTTTTAGCATTAAATTTCAGCTGACCATTAGACCATTCTTCAATATTCTGCATAAGACAAAGGAGATGAAAGGTGATCACATACCAAGGAGCAAAACCAGCACAGTTCAAAACATCAAAATATAATTAGTTAGAACCACTGCATAGTTTATACCACCAAAATAAAATTATTCTAACTAATTATATTTTGATATTTTGAACTGTGCTGTTGTTTTTGCTTTTTTCTTTTTGAACATATTCTGCAATCAAGAAACCCCTTTCCCAAAAATGGGTGCAGAACAGAACAAGGACATTTCACACAGAACTCAACATATCAAAAGTAATTTCTGATTTTGGTGTCATCTCAGTAACAGCAATATAAATCCTTATAGTACTGGACATATTAGAGGTCATTCTGAAACACAAACATGCCCTGTGATGTATAGTGTAGACGTTAGTCCTGCAAAAGCATTTATTGCCATATGCTGAAACACCCGTGACCCTGCACACACACACGGTGATTGGACTGGAAGCACTGATCATAGGTGGGATGGGGTGGAATGGAGGTATGACCTGCAGCAGAGTCATACAATGTGTATTCAAGGTCCATATATGTCCTGCATGTTTCCCTCAACATCTGTGGTATACCTGGTGAAACGTGGAATAAGGCGAGGAGATAGAAACGTTTCTGCTCTTCTCTGCAATGTGTGCAATAGCTATGAATGACAGTGACATATATGTCTTTAACCGATGAGGCTGCAGTCGGGAGACCTCAGGATGCAGTTGTACAGAAAAGAAATATGCCGAGGTGCAATGGTGCCTACCCTCACTATGCCGACTATTGCTGTGTGAGCTAGAGGGGACTATCTAAGGCACCCAAACATGTCCGGTATGCAGAGTAGTGGGATTGTTGATGTAGGGATGGGATGTGGGTGAATATAGGAATGAAGCATGTAAGGGTGAGAAGCACAATTCAGAATTATAGTCTTTGGACCCCATGCCAATATGTTTACCCACTTGTGTTGTAGAGGTGCAGGGCAGCTGTACAGCATACATATGTTTTGCATGCCTGCATGTCAGAAAGTGTGTGTGTGTGCTTACAGGGTTGCAAGGGGGCATAGGGTGCCTAACTGCTGTTTCGGGGATTCCACTACCTGGCCAGTACCTGGTCTATTGGGAAGACCGCAGCGTGAGCAGGTGCCGGTGTGAACAGCCAGGATATATCAAGAAAAGGTATCTACAGCAAGATGATCAAGCATATCCCTGTCACTGGTAAGGGACTCTCAGAATGTGTGCATTCAACAGGGCACATAGCACTACTATGCATGCAGCAGCCCCATCAGTGATTCCACAACTGTGCACATATGTTAAGGCCGGTGCCAGAGCCCTTGGGCATCATGTACTACCGTGTGCACTGTGCATGCACATATTCCGAGGATCCTCAATTACTGTCAGGGCTATGCCCTGACATTTGGCTGTGGAGGACCTTTCTGACATCGACTTGTCCATACATGGTATTGTATGGATAGTTGTCAGAAGTGGCCACTGCAATCACAACCACACTGCTCCCCTACTGCCATGTATGTCTTGCTTCAAGGTATCACCCAACGGCCTTAATGTTAATAAAGACTGGACATCCTGAATTTAAAGACAGGGGAGGGGAGGATGACACTCAAGTGAGTGAGAGTAAAGATTGATAATGTAGGGTAAAAAACACGTAAAATTTTCCCCAGGATTAAGACGGGGCATCCGGTGTTTAGAGATAGGAGAGGGGAGGAAGATGTTTAAATAAGTGAGAGTAAAGGTTGATCATGCGAGGTAAAAAATACAAGTAAAATTATCTTTAGGATTAAGATTAAATAGGTCAGAGAAAGTTGATAATGGGTAAAAGAGAGTCACCTAATGAGAAAACAATAATTGAAATATTCATATGGTGATATTTAGAGGTTAGGATGACGTCATTTGAGGGTGGGTTTGGCAGTGCCCAATGGATTGATAGAAGGGAAAGGTTTAAAATCGATAGTAGTGACATCTCACCCGCATGCACGGCGTTTTCCATAACCATGTTGGAAGAGAAGTTTTAGTTGCAGCGGTCATATGAAACGTGTGCAGCATCATTTTTTCTCCGGTAGGTGATCGGCTTTGTATAGGAACATGATAAAGGAGGATTTACACGAAGGCATTTGGGAGTAGTTAGTTTATATGTGGTTACTGATATGAGTTTTTGTCTTTTAGAGATAGAAGCAAATATTAATCCCCTGAGGAAACTTGTAAAAGTGAAACGTGACGGAGGCACCTAGGCAAGGCGTTGGGATAAGAGCTTATAATATCGTAGGAGTGAAGTTGGAGTATGGTTGGAGCATGAAGACAGCACTGAAATATAAACTAAGCATTTGGCATTTGCTATAGAAGACAAGAATAGCTACCAATGTTATAGAAGTAACATACATAAAAAGCAGTGGGATAGAAGCGCCAAGTGTTCACATTTTTAAGAAATAAGGTCATTGACGCTAACAGGCACAGAAGTTAGACATTTGATTGATCTAAAAATGAGTGCCATCAAGTCTGAGATCTTTAATGGTGTGAAGCAGTAACCATAAGAGAAAAAATAGTTTTTTAAAAGCCAAACCTTTTGTTGATATAATTGAGTGTTGTTCACTTAGAATTTTTGACGAAGATTACACTCAGAGAAATAGACCACTAACAGATTGCTTCAAGTTATGGCAGGAAAAACCTATCACATTCTTATTGCTGTTGTGCCATAGTAGAGTGTAGAGGGCCTACATTGCATTGTGCAAGCCATGCACAGGACTGGCTTCTATAGTCTGTTCTACATCCCCTCATCATTGTCATCCATGTCATGGGTGGTTTGCATGCGTACCACACAGTCGGTGTGAGGAGACGCTTCAGAGGTGCACTCTTTTCATATAGGTGCGGGGCCACACGGAGACAGGTAACAGGGCAGACATACATCATTTTGGAATTCCCGAGGGTGGTGACATCAAGTCCGCTTACTGCGTTCACCCACGTCCCAGGGTTTGAAAGCGCCATGCTGGTGCCATCTATGTCCTGGATTCCAGAACCATGGATGAGGGCACAACCGTGGTTGTGGATTCGGGTTTAACTTGGGCCCGTCTTTGCTATATACCTGCATTGGGTCTGGCCCTGCATGTTACAGAATCATGCTCATTGTGAATAAAAAAACCTTACAAACTATAGAGAAAATCCACCATGTCATAACAGCATGGAGTTCCAAAATTCACACAAAGGAGCCTACTCAGAAAAAAGCAGCACTGTGGATAATGCAGTGGGCCCTAGAATGTCTATACACCTATTCAGAAAACCAAACATGCTGAATTACTACCGATCCCTACAGAGAAGCTCCATGCCAACAAAATACCTGGCATTGGTCTCACACTCAGAACACAGATAGATCCTTACCAAGTGGGGACTAAATCGCAACAAACTAAAAATACCAACAATAATACCCCCCCCCCCCCAAAGACACTAGCACCAAAATTAATACCCAACAAATAAGACTAGGTCACCAGAGCATAACAACTTTTTCTGTTGGACTGATCATGGAGAGAAGTAAACCTCTTGAAATGAACTGTCCATTTTAATCACAGTGTTAACATTAAAATAGGCAAGGAGTACTTAGCTGTGAGTGCAATAGCTTCAGAACCAGTCCATTCAGTTATTCAGGCCTATTTACAACAGGTATGTACACCATGCAGCACCGTGTTTCAGGCCATCGAACATTGAAGATCCCCTGTGTCAGGTCTACTGCATTCCATGGATGATCAGAAAAGAACAGCTTACAGTATATCAGCCATGAACTTGCCAAATCATCTCAAACTGAAGTCTGAAAAAACGCTCTTTAAATCTACCATAGTGTCTGACGTCACAGCTCACCGGTAAAAAACTCCACTTGTTATGCGGAAGCAGAACAATAGATAAATGTAATGGTCCGCTAATCTAGATTGTAAAGAAAACAATGAGCAAAATTAATAGAAAACTTTGTAATAGAATCATGAGCTATATGATACTCTGCCAATCGAGCTCCAAATTTTAGCCACCCAGAGTGACAGATTGCAAAGTAAAAATCTATCTCTGCTCAGTGTATTGTAGATGAGCTTCACGATTACCACCCCTAAGAAGGGGAGGGACCCTGTCAGTGATTCTCCAAGATAGTTGGTGAAAGGAGTGTCCAAACTGTACATAATGTTGGACAATCGGTGCAGTAAAAGTCTTAGTGCAAAGACAAGAGGCTGGTTCAGAAATTCGGGTTTTAAAAGGACAAATAGTATGCCTAACATACTTAATACATAATAACAGGTACACAACAAAGTCAGAATCACAAGTGGTGTAATGATGGGAATAATAAACTTGGCCAGTAGCTGTGTCACTCCAGGATTCCCCACTAATAGTGGCGTAACAGAAACACTATCACAAGGGAAATGACCATTTGTTGATGAAGGTGATTCAGACACTGGACTTGTGCGCACTAGAAAGTCCCCTAAATTACTACCTCTAGTGAAGGCTATACCTAATGACTTCTGAAAACAGGAATGAAGATTTAGAACATGCTAATATTTCATAATATCCTGACAACCTCTGAAGCTTTGCCCATATAAGGGAGGAGTCCGACTACTACTACTACTACTACTGAGCATTTGCATAGCGCTATAAGATGTATGCAGCACTGCATAGACACATATAAAAGATGGTCCCTGCTCATCAGAGCTTACAATCTAATCAAGACAGACAACACAATAGCTCTAGGGGAAATGGCAAAGAAACACCAAGGAGACCAGATGAGCCAAGATCAGAAAGCAGCAGCGAAAAGGTGAGTTTTCAACCTGGATTTGAAAAGGGTCAGAGAAGGTGCCTGACATATAGACTCAGGTAGTTTGTTCCAGGCATAGGGAGCAGCAAGATGAAAGGAGCGAAGCCTGGAGTTGGCAATAGAAGAGAAGGACACAGAGAGAAGTGATTTGCCAGAAGAGCGGAGCTCCTGAGGAGGGGTGTAGGGAGAGATAAGAGGGGAAAGGTAATGAAGAGATGCAGAGTGAATGCACTTATTGGTCAGCAGGAAATGTTTGAACTGGATGCGGAAACTGATAGGGAGCCAATAAAGTGACTTGAGAAGAGGGATAATATGAGCATGACAAGGCTGGGGGAAGATTAGCTGCACAGCAGAGTGTTGAACAGATTGAAGGGGAGAGAGATGTCATCTGCAACCACATTAGGAGATTGAGTAAACGAGACAGAACCAGTATCTATTATGCTAGGTGGTGGTAAATCCATTCTCTATGTGTATTTAGAGCACACTTACATGCCTTCCATATAACACTCTGAGAGTTACCTTGTTCTGGTTCTGCATAACAGGCAGAGTTTTCTACCGGTGAGCTTTGACATCAGACACTCTGGTAGACTTGAGTCATGGCTGATACAAGCTGTTTTTTCTAAGCATCCATGGAGTACAGTACACCTGACACAGGGGATCTTCAATGTTCAATGTTCGATGGCCCGAAACACTGTGCTGCATTGTGTACATACCTGTTGTAAATAGGCCTGCATAACTGAATGGACTGGTTTTGAAGCTATTGCCCTCACAGCTAAGTACTCCTTGCCTATTTTAATGTTAACACTGTGATTAAAAAGGACAGTTCATTTCAAGAGGTTTACTCCTCTCCATGATCAGTCCAACAGAAAAAGTTGTTATGCTCTAGTTACCTAGTCTTGTTTGTTGGGTACAAACTAAAAATAGGAATATGTAGATAAAGCAATACAAATGTTGACACCTCTTATTCAACTCTTTTTCTGCCACTGACTGGGTAGACCTAGGGTTGCCAACTGGTTCCCAGTGTGCCTGAGAGTCTTGATCCAGTCCTGGGTTTATCCCGTTGTATGCAGGGATATGTAGTTCTGATTTCTCAATTGCATTCCATAAGAAAAATAAGACAACAAGTCCCTGTATGCAATGGGGTAAACCCAGGACTGAGTCAGGCACATTAGAGCCAATTGACAACCTAAGGCAGACCTGAGACCAAAGTGAAGGGGCCATGGCCCACCGAGGCCTACCCTTGGCTCTACCTTTACATACAGTATAACACCAAGAAAATAGAAAGAGATGCATAAATATGTCCCTGTACTGTGCAAAATATAAAGACAGAACATGTAAATTCCAAAGACTGACATAGTCGAATCACTATGGGGCATGTTTACTGAAGGTTAATAAAGTTAATGCATGCTAAGTACAATTGTGCCCATAGAAACAAGAGGGCTGTGGGTGCTTATTTATTTTTATACCATGCTCTTTAGAATCAGTGTGGTATACATATACTAACAGGTACTTTTTATTCCCTTGTCCCTGAAGGGCTCACAATCTAAGTGTACCTGAGGCAATGGAGGGTTAAGTGGCTTGCCCAAGGCCATAAGGAGTGGCCATGGGACTAGAGACCCCAGTACCTTTGGCCTGAGGTTGCTTGTCCCCATGTGGGAATTGAACCCCTGGCCTGAGGTAACCTGTCCCAACCACTGAGCCACTCCTCCCTCCTGCATTCATTTAATTAACACGTGATAAAACATTTAGTAAACGTGTCTCTAAATTGAAAATGAATTTTATTCTTCCCTTATTGACTGGTCATTTTATTCTCTAATCATGTTGATCTCAGGATTTGGGGTAGTCTGCTTTATCATTTCAGTCAAAGCAGTTTACATTGTAACTTAAACTTGGCAATGTACATTAAATAGGGACATTGATAACTTGGATTTTTCTGAGGCAATGGAGGCTTAAGAGACTTGCCCAAGTCATGCTAGTGGGAACTGAACTCTGGTTTCTGGGTTCTCAAGCCAGTACTCTAATCATTAGGCTACTCCTCCACTCCATGCTTGCTAAACCTGACTAATGATTAATCCGGGCGATCTGTAAATAGTTCCCATTGAATAACGTGAGATCTAGTTGCAGATAGCATGGATTAACTGTTAGCCCGGCTTAGTAAACATACTATTTCTATTTCTCTTAACTTGTTTTCTAGGGTCTCTGACCCATCTGCTACATCCTTGCCTCTCTGACATTTATGTTTTCTTTGAACTTTCTTCCATTTATTTCTGTCTCTACATATATAACTGAAATTTTACTCTTCCTCCTCACCATCCAGTCCTCAATCTCCCTTCATTACTGCAGCTACCATTTTTAAACCAGTAACACTGTCCTTTTATTCCCCATCTCACTCTCCTTCTCCAATCTTTAATTAACTCTTCCTTTTCTGTCTTCCTCACTCCATGTCCAACATCTCTCCTCGTTACTCCTCCCCTGTCCAGTGTCTCTTCCTTTTCTCTTTTCCTTATCCAGCACCTCACCCCTTTTCTCTTCCCAATCCACCTTGCACACCATTTCCCCTTCCCTATTCCTCCCCCTCTCCAATACATCTCTCTTTCTCTCCATTCCTGTATCCAGTATCTCCCCTCTGCTTCTCCTCACATCCCGTCCAACATTTCACATATTTCTCTCCTTCTTCCTCCCCTCCCCATGTATACTGTAGTATTTTCTCCTAGCTCTCCACCCCATGCCCAGCATCTTCTCTCTTTCCTTACCTCGTAGTGTCACCATCTCTTTTCTCTTTTCCCCCTCCCTCACCTCTCTCATTCTATCCCAAAGTCCAGCATCTCTCCTCTCCCTCTTCTTCCCCATGTCCAGAATCTGCCTTTTCTCCCCATCTCCACCATGTCCAGCAACTGCCCACCATGCCCCCATATCCAGCATATGCCTTTTCTCCCCTTGCTCCCTCATTCCAGATTCTACCCTCCCTGCCCCCATATTCAGCATATGCCCTTTCTCACCCTTCTTTCCCCCATGCCCAGCATCTGCCTTCCATCCCCCCTGTGACCATCAACTACTCTCTGCCTCCTCACCCCATGGTCAATTTCCCTCCATATCCCTGTGGCCACCATCTGCTCTCTCTCTCTCTCCATGGCCAGCATCTGCTCTCTACCTCCCTGTGGCCACCATCTTCCCCTCTGCTCACTCTCTCCATAGTATGAAACTTCTTTCATCTTCTTTTGACCATCATCTGTATCCCTGCTCCCCTCTCTCCATAGCCTGAATCTGTCCAACTCCCTGTGGCCATCATCTCCCCCCCCCCCGACTCCCTTTTTCCATGACCAATATCCATCCATGACCACATCCCATTACTATTTATCCTCCAACCCCCATCTATGACCCCTGTCCCTGTATCCAATATCTGCCACCCACTTCTTTGCTCTCTTTCCCCTTTAGCCAGCAGGACTTCCATCCCTGCCTGCCTGTCACCTCTGTTGCAGCATCTCAGACATCAGCAGCAGCTTAAAAAAACACTAAAACAAAAACGTGGGTCTTTGCGATTCCAGTGTACTCAAAGGACCCTCCCCCTCGCCCCCCATGAGAAAGCTTTTGTCAGAAGGGGACACAACTATTTAGGCCTTGTAAGTATTCTAGAATTATAAAAACTCTGCACTTTGGGGGGGGGGGGGGGTTAAGCTATACCCTGTCACTGCTGCTGCTCAACAGCCTGAGTCAGGGGTGATAGCAGTGGTGGTGGGGGGAAGGGGGGGTGATACCTCTGATGCCGCAGACCTGGGAGAAGCAGTGGCGGCTTCAGTGGCAGCAGCAATAGCACAACAGCCGGTCCTGCATGGTAAGCCCTCTCTGCCCCTTTGGAGCCACTGTACTGGGCAAATGCACCACTCGTACAATGGGTTGCACCAGTTCTGGGACCACATCAGCCCTATCAGGTGAATCTTGAGTCAATTTGCAACTCTAAGATTAATGGATCTCACTCTCCCAAGTAAATAGCTCCTTCATATCTGTTACTGTCTGTCAGCATTTTCTAACCCATGTGATCCAAACCCTTGAATAGTTCACTCCAAACCTTAGCTTGATTGTTCCTGTGATGCCAAATGTATTTAAGAAAAGCTTAGGGTGTTATCAACCACTTCACTTCCACAAGCTGAATCAGTTCATCTCCCACTTTAAACGTATAGACAGACTCCAGCACAGAATTTTAGCAGCAAAATCCAGCACGGTTCATTAACAGCATTTTATTCACGTGTTCAGCTCAGACGTTAGAGTGATGCGACTTCCATAAGCAAGTTTGTTCCTTGCTTTGTTGCACCAGTAGTTCTCCCAGAAGCTCTTCATTTACTCCATGCCCTTCAATAAAAGAAACAGGCAGACAGGAAAAAAAAAAACCTCTGGTCCTGTATTTATTTATTTTATTTATGTGTTCTTTTAAACCGCTTTATCCAAAATCAAAGCAGTATACAAGGAACAAGTAACAAGTTACAAATAACAACCACCACAGAAACTAGAAGGCCGGCAATCATAGCAAGACTCACCCTCTTTATCCACTAGATGTCATTGCTGATATCCTCTGATCTAAAAGCACCAAGGCAATATTCCAACTTTTTGTTACATGAACAAATAGGTGATACTGTTAAACATAGCTAAAGATTAAGGGCCCTTTTATCGCACAATTAATGGTAATTCCAACACGAGGTAAGTGCACCTGTTGTGCACTGTCGGGGGTGTACCCATCAAGTTCCTGTTAGCACATGATTGTGAATATAATATGTGATGCAATTAATGCGGGTGCACTCACAGAGGTATCGTTACGTGCACTAGCACTAGGCGCCACATTGCCACTGAGTACATGACAATTATTCTCCACGTCCACGCTCTACCAATTACTTGCTCATTTCTCACCCCAGTGTTTGATGGCTTACGACTGTCTGTTTTGATGCCTGGTAACCGGCATTAATGCTTATTAGCTTTCACCACTTCCAGCTAAAACACACGAGAAAAGTTCACTGGTCTGCATCTTGGATGGGTCAAGTAGTCTTTTTCTGTCATTCATTTATTATGATGCCATGTTATTATGTTATATGCAGATCACACCAGTAGGTCGCAAGAGATGAGCTGGTTCAGCGCAATCTCAGTGTGCCTTACACTGCATGCTAAGAAACCAGAAATATCCCCAGCGGCCTGGCACTAGCATATAATAGGGTCAACCTATCTGCCTTGACAAGCCTCCTTTACTGAATAAATGTCTCCTGGGTGATGGAACCTTTAAATCAAGAGGTGCCGTCACTGTGAAATTGACTAGCTTGTCTCATGTAAACAAGATACAGTGAGGTGCATGAGCCTTATAATTTGCCATATTGCACTTCCCTTTCATCCAAGATTTAATCTGAGTGGCTTCATCCTCAGCATTTTGCAGTGCGAGTATGCAGGATGCCTGTGGCTGTCTGATTTTCTGAGTCTGTGTCCAGGGAAGACCTCCAAAACCCATGTTTTCAAAACTCTTTATCAGTGTCTCTCTGAAATACATTAGGCAAGCAAATTGCTTCTCGATATATTCTGAGGTGACTGTTCCATGAGTGTGACCTTTCTAAGTCTTGTAAACCAATCAGCCAGAGCGTTTTTGATTCTTTCATTTTCTACACGGAATGAGAACAATATTAAACTTCATGTCTGACTGCAGAATAGCACAAAGGGTTTCCATTTAAAATGCGTTGTATGACTCAGAGGGGCTCTTGCTTAGTCCGCTCTGAATGTCAGCCGCAAAGGGAAGAGTAGCTTGCAGGGGCTGTATCACTTAATTAAAAATTCTACAATTTGAGATCTAACAGGAGCTGCAGGATTCCAGAAGCAGTGTTAAATTTTGCATGAAAATCAGACTGCGGCTGCCTGTCACAATTCATATCCCAGACTATTGCAGGAGAAAAATAATGCTGGAAATGGCCCTGGTGACAGCATTGAACACTCACGCCATGCAGAACTGACTATAATATGCTACTCAATTTTCAATGTCATAAAAATGAATTTCAGCTTTGAGGCTATGCTCAAATGAATGAACATAGTAAAAAAAAAGTATTGAGAATTCATTTATATGTACCATAAAAGTCAGGCATGAGATGCATCCTATAGTGAGCAACTTGGGGGAAAAAAATATAACAAAAACTTGCCGAATAACCTGTGAAAATGATTATAATATCCTTACTATCTTGTACGTTGTTTGAATTTTGAGAATAATGGTAGAAACATGCTATGAACACAAAGATCCAGTTCAATAGAAAAATCTGGCCTAATCAAAAGGTTTAACTAATTATCTTCAGGAGTTTTCTAGTTAAAACCTCCATTTCAGTCATTTTTCGCCACTGACAAGCCAAATTTAGCTACCTAAATTCACAAAAGTGAATTTAGATAGCAATATGGACGTTGCTAGGACAGGTTTTTTACTTAACCCTGGAATTACCGAGATTTTTTGCACACACTGAATACCGTTGGGGTCATAAATGACCACACAACAAATTTTAATTGTTAACCATGAAAAATTTAAACTAAATAGACAAAATATTATTCCAAATTAATTATTATATGAAGGTTAAATGTTTTGAAATTTAATGCTTTATCATAAAATTACATGAAGAAGAGTTGCCATGAAAGCAGTTTTTGCATGCACTTGATGAACACAGTAAAGTACTACAGTCATTTGCATGAGACACAGACAATTTCTGAATGTTCTTTGCAAACATTGCGCTTGCAGGAGGTGCAAACTATGGGGTATGTTTGCTAAACTGCGCTCATGTGCGCGGCGCACATTAGCGTGCGCTAAGGTACCTTAGCGCACGCTAATGATGCGTTTTTGTGCCCCGCACAGGAGCGCGCCGCACTAAAGTGCCCGCTCATGTGCGCGGCGCGCTGATGTGCGATAAAGGCGTGGAAAGGCTCCCGGAGGGCGGAGGAAGGCTCCCCAGGGGTGGAGAGAAGGGGTCAATGGGTGGAGAGTGGGAGGGGAGAGGCTCCCCGCACACGAGCGGGGCTGAAATTCAAGTAAAAAACTACCGCGAGTGAAAACCTCACAATAGAGCCGATTTAAAGGGAAGAGAAACCATTTCTGTCAGCAATGTACAGCAAAACCAGGGAAACCTACAAAACAGTGATAAGTATGATACATGTGCACGGTACAAAAATACAAATAAACATTGAAAAGGACCCCAACAAAATTTAAAAAAATTATAATCAAGCTGGGCAATAGTGATAGTAATGTGAAACATCAAAAAACACTCCCAAGAAAGCCGCAAAAAAAAAATTTTAGAAGGGGCTACGCGCCGTCCCCATACAAGGTGAATGATCCCACAGTAAAATAGAACTGATCAGGGTTTCACTCTCCATTGGACAGGTTACCTATGGCATGCACATGTTCCACAACAGCAGGGTGGGCAGGTCGGAATGGGCAACTGGACAGATGCTGGGAAAGGGGATACAGAGGGCTGCAGGCGGCACATGCTGTGGTGCAGCTGGGGCACAGTGCAGACTAGGCAGATGCCTAGATGGCACTTAGGAATGCTGAAACTGAACAGCAGCCAGACAGCAACTGATGAGGGCCCAACATGGGCACGAGAGTGTTTATCACAGTGTCACAGGGGATAGTACCCAGCAGGTACCCCCAAGGGCACCGAACTTTGGCAGGCGGTGACTGGGGGATGTGCGGACAGATATGCAGGCACCCCTACCCCAGAACCCGCACCATAGGCAGCCGCCTACCCGCACACAGGATGGCCTGAGACTGCGTACCACCAGCACCACCAGCAGAAGGGCATGTCAGCATGGTGGCACAGGGGTACTGGAGGTGGAGGGGGGCAGTGGCAGCTGCCCAGAGCAGACCATGGCCTAGCCCTGTGTAGGTGGGTGCAATGCACTGCAACAGACAGGCCCTGCCGGACAAACAGTCATGGTATCATCAGGGAATGCACTGTCTCTGTGGCAACATGGTGGTGCAGTGCACACAACCAGTGTGTTTGGAGACAGAAAGTCACAGGTTCAAGCCCCAGCTAGGGCTCCTACCAATCCAGTCCCCATATTTTACCCGCAACTATATTGTGATAGTAAAGAAGAACCTTTATTGCAGAGAACATAAGCATGGCTCAAACACCTCTATTTTACCCTACAGAGCACAGACACCAGAAACATGCACATTACCTAGAGCAGATTCCCCCAAATGCAGTCCTGGAGGGCCACAAATCCTTCAGGGTTTATGCTGTCTCCAATCTAAGGATGGAGCAATACTGATGGTGGAGGTGGCAGCAGCTGGTGGCAACAGCAGACCATGGCCTAGCCCTGTCCAGGTGGGTGCCGTGCACTGCAACAAACAGGCCCTGTCGGATGTACAGTCATGGATTCCCCAGGGAATGCAGCATACCTGTGCCAACGCGGTGGTGCAGTGCACACAGACAGTGTGTGCAAAAACAGAAGGTCACAGGTTCAAAGCCCAGCTGGGGCTACTGCCAATCCAGTCCACATGTTTTTCCCACAACTAAACCGTGATAGTAAGGACAAACCTTTATTGCAGAGAACATACGCATGGTTAATACGCCTATATTTTACCCCACCGAGCACAGACACCATAAACAGGCGCATTACCTAGAGCAGAGTCTCCCAAATGCAGTCCTGGAGGGCCAAACACCATTCAGGTTCCATGCTGCCTCTAATAAAGATGCCTGTGCTGCATATCTATGCACCACCCCCATGGTATGCAGATGTAGCTCATGCATAATCATGAGGGACAGCATGAAAACCCGAACAGTGTTTGGCACACCAGGACTGGAGTTGGGAACCTCTGCCGTAAAGCAGCAGCCAACAGGGGCAGACACACCCACACCCACAGGCCCCATTGGCCAATGCCTCCTGGAGAGGAAGGACATTGGGCCCTGTGTGCATCTCCCAATAATAGCGCTTGCATACCTTAGCAATGCCACCCTACACCTGGGTATACGGTACACAGCTATCAAACGTTTGCTATGATTACTGGCAGATAGCAATTCCTACGTTAAGCACAGTTTGCTCATTGAGCTCCATCATAACAATCTTTCTGATGTCTGTGGTGTGTGCTTCAGGTCTGGTCTCTGACAATGTTTACCACCCTGGGGAGTGACCCCCAACAGTATTGCGTACCATATCCATGCCTGTACTGTGCCCAGGACTGGTGGGGTGGCCAGGGCTGCTAAACTCCTCTATAGTAGCGCAATGCTGACATAGATGTGGGTGTGTCTGTCTGTCTATCCAGTGTGTGGTGGCTGCAAACACCCTCCACAGCCCACACTGCCAGCACTGTTGCCAGTATTGGCCTGCCAATGTGCATAATGAGGAGCAAGGTACCATGGGTATAGCCCGGACAGGGTGGCCTGGCCAGGATGCATCTTCACAGGGCATAGGGCACTGTCTGGGACATTTTAGTGCCCGGTCACCACCCACACAGACAGGGTGGCCTCAGCTTGTCCTGCTGGGAGACCACTCTCACCCTGACTGTGCAGTGACCATAGCATGGCTAGGCACCCCCATAGTGCTACATAGCATTCTTTTCATGTGATATTTATGGGTTTCCTTTTAGGGCCCAGTCACTGACTTATCTGCTTGTTGTGTATGCTGACATCCCAGTTCTGGGTGCATGCATTTCCATCAGGAACTTGCACTATGGACTAGCTAGCAGACTGTTTGCATCTGGTATGTGTCTTGATGGAGTGCTGTGCAGTGGAAGAAGGCTTGCTGCAGGAGAATATCAGATAGGGGTGGGGTGCAGCTTAGCATATCCAGGTGTAATGTCTGTCTGCTCTTGTGTTATGGATGTGTACAGAGCTGCCTTGACTGCCCTGTAGGGTGTCTGTTCCCCAGCAGGACCAGGGTTGATGGTCCTCTCTACTGCCACCATTGCAGGGAGGCAGAATGTGCATCTGTTGATGGGAGACTATGTTTGCCACTCTCAGCCCTGGAGAAGGAGGGTGGTGGTGGTACATAATCCTTCTGGGGATCCATTGGGGCTACACCTGGCTGAGACAAAGAGAGATATCCAAGGTGTTTCTGCAGAAACTACCTATCTCACACATTAGCACTGCTGGGGACCTGCAGCATGGACTACTTCTGCCATGGAAGGTGCTGTGGACCTGGTGCTGGGCGCCCCACCGCACACTCAGGGTGAGCACAGTACCCGCACAATGTGACGGTGTGTAGCTACTCTGTGCCAGTAAAACTCACAGTCAGTACCCCCTACCACACTGAGGTGCTGTGGGGGTGGACATGGTCAGTTCCCCCTACCAGGCCGAGGTGCTGTGGGGTTGCATACCCCATCTTGTGTTCATCTGTGGACAGCTGATTTGCATGTGCAGTGCATCATGGGTACGGGTGGGCTAACCCTATCCTGGTGACCACAGCAGACTGTCTGTGTGGTGATGTGCAGTCCCTCTGCAGCCAGCCAGGGGCTTGCTAGCAGCTATAGAGCTATAGCCCACTGATTACTTCACTGCCTGTGGAGCCAGAGGTCATGGGTTCAAACCCACAGTGGGGTAATTTGATAGGGCTGCCCAAAGCATTATCTCTTTTTAATGTACATTATTGCTGCCAGCAAAAACACCCTCAGTGTACTGTACCCATAAGGTGCCTCAGAGGGTGCTTTATAGGGCGCCCTATAGGGCACCTTATGGTTACCGTCCATATAAGGTGCACTATACTTTATCCTGTGGAGCGACTTATAGGGTGCCCTATAGGGGACATTTTAGGGTGCCGTGGTGGACAGTGCACTTTATAATGTGCCCTATGGAGTGCCTTATAGGGTGCCTTATGCGGCACCTTCAGTTACGGCACGTGAGGGCGTGTTTGCTGGCAGCAATTAATAAAATACAAATAAAGTGCTGCAAGAAAAAATACATACATTGCAAAGCTGATGCCTCAGCCAGCCTTATGTATTAGGCACACTGGGGAACAAACTCATGACCCCTGTATCAGCAATCAGTGCCTTAACCATTGTACTACACTGCTGTTCCTCCTTGCATGTCAGCGCACCTACTTCAGATTTCCATGCGTTTAAATGCACAGTGCTGCCATCAAACACAGTGCTATGACCTTGCTGTGCCTCATAGGGCACCCTATATGGCGCCCTATAGGCCACCCTTTCAGCAACATTGTAGGGTGCCGTGGCGGACAGTGCACTTTAAAATGTGCCCTCTGGGGTACCCTATGAGGCGCCTTATGCAGCACCTTATGTTACAACACTATGAGGGTGTGTTTTCTGGCAGCACTAATTAAAATAAAAATAAAATGCCCCCTACAACACTATTACCTATAACAGGTAAGGCCTCAGCCAGCCTTCTTTGTTAGACACAGTGGGGGATTGAACCCATGACTCTTGCATCATTGGTTGGTGTCTTAACCATTGTGCTACACTGCTGCTCCTCCTTGCATGTCAGCGCACCTACTTATGATTTTCATTCCTTAAACTGCACAGTGCTGCCATCAAAAACAGTGCTGTGACCT
The DNA here is from genome assembly GCA_033557465.1 of Ichthyophis bannanicus. Taxonomy (NCBI): domain Eukaryota; kingdom Metazoa; phylum Chordata; class Amphibia; order Gymnophiona; family Ichthyophiidae; genus Ichthyophis; species Ichthyophis bannanicus. The sequence goes on along the minus strand of CM066034.1, from coordinate 960,115,927 downwards.
TGCGGTACCTCATACGGCACCCTATAAAGCACCCTATAAGCAACATTCTAGGGTGCCTTGATGGACAGTGCACTTTAAAATGTGCCCTCTGGGGTACCTTATGGGGTGCCTTCTGTTACAGTGCTTTCAGAGTGCGTTTGCTAGTAGCAGTAATTAAAATAAAATTAACATGCTTCAGACTGTAACATTACCTTTGACAGGTAATGCCTCAGACAGCCTTCTTAATTGGGCACAGTGGGGGATTGAACCGATGATCCCTGCATCATCAGTCAGTGTCTTCACCATTGTACTGTGGCTCTGCTCCTGTGTGTGCACATCAGCACGCCACTTATGCTTCCCGTGCAAGTTTCTCTTGCGCTCATGTGTGCGGCGCACATGAGCGCACAGCGCACATTAGCGCATGATTAATCCCGGTTTGCTTTTTCAGACTGAAATGCCCACTCCTTATATGGGATCCCGCACACTAGCGCATCGCGCACCTAACAGGGTTTTAGTAAACACACCCCATGTTGCTTTTCTTGTCTTTTTCTCTGGAACAGCAGTGACATCTTGCCCTTTTCTTTGGGATCCCGACATTGCAAACAGCATAGTGGCTTCTTCAATGCTGAAAGAAGTCTCGCTGCAATTACTCTGAAGCAGCTGCTTTCCTAATTCCAAGAGGAATAGATGACGTCTGTGCTTTGACTTGGACTGCCATTCTGGATTTAGTAACATCCAAACGATGAAGGTGTTCAAAGCACTGATGTCCAACATGTTGTAGAAGATTGTCACTGGCCAGCGTCTTGTCATTCGTTTTGTGGTATACGTGCTCAATATTTGATCTGCCGTATCTACTCCATCTTTACTAGAATTATAGTCCAAGATCATGCGGGTTTTTTTGTCTGGACGTGTGTTACCTACTTCTTCTTGATCATGCAAACTGCTCAGAATAACAACCCACTTTTCCTTTCTTCGGGCAATAGGAAACCAGAGTGGCGTCATCACGAAAGGCAAACAGTGAAGTGAATACCTCTCAGCCCTTTGCTGTTACAAATTCTGGAGGTAATTATTTTCTGTTCTTTCGAATTGTCCCCAAAAGTGTCATTTGTTTTTCTAGCAATTTCCGTGACAGGGGTAAACTGCAGAAGAAATTGTCAACAGTAACATTTCTGCCAGATCGCGTCAATCCTTCAGTGGGTTGCAGCACAACCCTTTCACCCTGATTCTGTTCCCTGTTTTGTCCGAGTTCCCTTCCTGTATATACTTGAAGAAGCAGAACATATGATGTTGCACTGTCACACAACATCCATAGCTTTATGCCATATTTCCCAGGTTTGCTGGGAATATATTGTCTGAATGGAACACGGCCACAAAATGTAAGCAGTTTCTCATCCACGGTAACATTTTCACCAGGAACAAAGGCGTCACTTAGAGTTGCTTCCCAGGTATCAAAAACGTGTCTGATTGGAGCAAGTTTATCCACGCCTCGTTGTTCACGTCTGTTGGTTGCATCATCAAATCTGAGAGCACAAGAAATTTGCTGAAAACGGTTACTGGCCATATTTTTGCCGAAAACAGAACGACCATCTTCAAGGTTCGACAACTGAACTATGGATTCATTTTGTGACTTGTACATGCCTGAGAGGATCAGAAGTCCAAGAAAACGTTGAAATTCTCCGTCTGTCAAATCTTTCCAGGTGTCATCATAAATGTGTCTTCCTTGTTTGCTCATCCACATCATGATTTCATTCAATAAGTTCTTCCTCATGAACAAGTGGAATGCTGCGAGAGGGCCATCAACATTTCGTACAGCATACCTTGTAGGACCTTGTTGTACGGGCATGACATTAGCTCTGGCGTATCTTCCAGCAGCTTGCTTTATAGGTTTCCTGTTCCAAGATGTGGCATACTTAGATACATAGGGGCATGTTTACTAAACACCGTTGCTGTGCGGGTTCCCGTTAGTGTGCTGGTGCCATATAAGGAGTGGGCGGGCCAGGCAGAAAAAAGCAAAAAACTGGACCATACGTGTGTGCGTCGCAATAATGTGCGGGGCCCACATTAGCGCGTGGGAAGGCTAAGTGGGGCGCTGCTGCAAAACCAAACAACAGAGCTGTAGTACAACGGTGAAGAAACCGACCAATGGTGCAGGGGCCAGGGGTTCAAACCCCCATGGCACTCAACAAAAAAGAGCAGCTGAGGCACCAACATTTATGGGCAAAAGTGGTTAGGAGGCATATTAATTTTGGGCAGCAGAAGGCGGCGCACTGTTATTTTTATTACGGCATGAGGCGGCGCACTGTTTAGTGTGGGCGGCAGATGGCGGCGCATTGTTAAGTTTGGGCGGCAGAAGGCAGTGCGCTGATAAATGTGGGCAACAGAAGGCGGCGAGCCGGTGGGCAGAAGGCAGCGCGCTGATGTGTGAGGGGGCAGTCCAATAGTGGGAGGGATAAGTGGCGCGCTGATGTGCAAATAACAGGAATGGAGCCATAGCACAATGGTTAAGACACTGACCACTTGTGCAGAGATCATGGGTTCAATTCCCCACAGTGCCCATTGAAGATAACTGGCTGAGGCATTATTTTAGGGGCATTTCCATGTTGTGCGGCATAAGGCGGCGCGCTGTTAATTTAGTGCGCCACAAGATGGCGCGCTGATGGCTACAAGGCTGCGCGCGGATGCACAAACACAGGAACAGAGCCACAGCACAATGGTTAAGACACTGACCAATGGTGCAGGGGCCAGGGGTTCAACCCCTCACAGTGCCCAGTGAACAAGGCTGGCTGGGGCAGTATGTATCATGGTGAGGAGTGCTGTAGGAGGCCTTCCATTTATATTTTATTTCCCACCACTAGTAAACCCGCTCTCACAGTGTGTTAACATACGGATGCCCGTAAGGCACATGTTACAGTGCACTGTCCACCAAGGCACCCTAGAATGTCCCCTATAGGGCACCATGTATGTTGCGACACAGGATAATGCACCCTATATGGATGGCAACCATAAGGTGGCCTATAGGGCGCCCTATAAAGCACCCTCAGAGGCACCTAATGGGTATAGTAAGCTGTGTGTGGTTTTGCCGGCATAGACATATGTACAGTAAATAAAAATAAAGCTGTGGAAGGCCCTATTAAAGGGCCCCACTGTGAGTTTGAACCCATGACCTCTGGCTGTACAGGGAGTGACGTAACCATTGGGCTACAGCTCTATAGCTGATAGCAAGCACCTGGCTGGCTGCAGAGAGCCTGCACGTCACCCCACAGACAGTCTGCTGTTGTAGACAGGATAGGGTTAGGCCACCCGTACCCATGATGCACTACACATGCAAATCAGCTGTCCACAGATGCACACAAGATGGGGAATGCACCCCAACAGCTACCCGGCCTGGTAGGGGGAATTGTCCATGTGCACCCACACAGCACCTCGGCCTGGAAGGGGGGTCCTGAGCGGGTGGACTACCAGCAAAGAGTAGCTACACACCGTCACATTGTGCGGGTACTGTGCTCACCCTGAGGGTGTGATGTGGTGGCCAGGACCAGGTCCACAACACCAGCCATGGCTGGATGAGGCCATGACAGAGCTCCAAAACAGTACTAACCTGTGAGATAGGAAGGTGCTGCAGAAACATGTTGGATATCTCTTTCTGTCTCAGTTAGTGGAAACCCCCATGGGACCCCCCCCCCCCCCCAGGTGGTCAAAGTTTTACCCCACCCACCCACCCCCGAGGGTGGCAAACAGGGCCCCCCCCCCCAAACAGATTCCCCATCCCACACCCCCCCCGGCAGTAGAGTGGACCATCAAACCCCAGTCCTGCTGGGGAACAGACACCCTACAGGGCAGTCCAAACAGCTCCACACACCTCCATAACACAATATCAGACAGACTTTAGGCCTGGATATCCAAAGATGCACCCCAGCACTATCTGATATTCACCTGCAGCAAGCCATCAGCTGCTGCACCCTGCAAGGCACTCCATCAAGACACATACCAGCTGTGAACAGTCTGCTGGTTAGCCCTGATGGAAATGCATGCACCCAAAACTGGGGTGGCAGCACACACAAGCAGAGAGCTCTGTGAGGAGGCCCCAACAGGAAACCCATATATATCACAAAAGAGAAACACAATACAGCACTATGGGGGTGTCTAGCCATGCTGTCATCACTGCACACTCAGGGTGAGAGTGCTCCCCCAGCAGCACATACAGAGGTCACCCTGTCTGTGTAGGTGGTGGCCTGGCACTACAATGTCACAGTCAGTGCCCTATGCCCTGTGCAGATGCATCCTGGCCAGCCCACCATGTCTGACCTATACCCATGGTACCTTGCTGCTCATTATGCACATTGGCAGGCCAATACTGGCAGTAGTGCTGGCAGTGTGGGTTGTGGAAGGTGTTTGCAGCCAACACACACTGTATAGACAGACACACACTCCCACACCTATGCCAGCATTGTGCTACTATTGAGGGGGTGATTAGCCTTGGCCACCACACCGGACCTGGGCACGGCACAGGCATGGATATGGTACGCAGTACTGCTGGGGGTCACTCCCCAGGGTGGTGAACACCATCAGAGGCCAGGCCTGGAGCAGACACCAAACAGATTGTTCGGATGGGGTCAACTAGCAGTATGTGCGTAACGTAGGGATATATATCAGCCTGTACTCTTAGCAAACGTTTCAGAGCTGTGTACCTCAGGTGTAGGGTGACATTGCTAAGGTATGCAGGTGCTGGTATTGGGAGATGCACGCAGGGTCCAATGTTCTGCCTCTACAGGAGACATTGGCCAATGGGGCCTGTGGGTGTGGGTGTGTCTGCCCCTGTTGGCTGCTGCTTTACGGCAGCGCTTCCCCACTCCAGCCCAGTGGGGAAGCGCTGCTGTCCCTCATGAATATGTATGAGCTACATCTACATGCCATGCATAGATATACAGCACAGGCATTTGTATGAGTGGCAGCATGGAACCTGACTGGTGTGTGGCCCACCAGGACTGCATTTGGGGGATTCTGCTGTAGGTTCTGCCCCTGTTCATGGTGTCTGTGCTCAGTGGGGTAAAAGATAGACGTATTACCATTGCATATGTCCTCGTCACGAAAGGTGTGTCCTTACTGTCACTGTTTATTTGTGGGGAAAATATGTGGGCAGGATTGCTGGTAGCCCCAGCTGGTCTTTGAACCTGTGACCTTCTGTTCTTGCATACACTGTCTGTGTGCACTGCACCACCGTGTAGCCACAGCTTGGCTGAATTCCCTGGATAGTCCATGACTATGGATCCGGCAGGGCCTGTCTGTTGCTGTGGACTGTGCCAGCCTGCACATGGCTAGGCCTCTGTCTTCTGTCGCTAGCAGCCACTACCCCCTGCACCACATGTACTCGTCCGCCAACAAGCTGGCATGAGCTTCTCCCATAAAAGGCAGGTGACCTGATTGGAATGTGGCTGTACGGGACTGCATTTGGGGTACTTGGCTGTGGGTAATGCCCATTGTTGTGGTGTGTGTGCGTTGTTGGGTAAAATATGGGTGTTTTCCCCATGCTTATGTCCCCTGCAATACAGGGGTGTCTGTGCTATCTGTGTTTAGTGGTGGGTAAAATATAGGGACTGGGCTGGCAAGTGCCCCAGCTGGGCTTTGAACCTCTGACCCTAGAGGTACTGACTCTGTCTGCTGCACCACACTATGGCCACATAGACAGTGTAGCCCCTGGAGGTAGTAAGCCTGACAGGGTGGAGTCACAAACCCTGCTCTACGCAAATTTACTGTGGGCATATGCACCCTGTCTGGTGACAAACGTGCACATAAACCCCGGAAATGACCACGGGAAATGGGGGACAAAATATCACCACGCTGGGCAACAGTGATATTAATGGGCAACCATAGCAAACACTCCAGGAAAGCTCCACAAAAGGAAATGTTTTTGGAAGAGTCTCCGCTCCGTAAACCCTTCCAAAATTCATTTCTTTTTTCTGGAGCTTTGCTGGGTGTGTTTTCTGTATTTGCCCATCACTATAACTGTTCCCCAGCTGAATTACTATTTTTAATAGTTCTGTTGTGGTCATTTTTCTATTTTTATTTGCACTTTTGTGCTGTGCACATGTATCACACTGCTCACGTTTTGCTGGTTTCCCCGGTTTTCCTGTACATTGCTGACGGAAATGGTTTCTCTTCCCTTTAAATGCTTTTTACATGCAAATTCGGGCCCGATACTGTGCGGGGAGCCTCTCCCCTCCCACTCTCCACCCATTGACCCCGTCCCTCCGCCCCTCCGGAGCCTTCCTCCGCCCTCCTTTAGCCATTCCACGCCTCTATCGGACATTTGCGGGCCCGCACTTGTACGGGGCCCGTTAGTGTGCCGCCCACCTTTGCGGGGGTGACACGCACGTGTGCGGGGCATTTAAATGCATTTATTAGCGTTTCAGTGCCGCGTTTCCGTGCGCTATTTTGCGGTGCGCACATTTCCGGTTTTTAGTAAACATCCCCCATAGGCTTCAATGGCAATATTTGTGCTTATAAGTTGATGACCTCTTAGCTCCTCTATGACCACAACTAAGATTCCTCACAGATGATACTGACACCGAGGACTCCTGCCTTCTTCCCCGTCCAGCACAGCCTCGACCCTTGTCTCAACCTATAACTTGACTCTTTGCTACAGGCGATGTTACCGGCTCAACATCAGTCTCACATTCACTTGGCGACCAACTGCTGTCGCCATCTGAATCATGACTGTCATCATCAGATTTATCGCCCGAATTTGGCTGATATGCTTCTTCGCTTGCTGAATATGCTGCATCATCAGACGACTCAGAGCCGTCACTGTCAGCATCTCATTGCAATATTTTTCTTACTTGGGCAGCTGAATACTTTTGTTTTGACATCATAAACAATAACCTAAAATAAATAAAGGTAAAGTTGAATAAAATGCGAAACAGTTTTACTATAGGTGTACAATAATCATGATGAATGAGCTGAAAGCCTTTAGATTTCATCTGAAATAATGAGAGAACGTATGATATCAATTACAGAAAATGTGTAATTTTCATAAGAGTACAAAAAATAAATGATACATAATTAATGATAAATACCTTTGTCAGATCAAAAAATTCACAAAACTGCAAATTGTATCACAATCCAAACCGGATGTAAGCAACTGGGGTCAAAAATGACCCCACTGGTACTCTGTGTTGCAATTCATCACTAGCGTCACCTAGCGGATGAAAATTATTCCTCTCATGGTGCAATATAAAGAGAATATTGACATGTGAAAAGTCATAAAAAGATTGCATTCTTGAACAACTAGTTTCCGAGATACGCATTTTGAAACTTGCAATGGGGTCACTTTGACCCCATTGGTACTCCCAGGGTTAATCAGTTAGATCTAATTTTCAGCACTGACCAAGACAGATGGACAGAAATGCCCCCCTCCCCCAAACACACACGCATACACACACACATACACTACTCTTTTGTTTCTCTACTTGCTCTATTGACCTCTCACCCACAAACCCAGAAAAGTGGAAAAAGAGAGGTATCACACAAAGGGGGTAGTTTAATAAGGAACCATGTATAGTTATATACCACGTACCCTTGTAAATCATGGTATTATAGTAGAATTTATTTATTTTATTCATGTTTTCTTTTTTATATACTGCCTTCTTAGATTCAAAACAATTTACATTTAACTTTAACTTGGTTATATGGTAAACCGGGTATAAAGGACACCAAACTTCTCTGAGTGTTCCTCCCACTCTCCTCCTAATCTGGGCAAAGATCCCCACCCACCTCTAGGAGCTAAGTTACCTCACTCCCTCACACCAGTCATTAGGCCTTGCTGTCACAGCAACCGTTGATTCAGGACCTCGTCACCTCCAGCTGCAATGATCAACTCACCCCTGAACCCCTATACATCTCGCTTAGGGAGGGCAGGTGGGCAAGCTACGATCTGCCGCCCATCCACTCACTGCCAAAGGAGGTCTGAGCAGCAGGCTCACGGAACCCCTTCAATGCAACCCTTCCCCCCCCCCCTTCCAGCACCCAGCTGCCCAATGAAATTGATTTCAAACCCCACACCCGCTGTCAGGCAACCTTTCCCCCCCACCCCATCTTGCTGCCTCAACTGCTTTTTGGGACAGCAAGTGCTAGGGCGCCAGGTTACCGTTCAGTTACCAAGACCCCGGCCCTGTGGCCTGCTACACTAACCCAGGGGACACCAGGCTCTCTGAACGCTCCGCCCTTTCCCCTTCTATCCACCCATTTGCTTCAATACCTCCCTGTCCCTCACCCACAAATGACAATACACTCAAATTGGTAAACAAAAAAAGGTTGCAGCTTTATTAACACAAATTTATTTAGTCCAACCCGAGCCAACATAACTTATAACAATGCACAGGTTTCATCCACATCCCCGTACCGGATAATTCCCCCCACCAGCCATATTATTAGCAAAGTGGTGTATCATCCACTTTCACCCCACTTCCCTCTCCCCCACCGCCAACCTCGCCATATTATTAGCAAAGGCCAGCCCCTCTCCCCCTAATCTGGGTGAAGATTCCCACCGAGATCTCCACCCACCCTCTCCAGGAGCTAAGATCCCTCATTCCCTCACATCGGCCTTTAGGCCCTGCTATCACAGCAACTGTTGGCTTGGGACTTCGTCACCGTCACAAGGTAGTAATACTATCCTTGTTCCACCCTCCCCTTCCCCCAAATTAAGTGAGCTGTGACCAATGCTGGCCCCTCTGGGTCAGGGCCTCCAATGCCTCCTGCCCCACCGGTGACAGATGAACCCTATCTGGGGGATACAAACCCACACAGTTTTCATTGGCCTATGTGTGCTGCACCTGGAAAACTCCAATCTCCATAACCCACCGCCCATTAACTTTCACCAGCCCTCGAGACCATCTACGCTGAGAATGGCAGGACCGCCGTGGAATAATGTCAGGCCACACGATCAGCATGCCTGGCTAGATTTCACATATAGCTATAATGTCCCTTTTCACCACTCAAATGGGCTGTTTACAAGTCCATCCATTTCCTCCCAAGTGTATGAGCAGTCCAGCAGGCTGGTGACAATGTCTGGCCTGGTAATGCACCAGCAACAGCAATTGACACTACCGCATTCCATGCTCACCGAGCTATTCGAGCTGCATACCCGCTTGCATCAATCCTAAATGGGGGCCCAAAGGTCTCACAGGGGCCTGTTGCCTGGCCCAGTTTACAAAAGAATGGCCCAGCATCCACCATTCCCCACGGGCGTGGACCACCATCTGAAAAACAACAGAGGCCGGCTGCCATCTGGAAAACAACACAGTCATTAATCCACATTCCCTGCCCCCTCCACCCCTACCCACCAAGGATGTACTGCTCCCACTTAAACCTTCGTCCCACTCTCATTCAATCTGTGGCTGCACATAGCCTGCATACGCCCCAGAACGCCACCTGCCGATCTGTCTAATCATTGCCTCTCCTAGCCCTGCCGCCACAGCACTGGTAGCAGCCACTATTCGAAAGGATTGGGATGTAAGCTGACACTCATTGCAGCCTAAGTGTCGCAAAACCAGGTGAAGAACAGCCGTGAATTGGAACTGTGTCAATGGACGCAAATCTTCGTGCAGAAAGAACAAACCCTCCACAGTCTACACAGGCCTGCAAATTATGCACCGGACAAGTAGATAACTTTCCTGCCCTACAAAGCACTGCCCACTCCCCCCACCCTCCATGATCAGTCTTAGAACGGGCTAGAAAAATGTGTATCTGTGCTTGCCTGACTTTCACATGCTTTCTCTCTAAGCCTCCTACTGCTCCCACCTTACTGGAGTGCAGAACAAGCTCGCTAACTCAAAATGCCTCAAAAAAAGGCCAGTGAGAACACTGACCGAAACAAGCAGGCCTTGTACATTGAAGCCATGACTTCAGGCAGGGCCCCTATATATGGACTAATAAATCATGGGAGATCGGGCGCTGCCAGTCCCGCTGGGCTGGGGTACCTCTTTCCCAGCCTGAAAGCAGCCGTCAGACCAGGAATGTTGCCCACGGATTGTCCCAGCCTGCTGCTTTACTAAAAAAGGAAAACCCTGCCAATTACATATTAACCGTCGCTTTGGATCACCCCACAGCCTTGACCCAGGCAATAAACAATCCGAGCTGCTCATCAGGGACCCTACCCCCAGACCAACCCATATCTGTAAGGAAATCACACACCTTCCCATATCCCTTAAGGTATGATGTCCAAGTCGCTGGTGCCACTGAGGACTGTAAAAATATAATCACATCTGGGTTCCAACCTGCCAAAGATGTACTGGTACCACCATGGCTATCGCCTCTGAACCTGGGGCCAGCATATGGAACTGTGACCATTGAAAATGAGACAACGTGTCAGCTATGCAATTCAGCACACCAGGTACCTGGCAAGCACTCGCGGTTACATTGAGTCGCAAGCTGTAAAGTACAAATGCCCGCATCAGGGCCGGAGATTGTCAGTTAGTGGCCTCGATCACTGCCACATTGTCGCACCAAAATAGCACCCTCCTGTTTCTTAAATGCTCAGGCCATACTTCTAAGGTCACCATGATAGAGAAAAGCTCCAGAAAGGCAATGTTGCATGTCATTCCCTGGGTGTGCCAGTCTAATGCCCAAGCTTCAGCACAGAATGCCCCCTAGCAGTTCAAGCCAAAGCCCAGCAACCCGCCGCATCCTAGAACAACTGCAAATCTGCATTGGACACCTTGGGTGACTGCAAGACCATATATCCCCTGCAACCTGCCAAAAAGGCATCCCAAACTCAAAGATCATCAACAGTGTTGCCTGATCCGGTCCCGCAAATAGGAAATAATACAGAAGACTGGTCAACCCTGTCTTCTAGACCAATACCCAATGCAAAAAACTGCTGAATGCTTCGAAATAGGCACAAGAAATGCTGCACCCCATTGACATACACTTGTCAAAATAATAGCCCTTCTCAAACTGAAATCCCAATAACGGAAAAGCTGAAGAATGAACTAGCAGGAGCTGAAAAGTAGATTCAATGTCCGCCTTAGCCAAACCACCAAATGAGGCAGACCACAGGATCAAAGGAAGCATAATACACAGAACAAAGCTTGGGAGGTATGTGATCGTTTACCAAATCGCTCAACGGGAATGATAAATTGTGGATGAGACTAAACTTGCTCGGTTCCTTCTTTGGAATGACTCCCAATGGGGAACTGACAAATGGCCAAAAAGGGTGTTCCATAAAAGCCCCCGCTATTTTACCAAGTGAACATTCAGCTGCTACGTTTTCCCACACTACCTCAACAAAGCGCTGCGCATTCCTCGCCTTATTGTCCTGCAAGCCCCCTTAAAAACATATGAGGAATCCCTGTTCAAAACCTTTCAACAACTACCCCCCCCCCCCCCCAGTTCCCCATAGCAGAGGAGCCAAGGCCGTAAAGCCTCCACCTGTACTGGAGTCAGGGCCAACTGCACTAGCTTTTCATCACTTGCTGGCAGGAGGAGCCCCTGCCGTGCTTTTTCGACTACAATTGGTGGCAGCATGACTTCTCCTACAAAGAGAACAGGCATGTTGGAACTTGCAGCTTGGGAACTGACAGGATAGCTTATTGAAGCTCCAACAGAGGATCCAGTTCCCTGTCCCCGCCTTTGGGAGTCCGAGGCTCCCCACTGTGTTCTGAAAGGGCCAGTTCACTGCCAGTGCTGACTGGGCTCCACTCTTGGAACTGGCCAACCCTCCTCCTGCTGATCCGCATTTGGCAGACATCTGTGTAAGCCAAAGGTTAATATCCTTCATCCCCAAGACAAGTGAACATTATCCTCCATCATATCCCTAAAATTCTCATCATAGTTTAGTCATGGCCACCTTGGTGAGCCTAGGAGGCCACCAGGATCACATCCGCATATGCTAATAATGCCTCGGGAAATAATGCACCCACACACTGGCGAGTTTCAAAAAGGCCCTTGTCCAATTGAGTGTATTCCAAGAAACCTTACGCACCCTGCCCGCTTTCTCATCATCCTTCCACTTTTCTAGCTCTCACCCAAACTCTTCTGCCCCTCCAGCAGCTGAAAAAATATCAATCCTGCTGCTTCTTAATGCTGTGCTGCAGCTTCCATGGAATCCCTTACCAAAGTTCTGAATACGCAACCAAGGTAGGTATATCACTCTTGGAAGTCACCTCTGCAAACGCTGGCAATGACGTGCCTGATGAGGAAGACAATGATGATGATGTTGAGTCGTGCCAGCACCTGTGGGCATGCTTATGCTTGGCCCTGGATTTCCTTCCCTCCCCCATAGTTGACACCACAATTTGGTCCCCTCTAGAGTCATGCCGATCCACCACAGAATGCTCACCCGTCATTACAGACATCCTTCCGACCTCAATAAGACTCTGAATTTTCTGTGTTGACATCCCCGTCAGCTGCTATTGTGCTCTAGATGCCTCCACCTTCATGTGCACCCCATCTGCCAATCCCACTCTGCTCATCGGCTCAGCTGTTGCCTGGATAGAGAGCAAAGGAGAAAATCCACCAGGCACGACAATGGGAGAACTACCCTGACTGTGTCAGACCCATCTCCACCATACATGGACGAAGGCTCGTGACCCCCAGCAGTCCAAGAGGTATTTATTTATTTATTTAAACATTTTTTATACCGCTTTGTCCTTCACTCAGAGCAGTTTACATTATAACTTTGAACATTATACATAGAACAGTTAAATTTGGAAACATTATACATAGAACAGTTAAATAGAGGCTAATGTTGTACAAAGGGCAGGATATATTGGGTAGAGGCGGTGTAAAAACTATGTACAGTATTGTTTTATTTGAAACCTAACTATATACATTTTATATCTTTCTTATATCATCTACCAGTCCATAGCAAAATGGTTGGTCTAGAACATGTTACTTTGAGGTTATTATGTAATATGGTTGAAGTGATTCTTGAAGAGGAGTGTTTTTAGATTCTTTATAAAATCCTTAATGTCTGAAACTGCATGCATGTCATCCTGGAGAGAGTTCCATAATGTTGGAGCATAGAGCAATAATGCTCTTCCAGAGGTGGATTATATGGTCCTTTGATATCCAAGAGGTGGGACACTGATGTTCTTATGATATCCAAGAGGTGGGACACTGATGTTCTTATTATTATTTCTCCTGGGTCGGTTACTTGAATCTTTGGTTATCATGTCTTGTAGGATGTTTGCTGATAGCTGGTGAATGATCTTAAAAATGGTTAGTGTTACTTTGTATTGGATTTGTGCATATATAGGGACCACACTCCCATATTATCCGGTGACATATGGCTGCCAACTCACAGGACTATTGCCCCATCCCATGGGTCCCCCCTACATCAATGGTGCAGGTCCCATAGTTTATTGAACTGCCAATCCAAGAGAGCAAGCCTGGGACCAGCTAGCCCAGGGCCACCATGGCCCACTCTTTCTGATGGGTACCGCAAAACTGGTCCCCCACCCAGACCTCCTACATCCCCCATGAGCCACAGTTCCCTTCCACATCAGGCTGCACCTCCCTCCCAGGACCCCCTAATGGCTTATGCCTCGTGCCACCCCATTCATATGAAACCCCAAGTCTCTGCCCTCCCCCTAAGTCCATCCCAGCCCCTATCCATCCTTCTCCTCCTACCCCAGCACCACCCTCACCCCTGGTACCCTCTGTTCCCCTACTCAGAGAAAAGCCCTGGCATCACCCCCCTGATGCCCCGCATCTCAGCTCTTACCTGTGTCATCCTGTGCTCCTTTGGTCCCCTCCCCCCAAACCCTCGCAGCCTCCCTGCATCCAATTCCCCCACAATTACTGCTCCTGCCAATATCCGACTCCTCCTGCCTCCTCATTTTCCTCTCTTCTCTGCAACTGCTCTCCCCCAATGACCATGAATACCCCTTCCCCTGCATTTGCCTGTGCACACATTTCCTCGGTAGGCCCACCAACTCTCGAAGCCCCTGCGGCGCAGCCCCCGAGCCCGAGGACCTGCTCTCTCCCATTATGAGCATCCTTGCAACCTCGCTGTACACTCCATCCACAAGGAAAATAAAAGGCCCATTCACCAAAGCTGCTCCAGAAATGGTTGCCACACAGATTCCCACAGAGCTCAGCATTGCAGCCCGAAGCCCGGATGTCACCGTAAGCCACGGACTGCTCCCGCTCACTCTGCTGCTCTCTGTTCCGCTGCAGCACAGGTTATCAGGTCAAAGAAGAAAAACCCACGATCAAGCCATGATCTGCTACCCATAAACTTACTGCCAAAGGAAGTCTGAATGGTGGGCTTGCAGAACCCATTCAATGCAACCCTCCCCTCCACTTCCGGCACCTGGCTGCCCGATGAATTCGATTTCAAACCCCACACCCACTGTCAGGCAATCTCCCCCCCACTACCTTGCGGCATCAATTGCTCTTCGGGCCACCGGGACCCCAGCCCTGCGGCCTGCTACAATTACATCAAATTTGTAAACAGTGGTATTCTACAAAGCAATCACAGAACAGAAATATTTGTTAAGCAAATCTGCTTTATCCTCATCAATTTCTACATATTTCTCCCCTTCATCGTTGAAACTGAACTTTTGCCCTTCCTTCTTTCACTAACATATCTGAAAAATGTCTTATCCCCCCATTTTATTGCATTGGCTATTTCATCTTCATTTTATATTTTTGCTTTCCTGACTACTTTCCTAGCTTCTCTGTTTTTCCAAATATAGATACCTGTCTTCCTCTCTCTGTGATCTCTTATATTTTATGAAGGGATCTCTCTTTTTCTTCACCTTTTCAGCTACTTCTTTTGAGAACCATAGTGGTCTCCTTTTCCTTTTAAATTTATTTACCTTTTTAACAAAAAGGTTTGTTGCCCTTAAAATATCCCCTTTCAGTTTGCCCATCGCTTTTCTACATTTCCCAACTGTTCCCATCCCATCCCATTAATGACTCCTTGAGGTATTGTCCCATCTTGACAAAGTTAGTTTTCCTAAAGTCTAAGACCCTCACTTTTGAATGGACTTTATCAGCCCTAGTCCTAATACTGAACCACATGATCTGGTGATCACTGGATGCAAGATAATCTCCCACTATAACATAGGAAACATTTTCCCATTGGTAAGCATCAAGTCCAGTATGGCAGCTTTACGTGTAAGTTCTGTTACCAGCTGCTGGAATAGTTCTCCCTGTAGAGAATCTAGGCTCTCCTTATTTCTATATGTTACTGCAGCAGGGGTGTGCCAATCAACATCCGGCATATTGAGGTCACCTATCAGTAGAACCTCTCCGTGCTGGCAACACTGCATATGTCTTCTATTAAATCTCTGTCCACTTCTTCTCCCTGTGAGGGGGATCTGTATATCACTCCAATGTAAATGGGTTTCTATTTCCCTCTTTCTAGTTTAATCTCCTGTGCCTCCTCACTCCCTTTTAAGCACTTTAATTCTAGAGCTTTAATATTATCTTTTACATATAGTAGCATTCCTCATCCTGTTCTTCCTACCCTGTCCTTCCTGAATAAATTATAGCCTGGTATAATTACATCCCAGTCATGGTTGTCCATAACTATATCTCTGTAACTGCCACTAAATCCAAGTCAACCCCTTTCATTAAAGCCTTAACATCTGGGTTCTTATATCCCATGCTATGGGCATATACACGCACCACTTTACAGATGTTGCCCCTTTTACCCATTTCTAGAGAGGTATTTAATTTTTCACTTTCCTGGGGACTTTCACTTACCTGAGGGCTTTCTTCACCCATCCCCAATGAATCTAATGTAAAATCCTCTTCAGTAGGTTAGCCAGTCTGCTGCTGAAGACACTTTGACCCCTTTTGTACAGATGGATGCCATCTCTGCTCTGCAGCCCTTGTAATATCATTCCATGTTCCAGGAAACAAGAATACTCTCGATGACACCATCCACACAGCCATGCATTCATCTCCAGGATGTGAGCTTCTCTGTCTAGGCATTTACCCTCAACAGGGAGGATTAAAGAGAACACCACCTGCACACCAATCTACTTCACCCTCTGTCCCAGAGCCATTGTCACTTTTGATACGCTCAGAGGGATACCTAGCAGTATCACTTGTGCCAATATTGATGAGCAACATTGGATAATAGTCAGTAGGTTTGATGAGTCTTGGCAAACTGTCTGTAACATCTCAGATTTTGCTACCTGGCAGACAGCACACCTCTCTGGACATCAAGTCTGGTTGGCAGATGGATGCCTTAGTACCCCTCAGAAGAGAGTCACTGATTCTGCAACTTTGGGGTATATGAACTCTGGGTCTTCCCTTTCCTGGGATGCTTACACCTCCTCCACTTTACTGCAGACCATTGCCAACATGTTCTGTTAGCCACAAAACATATGTGTGCCGCGGATGCCAGGAATTGAAGATCAAGTGGTACACATACGTGTATCCCCCTAAAGGTCCATCCATCACAAAAGTATCCAGTAGTCGCTAGTCCAGACCAACACCACAGTTCCATTGTCACTGTATAAACAAACTGTTTCTACAGACATCCATATAATTGATTCTGAGAGTGAGTATCTGGACATCCATATCCTGGGGGCTTCCACACAAATGGTCAGTTTTGGATGCGAGGTGTATATCTCCAGTATGTGCAGATGTAAGTCTCCAGGATATATACAAAGGTGCTGTTCTATGTGCACATGTGCGATTTTGCAACATGAGACTAAGGCCAATGCCATTGATTGTTCAGCATGGCACCAAAGGGCAAGCAATTGAGCAGGAAGGAGAACTTCTGTCCTGGAAAAGTGAAGCAGCTGCTGTGTGAGGTTCACAACAAGCACCAAATCTTTTTAGGAATGCAGGCAGAAACTATAAAGTGCAGTAGAAGAAGCGGCTCTGTCATTACATCAGCACCAAATTGACTGCTATCTACCACCACAACTAGGATGTGTAGAATTGCAAGTGCAAATGAAGGCAATAAAGCATAGGGTGAAGGCTAAAGCAGTCATGCTCAATCCTTATGGGAGGCCACTGGTCCTTAGTGAGCTGGAGGAATTGGTTCTGGGCATGAAGAATGAGGAGGTGTTGACAGGTGTTGGAGATCTGGATACATCATGATCCTTGCAGTGAACAGGTAAATAGCACTCTTTTGCAATGTAATATGTCTGGTGAGATACCCTGGGATCTGTGGCTCATGCACTGATCACCATGATCATGAGGCACAAAACCTTGATCACCCACAGCATTGATCTGCATTACACATGCATAACAGCCCACTCCCAGGGGTCATGGACACTCACGTCCCAGTTCTTTAGCATAACCTGTATGGCACACAGCCACTGCATCCAAATGTGTATGGGTAGACATCAGGGCTGAATGCACCCTTCCACAGGTGGTGACAACTAGGCCCAACCAACCAACATGAAGCATATATGTTTGCTGAGGGGGCCCGCATCAATGGGTGACAAACAGCTGAGCATACAAGATGAACAGTGGACCCCGGCAGCTGGCGGGAAGGAGGAATTTTTATACATTTATACCTGGGTGCTCCCATCTTGGACATACTCAGGGCCCATCCTATGGTGGTTAGCATCTATGGCTGTGTTGTCGACATGCTTGATTTAAATGGGTGTGAGAGGTATGGGAGTTGCAACCCAACAGTAGGATTGTGGTAACACAGGGCAGGAGGGAGAGTGATATGGCCACACACCATATATTTCCCTTCCCTATGACTAATTGGCACCCTATGCAACCCATTTTGTCCTTGCTCCTGTGCACATTTGGCCTTTAGCCCCCCCAGTGATCATTGGCTGCCTCACATAGACGGAGACGGTGGTGTCATCTTCCATAGCCTTGCCCAGTCTCATTAGGGTCGTGCACAGGGGACAGTGGCTTCCCTACCTGCATGGCCCTTGTGTCAGCTACATATGAGCAGCTAGCTGGACGTTCCTCACTGACTTGTAGGTGATGTGCTGTTGGCAATGTACTGTAGTCATCCAGGGACAAAGATAAAGTGACAACAGAGAGGGACATTCATGAGCCATGTTCTGATGCATCTGAGACAGACATGGAGCACAGCCAGCAGCATATGGAGCATAACACTGCAATGGACATGCCAGCAAAGCAGAGATGCAGCAAGACCAGGAAGAGGGAGGCTGAGATGAGCGGTTTGAAGAGATGGAGCTGCATGAAGAGCCTCAAGCATCCAACAGGGCAAGTGACCCATCTGGTGAGGAGGTACCACTGCATCCATCAGGGGAAGGCCACCAGCAGAGCTGCCACAGATAGCCAGCTGATCCGCTGTGATGAGTGTTTTTTACAGCAAAACAAAGACTACCTGGCGATGGAGAGGGAGCAAACTTCCATCTTTCATGACATCCTGCAGGTGCTTCAGGAGAGAAAGGAGACAGACAATCATAGCCTGCAAAAGCTGGATCACATCAGCCAGACCATCGACACCCTCATTTTGCATATGGAACTTCTAGTTTCCCATCTAACCCAACCACAGGAGCTCCCTGGAAATGTGCCCCCTGCTCCTGCCTATGGTTCCGCTCTATCCGCATTCACCCATATAGATGGCAGAGGCAAAAGGGCTTGGCATCATGGAACCCATGAGCCATCAATAAGCAATATACTGGGAGCACCACCATGGGCCACAAGCTCCCCCCTAAGGTTTCCTGACTTTCATGCTGCCAGGAGACAGGGTGATGAGGGGATGGGGGATGAGGAGGAGAGCTCTTCAGAGTCCATTGACTGCAGTCAGGAGTTCTCTGCCACCTCGACACAGTCCCTACCTATCACTCAGTGACAGGGCAGGAGAGGAAGTGGAGCAAGGAGAAAAGGTCAAAATACAGGGAGACATACAATGTAGACATGGTATAGGTCATATGGAGGGGTGCAGCCTGAGTTGAGTGTAGGTATGTGTATTGGCAATCAATGTGTGCAATGGATGGGGGTACTAGGTGGCATCCTAGAGAGGCAGTGGTGGTGGAGGATGATGTGTGGCACTGGGGTATGAATGTTCACTGTGAAGGGGTCAGGCAGGTGAGATAGGGGAAGGGAGTGGGCAGGAGGACAGGCAGGGGGCATCGTATGTCTGTAGCTTTACTTGCTTTGCTTATAAACACATATCTTAAGTAAAGTGGGTCTGTATTAGTCAGTTTCTTGTTCCTTCCCCTGTCAATAGTGTTGTGCATTGATTCTGCAGCACTGTCTATGCCCCTTTAGTGTCGTCCTACTCTGTGCATTCTCCAGGGGTAGAGGCAGGTGCCTCCTCTTTGCTAGGTTGTGAACATACAGCATGCCATGAAGTTTTCACAGACCTTCTGTGGACTATATAAAAGCTCTGCCCATGACCTGTCCAGACACCGAAAGCAGGTTTCAGCTGGCCAAATGTTCTTTCTATGATCGAAAGAGTGTCCCTATGAGTCTGGTTATAGTGCAACTCTGCCTCATTGTGGGGAACAATGATAGAGTCATCAACCAACTCCTCAGTGGGCAGATGCAGTCTCCTGCAGAAGGGGCATAAAGGGAGGGTGGAGAGGGGGATGATGTTGAGTAGCCCATGTCATGGACTGTGCTGTCATTGTCCCTGCAGCAGTGCATACACATTGCCATATCTGCCACCCTTGCATCTTGGGCCTTGCAATACTTATGGCCCGATTCTGAGAAAGACGTGCAGGGCGTATTGTGGACGACCAAAACATGAACGTCTGAAACATAGATGAGATTCTCTGCCAGGGCAGTTAGACATGGAACTGCGCACCAGAATACGGGGTTGTACGGCTAACCGCTAAACAAACAGCGGGGTCCTGTATAAATGTATGTAATACATGTAACCTGCGACATACTGCAGACGTGTAATTCTGAAAATGTGTCCACCTGCACAGTTGTTGACATGCGACAGGAAACGATACAGTAAATCCCCTCCTGCCACTGCCAGTGCTGAAAATGGCCACCTGCCAAGTACATTTTTCTGAAGCAGAGACCCGCCTGCTCTGCAGGCTAGTAATAGAAAATAAGGGAGACCTGCTCCCCATGAGATGCAGAAGGCCAGCCCTAGCTGTAGCACAAAGGGGCTGGGAAATTATCTGGACCACCATGGTGCAGTAAGTAGGGCAAAGAAGGAAAGGGAGGAAGCAGGGGAAATGCATGTTGTGGGACAAGAACAGTGCAAAGAGCCAGGAAATAGCTGTAAACACACACAACAGGGCCCACACAGGAAACAGGCAAACAGAAACACAATGGCTAAGAGGACAGCAAGGTGGAAAAAATGCGGAATGGACAAAAGGGAAAGCACATATGGAAAGTAAACCTGAACAAAACGAAGAAAACCCACTGTGTGTAACAGTGAAGCAACATGGCCCAATATTGTCAGCCAAAACACAGCACAGTGGAAACATAGAGACAGGGGAGGCCCAAGGGGGGCGCAAGGCCATGTGCGGAGACTCATTGTGGGGCCTCATTTGCATAACAACTTCATTTGCATAAATAGTAGCATAATGTTAACACACTTCTTAATGAGTGTCTGGATAAAGAAAGACTACCAGATTTCTATATTACTTTACTCCAGGGCCAACTGCCAGGAACATTAGGAAGTACTATAAACACTGCCCATTTAGAACCCATAGCAAGCCCACCATATCATAACAGCACTACCAGGACTCACAAAGCACCAACCCTACCTATCTAAAGGCAACACTGCAAATATTAAACCAATACATTTCAGAGAATGCCAATACATCTCCTACTGTGCAGGGGCGGCCCAAGGGGGGAAGGGGGCCATGTGCGGAGACTCATTGTGGGGCTTCATTTGCATAAGGAACCTCATTTGCATAAACATTAGCATAATGTTAACACTCCTCTTGATGAGTGTCTAGATAAAGAAAGACTACCAGATTTCTACATTACTATACTCCAGTATCAACCGGCAGTCACATTAGGAACTACTACAA
This sequence comes from Ichthyophis bannanicus, assembly GCA_033557465.1. Taxonomy (NCBI): domain Eukaryota; kingdom Metazoa; phylum Chordata; class Amphibia; order Gymnophiona; family Ichthyophiidae; genus Ichthyophis; species Ichthyophis bannanicus. The sequence continues at coordinate 960,095,048 of CM066034.1, read as the reverse complement.
AAACTGCCCATTTAGAACCCATTACCAAATACGGTCAATTTGCTGAGCCTATCGCTACTGCAAAAATCAATAAATTGTATGCTCAGACCATAACTATTGGAATCTAAATGAGAACTTTTTCAGGTACTTGGGTCTCAGTTTAAAACTTGGCAGCAATTAGTTAGATTTGAAACTCAATATCAAAACTGTGCTGCTGTTCACATCAACGACCCACTTATTGTACCTTTCCTTTCGTATCATTTATATAGTGATCAGTTATTATAGTGAAAATATTTTTTAGTTATTTTTCTTTATATCATTTTTTTTTTTGTTTTCAAAAAATAAAAATAAAAACTGGTTCTTATTTTAAATGTCATGTGCATAAGGTCGCCCCACAGCCTCTTGGGACTTTTGTTACAGCCGCTAATGAAGGAAGCCTCAAATGCCTCAATACGCTCTGTCTCTGGAATGAAGAAAGGGAGCGAATAGCAGTGAAAGATAAGTGTGGACACTAATATGAACATTTTTTGTTTCTGCTGTTCACCTGCATAACAAAAGATTAGAACATTGACTTTTGTAGAGGCTGTGGGGCGACCTTATGCACATGACATTTAAAATAAGAACCAGTTTTTATTTTTATTTTTTGAAAACAAAAGAAAAAAATGATATAAAGAAAAATAACTAAAAAATATTTTCACTATAATAACTGATCACTATATAAATGATATGAAAGGAAAGGTACAATAAGTGGGTCGTTGATGTGAACAGCAGCACAGTTTTGATATTGAGTTTCAAATCTAACTAATTGCTGCCAAGTTTTAAACTGAGACCCAAGTACCTGAAAAAGTTCTCATTTAGATTCCAATAGTTATGGTCTGAGAATACAATTTATTGATTTTTGCATTTAGAACCCATAGCAAACCCACCGTATCATACCAGGACTCACAAAGCACCAAACCCTACCTATTAAAAGGCAACACCGCAAATATTAAACCAATACATCTCAGAGAATGCCAATACATCTCCTACTGGGGAAAGAGAACAAATGGGACAAGAACCCCTCTCCAATCAGCTCATTTCCAGTCCTATTCCAGCCCCCATCAGCCCATTTCCAGTCCAAGCTCGCCGACACTCAGTCCATTTCCAATCCTACCCCCCCAATAGCCCATTTCCAGTCCTAGTCATCCCCATCAGTTCATTTGCAGTCCTAGCCCCCCCCCCACTCAACACATTTCCAGTCCTGCCACCTCCCCCACTCAACCCATTTTCAATCCTAGCCCTCCCAACTCAGCCCATTTCTAATCTTAGGCCCCCCCTAGCCCCTCCATGAAGAGCCTCGAGGCAGACTTCAGAGGCCCTGGCCTTCCCTAGAGTGGCTTGTGGCTCCCAGCAGGCTAAGCAGCAGCTCCCTACAGCCACCGAAGTGAAGAGCGTTGTTTTCCTTCACTTCGGCAGCTGTATTGTAATGTAGATCGCTGGTGCGCAGAGAGCCGGGACACAGGAAATGTCCTTTGACCTCCAGCACGCCAGTTACACATGCAGAACAAGACTGTCAGCAAACAAAGAACAAGGGATCACAATTTAGAAATAGAACGACAATAATTTAAACTGGGAACCCCAATGGCCAAAGTTGGAACATATAACAACACTGGAGAAATAAAACTATAAATTAATTTCCTCTTGCAAACAAAAACGCAAAGACATTAGCAATGCACATTTCCCACAGCTGACATATTCCAGTTAATAAATTCAAAATAAAAAAGTATTTTTCTACCTTTTGTAGTTTGGGCATTTTATTTTTCAATTGTAATTGCTCCAGTCACTTTCTTTTGGTTTCTTCGTATCTTCTGCTAACTGTCCATTTGTCCTTTCTTCTCACTTCTAGATTTTTTCCATTCTCTCTTCTACATCTGCTTTAGTATACCAATCTTTCCCCTTTAGTTCTTTCCCCCATTTCTTTCTTTATTCCTTTATTATCTACTCAAATTTCACCCTTCTATCCTCAGTCCCCACTTACTCTGCCAATACCCAGCCAATGTAGATTTTTCTTCCCTCCCACACAAAATATCTTTTCCCCCTCCATCCTTATTCCCCGAGCCCCATTCCCTTCTAGTCCTCCCCAACATCAGCTCCCTTCTACTTCCAGCCCCACCCAGCATCTGCTTCCTTCTAGTTCCATTCTCCCACCCCCTCACTTCAGCCCATTTCCAGTCCAAGCCCACCCAATCAGCTCGTTTCCAGTCCTATTCCAGCCCCCATCAGCCCATTTCCCAGTCCAAGCTCCCCCCACTCAGCCTATTTCCAGTCCTAGCCCCCCCATCAGCCATTTCCAATACTAGACCCCCCATCAGCCATTTCCAATCAAATTCCAGACCCACATCAGCCCATTTCCAGTCCAAGCTCCCCCACACTCAGTCCATTTCCAATTCTACCCCCCCCCCCTCCCAAAGAAAAAGCTAGGGGATGTCCTGCAAGAGTGGTTGATCATGCCTATAAACTGGCATTATTTAATGATAGAACATGATTGTTAGCCCTGAAGTGAAAGGTGTCTAAGATAGGTACGACTATCAATTTCATTTCCCGTTTCTCTCCTTTGAGTGTGCGTATTCAAAAGGTTATTCAAAAACATGCTACTGTATTGTAGACAATACCTTGTTTAAGGGCTGCTAGTTTTCGTTGTGTTTGGCAACATAATTGATCCCCTCAGCTTTGCATCCCTTAACAGTGGTCTCTGTTTCTTGAAGGGCCATAGAAAATGTGGCCACTGTGCTTTTTGTACAGTTGCAAGGGAAACTGATTGTTTTTCCTATAAGGGTAAGCAATATCTTTTGTGTAGCCATACCACATGTGAATCAAATTTTGTGGTATATGGCATTTTCTGCCATACATTTTCTGGGTTGCTATATATAGGAAAAACGGCTTGACTATTTCGTATTCGTTTAGGTGAGCATAAGAGCAGATTACACTGTAAAAGGCAAGAAGTCCCGTTGGTTGATCATTGTCTAACACATGGACATGTATTTTCTGACTTATGCTGTTTTGGTATTGAGTCTGTGCGGGGTGGTCAAGGGCAAAAGACAAGGGATCAGTTTCTTTTGATGCGTGAGCAGCGATGGATTTTTCGGCTTGGAACAGTGATTCCTGAGGGTTTAAACTCCAGTATTGACTGGAGGGTGTGTCTATTGCTTTTGCCTTTGAAAATGATTGTACTGTTAGTTCAGGAGGGTGTGGCTTGATAGATATATATGCGCCTGCGTGGCATCTTCTGGTCACCGGTTTTGCTGGAGTGATCAGGCTGATGGCGATGCATGGATGAGAAGTAAAGTGCTGCTAATAGCGATGCATGGATGAGAAGTTAAGTACTTCTAATGAATATGGTATGGACATTTCCTGGTTTTTATATGGTAAAGGGTGTTGACTTATTTTGACTGTGATACGTTAGATGAGCAATTTTCTTTTATTTTTAGTTTGACGCTGATGCAGCTGGTTGTAAAACGCTGAAGAGACGTCTCAGCGGGCGTCAGGTTTAGCTTACTTTGTTGGTGGATCTGTCTAACGTGCATTTTGAAAAATGGAAGATTGTTTTCTCTGTAGGATTGTTTGGTAGAAATTTGTGTTTATAACCCTCAGAGATTGTCAAATGTTAAATGTTGTATGCCTTATGATTTAGATTCTGCCGTATTGTTAATAGAGGATTAGAGCAAATCATTGATGTTTTTTGTCAAGGGAGACACCTATGACCTGTATGGGTTGATTGATGGCCTTGTAGATACTGAGATTTGCTTTCCTCAGATTGTTGTGCTTTTAGAAAGATGTTACAGTGTGGTTAGTAAGTAGAGCATTTTTTGTTATTACTCTAAAATACTCCTACCAATCGCCTGTTCAAGATGGCGGTGGCTTGGGAAGATAGATGTCCCTTTTTGTGGTTTTTCTAGCATGTGTCATGCTCTGAGAGTTTGCAAGGGGCAGCAATTGCTAATAATGTTGATTTGGAATCACTATTTTAATATAATGGAATTATACTGAACACGTCATTGTACATCTAACCGTTGTAAAATGTTTAATGCCTGTGTGAACATGCCTCCATTAGAGACATCTGTTCATGCACATAATGGTTCCTAAGGTATCTGCACAGAAGGGTAACTTTACCAAGGGGGAGCAGACCCTCCTCATTGAGGAGGTGCTTGCAAGCTATGGAGTGCTCCTGGGCACTGAGGAGGCACATGTGGGGCATGTGAATGCAGCGCAGATAACTGGCCATCTGCGGGAAATTAAATGCCATCTACTACAACAATCGAGATATCAAGGATGTGACGCAGAAGTGGCAGCAGTTACACTGCAAGGCCTGCCAGAGGGTGTAGGCTGTGGGCCCAGATGGGCAGGCAGTACGGCTCACGGAGGTGGAGCAACGTATCCTTGAAGCCGTCAATGTCGCCACACTGGAGGGCATCAGGGATGTGGACACTTCTTGGCACCCACAGGACAAAGGTACATGTGTGTGCTGACATTTACATGCTGCTTTTCCCCTGCCCCATGCCTTAGCTGTGGTGGGGTCCAGCAGCATTCAGTAGTTCTGCATCCTATGTCCTGTGCCCCAGGGTGTAGGGCTCCCAATGGCCTTCCCAGCCTTCCATGAGGCATGTGGGGAGACCAGTGGGGAGAGCAACTGTAGCAGCAGTCCGGTCTCAGGGGGGGGGGGCACCCAGGGACCCCCTGGGTCAGAGGTGTATTTTCTCCATGTCTACCTTATGGACTTTCCCCCAGGAACCTTTTGAAATCCCAGCTATGCTATCTGCTTTATTTACACATAGATGTCCTTCTGTGTTTTTACTTTCACAAACATAGGCTATTATTCCACATTTTAGCAGGTCTAACGTTTACGTCCATTTCTGACAGAAAAAGGGTTAGATGTTTTCGTAGCAGGACACACCCATGCCCCTCCCCTCCATGCCCCATCCCACCCCATCCCGCCCTTGTCCAGAATGACATGTGCAACTCATTTGTATGTTTACAACTGCTTGTTGTCGGAATCGCCTCTGAACGTCCAAATACCACACACGTCCAGCTTGTATGTGCAAACAACTTATTCGTGGTTCAGAATGACCCTGTTATTGTATGCTGGTGTGTTCCTTTTCCTTCCATGGTGTCCTCATACCTAGGGCACTCCTGCCAGAATCCAGACCAGTGCCCTGCAGAATCCTGCATCTGCCATTCTCCTTCCAGTAACCCCCCCCCCCCTAATTCAATGACAAAACTGAACATCTAAAACTTAAAGTCATCGAACCAACCCCCACCAGTAGCTACCACTGGCAATCAGTGAATCCCACAACCTCTATTTTTTTATTTTTTGTTTTTTGTCGGGGGCAATTGGTTGGAGAAGAAGGACCACACCTTTCCCCTCATTACCGAAAGAACCCTTTTACTCAAAAAGGCCACAGCGAGCCCATTTACCGTACATATTCGTTTCATGCAAAACCCAGTACTTAACTGAAGCAGACAAAACCATTGTCTCTCATAGGCGAATATTATCGTCCACAGCTTGCCACGACATGACATGCATGTTTCGGGCCCCTCTGACATTCTCCACTACTTTGTATCGAAAACCAAGTCAACGAAACAGTTTACTTCGTTATCACAGCCATCATCCCTTTCCTTTGCAAAATGGTCTCCCTTTTGGCCAATTTCTTCGCCTTTGACGGATATGTTCCTCTTTGTTGGAGTTTAAGTTTCAAGCGCGATTTTTGAAGGATCGCCTTTTGGAGCGGGGTTACCCCAGTAGGGTGATCAGGAGAGCCTACATTAGAGCTCGGTTTTCCCATCGCGAGTGGCTGTTACAACCTTTGGAGCCCCGGGAGGCTTCAGTATTGAGTGACATGGAGGACTCAGTCACTGGGGTTCTGCCTTTTATGGCTCATTCAGCGGAGGTGTCCCGATTACTTAAGAAACATTGGGGGGTCCTGCAAGCACGGGGCTGTTTTCAAAAACCGGTGAGGTTTGCGTACACTAGAGGCATGAATTTACGGGACCGTTTGGTTCGAGTGACTGCGGGGTTTTCTGTGCAGCAGGGATCGGAGGTCTCTCAGGGTCATTGGGCTTGTCATCAGTGTAAATATTGTTCCACAACCATGGAGGGCATACAGTGGTGCCATTTGCCATCGGGGCGATTTTATTCTTTTTTTGGTTTCTCGACGTGTCAGACAAGCTTTGTTGTCTATATTATAATCTGCCCCTGCAATTTATTTTATGTTGGGCGCACCATACGCCCGGTGAAAATTAGGATGGGGGAGCATGCTAGTCGTATTCAGATGAAGAATTTATCGGTCCCTATGGTGGAGCACTGCCTGGCTCTGAATCACAGTTTTGCGGACTTGCGGTGGAGGGTGATTGATGATGTCCCGATAACCCCCCGGGGTGGTGACAGGGAACAGCGTCTTCAGTGGAAAGAACAGCACTGGATATACATGCTGCAGACTGTGATCCCAATGGGTTTGAATGTGGAACAGGACTGGTGGAGCCTTGTATGATTTGCGGAGAGCTTCATGGAAATGTTCTAGGGGGCGGAGCAATTGGGGTGAGAAGGAGAGATTTCCCTGTGACTCCACCTCTGATGGTGACGTGTGGTGGATAGCCAATCAAAAAGAGTTTTAGCTACAAAAAGATCAGTTGGCTCACGGCGTTTTTGTGGGCGATTATTTGGGCGAGATACCACTTGATACAGGACCCGGAGGGGCCCGAAACATGCATGTCATGTCGTGGCAAGCTGTGGACGATAATATTCGCCTATGAGAGACAATGGTTTTGTCTGCTTCAGTTAAGTACTGGGTTTTTTATTAAACGAATATGTACGGTAAATGGGCTCGCTGTGGCCTTTTTGAGTAAAAGGGTTCTTTCGGTAATGAGGGGAAAGGTGTGGTCCTTCTTCTCCAACCTATTGCCCCCGACAAAAAACAAAAAATAAAAAAATAGAGGTTGTGGGATTCACTGATTGCCAGTGGTAGCTACTGGTGGGGGTTGGTTCGTTGACTTTAAGTTTTAGAGATTTAGAGATTCTCCTTCCAGTGGCAGGCGGCATACATATTTCCCTGCTGCCCACAGTTCCTAGCAGTGTGCAGCTCACACCCCCAATCCCCTGGCCCCCTTCTGTGATATGCCATCTGCAGACCACCCTCCATGTGTCACATGCAACACTGGGAGTGTGCTCATTCAGATAAGTTGTGTTCATTATTATGGCTTTTTTGATGAAGTATGAAGGTTGAAATCGTCAGATAATTGGTGAAGAGACATGAACAGCTGAAACCACTTGCTCTGCAGGAATAAAGGCACTTGTGTGATTAAATGAAATGAAATTAGAAGATTAATTAATAATGAAAATAAAGAAGAGTTTTTTAGGATCATTGATGTTTAAGCTCCAACATAAAGCCCAAGTGATGTTTAATTTACAAGGGTTGGTTGGTGGTGTTCTGAGATTTTTTTTCTGCTCATATTTTACTGCCTGTGTATGGCAGTTTTTTCAAATGAAAACAGAATTATGCACTGTTCATTGGTTTGCTCCATGTACTGGGTTCACGGCCAGTATGTCCTCTGATATGGGTGTTGTCAGTGCACCCTCCTGTGCTCCCTCTCAAGCTCCTCCTCAATTACTGTGGCAAACCAACTGTTCACCCACTTCATTGCTGCTAGCCTCAACCAAACCCTTCTACAAACAGACATCCTTCTCACCTACCACCGTCACCCATGTGGTATCACCACCACCAACACTCAGTGCTCTGTGCTTTGTGAAACATGGACACAGATGGATATGGACACTCACACACAGACATATGGACACTGGGACCTGTACAAAGCAGTCAGCTTCTTCACTCCTGCACACAAAGACACATGTGCACTACTACTTTGACTGTTTGAACATTTCTGGAGTCTCTGGGAGCAGGGGTCCAAGGACAGCAGTGGCATGTGGGGGTTGGTGGAATACTTGTTACTGGGAAGGAGTTGGGGATCATGGGGGTGCAGCAGGGATGGGCATACAGGGAGCAGGTTTGGGATACAGGGGGTCACAGAACACATCATGGCAGACGACAAAAGACAGATTCCTCTCTCTCTCCTTCTCATTCAGCTTCACACTCCTTCTAGCACAACTGCATTCACAGTCAGCATGGACAGCAAAGCCCCCTACCTGTTCATGCTTTATAGCAGGTCTAGGCTGGGACAACTGACTGCCACACCCAGCACATCCGGGATGCTATATGAAATACACTTTGGGCATCTGTGTCTTTGCTCTGCCTTAGCCACACCCAGGAATTCCTGCACTTGGATGTTCCATCCTTGGGGACGTTCAGATTTGCCTAGTTCTGAAATTGCAATTTAGATGGCCCTGCCACTAGCACTCCACATCGCTCATTTCAGACATCCAAGTCATGTGCTACTCTTGCAAAATTACCCTCATAGGTGCTTATGTGTCTTTATAAAATTGCTGTCCCAAACTGGTAGAAATTATGGCTGAAATGAAGCCACTGACATTCATGCCCACTCAAGAGCAAGTGTAAATATATATGTATACAATACCCATGCCATGAATGTGCATATTTTATAAAGTATGCATGTAAATTGGAACTTTGCTCCACCCAAACTCCACCCCAGAACACACTTACACTAAAGTTATTTTCAAATACACAGTCTCATCATCACACATACTTATATGCAGGGAAACATTTTATAAGAAGCATTTATGCACAAAGTTTCCTTTATAAAACTGCCCTCAAAATATATGTCATTAGCCTGCATTAATATGCATGAACGCATACATTACAAACTGAAGATGATGCCATTTAGCTTTCAGGGAAGAAACCCATGATTGCTATATATTTTGGGATCAATATACTTGTACATATTATAGAGATTATTTTCGAATGTATATATGAACATTTAGTGCATAGCCCCTGAAGTGGTGTTTTAGAAAGCATCTTAAGCTTTAGTGATGCATATGCTAAATGTTGTTAGCATTTGTATTGCTATGTGTAGACTATCCCTGATCCTAAATGCAAGAACTGGAGTTGTGGCTATCTATTGTTCTTATCTCTAGATCTGGAGCATCACAGCTGTGAAGGGTGTTCAGAAATACAAGCACCCTCAGGGGCCTTATTTAACTTGTCCAAAAAAACTTAAATGTACAGTTTTTTTCTGTTATTTATTTTAAAGCTATGATGAGAAAGCTTTGCCTGAGGAGTAAATCAGACTATTTGGGATTCTTTCCAGATATGCATTTGAGAAACAAAAGTGTGAGTTTTATAGGCAGTAATTTATCGGTGAGAACATTTTGTTAAGTAGTGATTTCTTATGAGTTCTTCTAGACTGCTGTTGATGACCAATGCCCTTGGCCTATTGACTGTAGGCATTTCTTATTACTTTAGTTCAGAATGAACACTTTTCTTTCAATTTTTTTCCATCTGATGTTCACCAGGTAGAAAATTATTCACGTTATTTCTTAGCTAGAAAAACAAAGTGGATCAGTTTGCTGTTTGGGGTCAGGGCATTCCATGTAGAGTCTACCAGAGTGAATGTTCAAACAGTGCAATTATTCTAGCTTGCTTACAGGAAGAGTTGAATCTACCGCTCAGTTGGCATTTTAGATTCTATCAAGAGATACTTTAGAAGCTGTATTCATGATTTCCACATGTAAAATCATGTGGAAATGTCATCCTAGTAGAAATGGTGATTTTAGAAAGTTTACCCGTGGATGTCCTTGTGATGTAGACATTGCAAGGGGGTCTGTTGGGGGCATGGTTAGGGAGTGACTTGGATGGGTCAAAAATAGACATGAGAAGTCCTCATTTCATATAGGGAATAGACATGCATGACTGCAATTGTCCATGCTGGGATTTATACCTGCTCCTTGGCATGTTTAGGTTCTACAGAAGTGTTTGGTTCAGCCAGCCCTATACAGGAAGGGTTAAAGGCATTATAGGAGCATAGAAATATGATGGCAGAAAAAAACATATGGCCTATCTAGTCTGCCCTTCCATATCAAACACTACAACAGCCCCCTTTTTTCCTTCAGAGATCTATGTTTGTCCCATGCTTTCTTGAATTCAAATACTGTCCTCATCTCTACGACTTCCACTGGGAAACTATTCCACGAATCTACCACTCTTTCCTTAAAGAAATATTTCTTCATACTACTCCTGAGTCTATCCCCTTTCATCCTCATCCTATGTCCCCTCAATTGAAAGAGGCTCTCCGCCTATGCATTTATGTCACAGAGGTATTTAAACGTCTCTATCATATCACCTGTATCCCGCCTTTCCTCTAAAGCATACATATTAAGATCCTTATGTCTCTCCTCATATGCTTTATAGTGAAGATCAATAACCATTTTAGTAGCCACCCTCTGTACTGACTCCAACCTGTTTACAACCTTTTGAAGGTGTAGTTTCCAGAATTGCACACAATACTCCAAATAAGGTTGCACCAAAGACTTATACAGAGAAACTATCATCTCCTTTCTTCTGTTGACCATCCCTCTCCCTATGCACCCAAGCATCCTTCTAGTTTTCACTGTCACCTTTTCTACCCATTTAGCTACTTTAAGATCATCAGACACAATAACACCTAGGTCCCGCTCTTCTTTTGTGGACAGAAGTAATTCACCCCTTATACTATATTGCTCCCTTGTATTGCTGCAACCGAAATGCATGACCTTACATTTTTTAACATTAAACCTCAGCTGCCAAATTAGCTAGATCCCTACTTTATGTTATTTATACCTTCCTGGGTGTCTACTCTATAACAGAGTTTGGTATCATCCACAAAGAGGCAAACCTTACTAGACTGTTCTTCAGCAATATCACTAACAAAGATTTTAAAAAGAATCAGACCAAGGACAGATACCTGGGGCACACCACTGGTAACCTCCTTCTCCTCATAGTGAACTCCATTTACCTTTACCCTTTGTTACCTCCCACTCAATCAATTTCTAACCTAAGCAGTAAGTTTAGGGTCCATCCCTAGGGTACTCAGTTTGTTTATAAGTCGCCTGTGTGGAATGGTGTCAAAGGCTTTACTGAAATCTAAATACACCACATCTAGGGCTCTCCCTCAGACCAACTCCCTGTTTACCCAGTCAAAGAAATCAATCAGATTTTTATGAAAAGACCTGCCTCTGGTGAATCCATGCTGTCTCGGATCCAGTAATCTGTTGGACTCCAGAAAACTCACTGTTTTCTCTTTCAGCAGTACTTTCAATTTACTCACCACCGAGGTTAAACTAATCGGCCTGTAGTTTTCAACCACATCCTTACTTCCACTTTCGTGTAAAGGGACCACATGTGCCTCTCTCCAGTCCTCTCGCACTATTCCCGACTCCAACGAGGTATTGAAAAGGTCAGTCAGTAGAGCTGCTAGAATGTCCCCAAGTTCCCTTAGTATTCTAGGGTGTATCCCATCTGGTCCCATTGCTTTGTCTACTTTAATTTTAGCAAGTTTCTCATGAACACAGTCTTCTGAAAATTCTTCAAGATGCCCCTTGCTTCTATTCCTGTTTGTGGGTGTTTTCTGAGGTCCTGCTCCTGATTCTTCATCTGTGAAAACAGAACTAAAATATGTGTTAAGCAATTCCGCTTTATCCTCATCAGCTTCTACATATTCATCTCCTTCATCCTTGAGTCTGACAATATCACTTTTGCCCTTCCTCTTCTCACTAACATATCTGAAAAATGTCTTATCCCTCCATTTAACTGCATTGGCTATTTCCTCCTCTTTTTGAATCTTTGCTTTCCTGACTACTTTGCTAGCTTCTCTAAGTTTTTCCAAATATAGATGTCTGTCTTCTTCTCTCTGTGATCTCTTGTATTTTATGAAGGCCTCTCTCTTTTTCTTCACTTTTTCAATTACTTACATTTTGAAAACCATTGTGATCTCCTTTTCCTTTTACCTTTATTTACCATTTTAACAAAAAGGTTGGCTGTCCTTAAAATATCTCCTTTTAGTTTTGCCCACTGTTTTTCTATATCTCCCAGTTGTTCCCATCCTGCTAACGACTCCCTGAGGTATTGGCCCATCTTGGCAAAGTTAGTTTTCCTAAAGTCTAAGACCCTTGCTACATCTTTACAGCTTCTGACTCTAGAGAAAGACATCATGCTTGGCAAGATAGAAGGTCAACGCAAAAGAGGAAGGCCAGCAATGAGATGGATCGATGCAATAACAGCAACTACGTGTACCAGTCTGTCAACAATGAGCCGCCTGACTAAGACCGAACACAATTTAGGACAACTGTCCAGAAGGTCAGCATGAGTTGACACTGACTCGTTGGCACTTAACAAAAAGAAGACCCTTGCTTTTGAATATATTTTAACAGCCTTAGGCCTAATACTGAACCACACTATCTGGTGATTACTGGATGAAAAATGATTTCCCACTATTACATCAGAAACACTTTCACCATTGGTAAGCACCAAGTCCAGTAAGGCTCCTTTTATTTATTTATTTATATCATGCTCTTTAGAATCAGTGTGGTTTACATGTATACTAACAAGTACTTTTTATTCCCTTGTCCCTGAGGGGCTCACAATCTAGGTGTACCTGAGGCAATGGAGGGTTGGGTGGCTTGCCCAAGGCCATGGGACTGGATGCCCAGGTCCCTCTGGCCTGAGGTTGCTTGCCCCCATGTGGGAATTGAACATCTGGCCTTCTGGCCTGAGGTAACCTGTCCCAACCACTGAGCCCAAACCTCCCTCCCTTCATGTGTTGGTTCTATTACCAGTTGCCTGAATAGTTCTCCCCATAGAGTCCGGGGTCTCCTAACTTCTAGATGATACTGTGGCAGGAATGTGCCAATTAACATCTGGCATATTGAAATCCCCTATCAGTAGCACGTCCCTTTTCTTAGCAATGCTGCGTATGTCTTCAATTAACTCTCCGTCCACCTCTTCCTCATGTGAGGGAGATCTGTATATCACACCAATGCAAACAGATTTCTCTTTCCCTCTTTCTAGTTTAACCCACAGTGCCTCCTCTCTCACTTTTAAGCTCTGTAGTTCCAAAGCTTTAATATTATTTTTTACATATAGTGCCACTCCTCCTCCCCTTCTTCCTACCCTGTCCTTTCTGACTAAAGTATAGCCTGTTATAATTACAACCCAGTCATGATTTTCTGAGAACCATGTTTCTGTAACTGCCACTAAATCCAAGTCAGCCACTCCCATTAAAGCTTGTGATAAGGAAGCTTATCATAGCTCAGGTAGGAGCTATAGAAAAGATGATGTGACTCTGAACAAGCAACCTGTCAGTTCTGGTAGAAGCAAGAAAACAGAGTTTTCACATAAAAGACTACCAGTCCCAGAATGCACCAGGTTTCCAGCAGCCATGAGGGAGGCTGAAGTAAGAAAATGTGTGTGCAATCAAGAGAGCTATGAGGTAATCCCTAAGCACTCATCTCAAAGGGCAGGGCCTGATTCAAGACAGCTGCGCTGTGTTAGGGAGCAGCACACATTAGGAAAGAATAAGAATAGAGCTTATTCTTCAGATAAGGGTTACTACAAGCTCCAGCCCAGCTTCAGGGAGAACTTCAAGAACAGCTTCAGCAAAAGCCACAGAAAGAGCTTGAGGGAGAGCTTCAGCAACGGCTACAAGCACCAGTATCACCTGGAGAAACAGAAGCCAAGCCAAGCAGATAGAGAGAGAAGGAAACTCTCTGGAAGGAAGAGAAGAAAGGCCATTGGAAGGTCTGGGAGATTCCAAGGCAGTACTCATACTGGGAGGTATTCCAAAAGCCAGCAGAGTCCATTGGACTGGATTCAGCCAGAGGAATGGAGTGGCAGAGATAGGAATCCCCAGTGGCTACCTGGAAGAGAGAAGACTGCATGTGGAAGGGACTTTCAGACCAAGGCCAGAAGGTATGTGAGAGAAGATCCAGTGTCCAGGGATCAAGATTGGAAGGCTGGACATCAGAATTGGATTACATATTGGCCAGGCTATACAGAGAGGAATAATGATAGCAGGAGAGGCTCAGGTATGAACACTGATCCAGACCCTATCTATAATAGAGAATGGCAGCAAGGGAATAAGCATTCTCATGATAGTGCCTTAATGAAAGACTCATCTGTGCCAATGTATGATATTGACCCTATGATTGTTGATGCAGGGGGAAATACAGCAGATGAAACTATTTACATGGACTGTTCTTTATCTAAATGCTATTGCTAGTTTTCTATGAGCAAACACATCAGCCATCACAAAGAAACCTAACTTTGTTCTTTATTTCCACTGCAAACAGCTCTTAAAGCAGGATTTGGGTTCACACAGTAGCAGCCAGCCAGCTAAAGGCTTTCAGCTGGTCCATTGATAGTAATTAGGGCTGCACCTGATTGTGTGTGTGAGCAAGGGAGAATCACTGCTGAGATCAGCCTGGAAAATAAGCAGAAGTTAACCTAACCAGCAAAGTTTATTCTTTTCTTTGTGCCTTTGTATTTGGTAATTATTTGCTAAGAACACATTAGCTAATTGCCTGACAAGCTGAAGGTTGTTTTCTGGTTTACTTTGTGACTTTTTGTTATCCATTTAAACACTGCAAGCAAGTAACCTCATTTATAGTGCTATCAAGCATACATGTGCTGGGTGAATTAAACCCCATCAATAAAAGAAGTATTTTATTGATCTTACCACTTGGTTTCACAACTCAAATTATTGTCATCAGCTGTGTTTGGGAGTGAATGAACTACAATACCCACAATACCTTGCAAGAATCATATGAATATATGCATCGTCAAGATTGTGTAAGTTCTCACCCTAGGCAGCCGTCTGACAAATGGCGTAGTTTTTCGGATTGCTTTTGCACCAAGAGGATTTACTTGTTGTGGATTACAAATAAAAGTCAAGTTTAAAGCTGTAAGAAGATTTCTTTCCCTCATCTGCACTTTGGAAGAAAAGTGGTTGGTCCAGGAAGCTGTCCCAGATGAAAAGACCCTGTGAAAAGCTGGATTCATCACTGAGACAAGGTAATATGTACCTCGGCATGTCTAGTGGTGGATGTGTGTAAGCACAGGGGGTAATTAAAAAAAAAAAAAAAAAAACACACCTGGTTGGAAGGTGCTGCTCTTTGGTTTTTTTTTTTCTCTTTTCTTGCAGGGGTCAAGATGGATCCGAGGGAGATGGCTCAGTGGATGGCAGCCCAATTCAGCAAGCAGCAGGAGCTATCACAGCAGGCCCAGGACACTGCTGTGAAGGCCTTAATGGAACAGCAGAAACCAGTGCTTGATCTGGTGCAAGCTCTAGTTCAGCTACAGAGCCAAAGTGGAACAGATGCAAGACCAGCAGTTAGTACTGGTGCACCACATGTGGACAATGTGGGACTCAATCAAGGGATTGGGGCATTTAATTTTGGGAAATTAACTCCAGAAGATAATGTTGATGATTTTCTAGAGTCTTTTGAAAGAGTGACACAGGCTTTAGCATGGCCAGAGACCCAGTGGGCAGTAAGGCTGGCAGCCTCATTAACTGGTGAGGCACTAGCAGCTTACAGAGCAATGCCAGCAGCCCAGGCTTTGATTTATAAGGATGTAAAGGCAGCTATTAGAGATCGCCTAGGGTTGTCTATTTCAGAGTATAGGCGAATGTTTAGAGCTGTTACATTGAAAGTGGGTGAGACACCCAGGGCTCTGAGTCAGAGAATTAGAAGTCTAGCTGTAAAATGGTTGGAGCCTGAGCAAAAGACAGTAGAAATGTTATTAGATATTATAATGCTGGAACAATTTATGCTTGGGGTACCTAAAGATTTGAATGTTTTTCTTATACAGCAAAATTGTCAAAATCTTGGAGAGGCAACCATGCTAGCAGAGAGATTCTTGGAAGCCACGCAGGCTTGCCATAGAATGGGTGGCCCTCTAAAGATGGATGCTGAGGCTAGATGTGCTGTATCAGAAAAAGGAATAATTAGGAATGTTTCTAAAAATGAATGTACTGTATCAAACCAGATGACACAGTGGAATAGAAAAAAATGTTTCAAGTGTGGAAAAGTGGGACACTTAGAGAAGAGATGCCAGACACACACTAGTTTAATGGGTCTGGATTTAAAACAGCCCAAGGAAGGATTTCTTTTGATGGTTGATGTGCAAGGAATTACCACAAATGCATTATTAGACTCTGGGGCAGACCAGAGTATGATGTCAAAAAGGCTTTGGAAGAGGATAGAGGCCCAAGAAAGATTTGTGCCTAGAACCCCTGAAAGCCAAGTTCACATCAGATGCATTCATGGTGCTGCAACATCATATCCCACCTATAGGCTTAAGGTTAAGTGCCTGGGGGAACAAGAGGAAGTCCTATTAGCAGTAGTGCCTAGGCTACCCTTTGATTTGGTCCTAGGAAAGGACTGGCCAAGATTTAAGCAGGAACTAGTGAAAGGGCTAGGAAAGAAGGAGGGAGAAGGTTTAATAATGGAAATAGCTCCCGGGCCTTTCTTTGGAAGTCCTCAGTCCCTAGCTAAAAAGATGGTTAAGCTTCCAGAAGGCCAAACTATGGGTAATAAGAGGGGCCTTGTATCCACCCGCTCGCAGGCTAAGTTAGAGAGCCAGCAGAAGGAGGAGGGGGAGCAGGCAGAGTTATTAGGAGACTTACCCTCTCATGATGATTTAATAACCCCATCATCTGGTAAAGTAAGAAAGTTGAAAGCACAAAAAAGGCGTGAGAGACTTTGCAGAGCACAGGGTAGGGCTGAGATGTTAGCTGGTCAAAGTTTACCCTGGGTGCCAGCTGAGTTGGTGGCAAAGTTTCCTAACTTTCCACAAGAGCAGCGAGCTGATCAAGCTCTCACTCGAGCTTTTAAGTATGCTCAGGAGGTCAGGGAGGAGTTGCCCAGATTCAGACTAGATAATGACATATTATATAGAGAGAGTCAGGACCCCAGAAATGGTGCCATTCGTAAACAATTGGTGGTACCCACAACTTTCAAAGGGCTAGTACTTAGGCTAGCACATGATCATCCAGTGGGAGGTCATAAAGGTATGCAAGGAACGCTGGATCAAATACTTGTGCGTTTTTACTGGCCAGGTATCTTCAAAGAAACTGCCCAGTTTTGTGCTGCATGTCCAGCGTGTCAGCAAGTTACAGCGGCTCACCCACCGGTGGTGCCTTTGATCCCCATGCCAATCATCACAGATCCATTTGGTCGCATTGCCATGGATATTGTAGGCCCATTAGTTAAAACGCCCCGAGGTTTCCAATACATCCTAGTTATGGTAGATCAGGCAACAAGGTTTCCCTGGGCCATACCATTGAGGAATGTTTCTGCAAAAACAATAGCTTTAGAGCTAGTAAAATTGTTTTGTGAAGTGGGATTCCCAAGAGAGGTGTTGACTGACCGAGGGTCCAATTTTGTATCCAAATATTTGGCCCAGGTCTGGGATGCCTTTGGCATTCGTCACGTGAAAACCTCAGCCTACCATCCACAATCAAATGGTTTGGTGGAGAGATTCAACCAAACTCTCAAACAAATGTTGAGAAGGGGGTTAGCAGGAGAGGTAAAAGAATGGGATATGTTATTACCCTTTGCCTTATATGCCTGCAGGGAAAGAATTCAAGTGTCCCTAGGTGTAACCCCTTATGAGTTGATGTATGGTAGGGCTCCCCGGGGTTTGTTGGATATTTTGAGGGAACAATGGATTGATCCTGAACCAGGAAGTCAGGAGGTGCCACTGTTTCTACGTGACTTGAGAGCACGTTTGAAAAGGACGTCGCAGGTTGCTGAGAGGAACCTGCAGGACAGTCAAGTTCGCCAGAAAGGGTGGTATGATAGAAAGGCCAAAAGCCGCCAATTAACCATTGGTGAAAAGGTTTTGGTTCAAGTAGCAGGAACTGCTCCAAAATTTGAGGTACAGTGGAAAGGGCCATGGGAGGTTGTTAAACAAGTAAGCCCAGTGTCTTATATGGTAGAAAATGCCAGAGGGCGTAGGCAGACCTACCATATTAATGTACTTAAGTCTTGGAGGGAGAGGCCTGTAGATAATGACCTTGAACCCAGTCAGGAGGTAAGTGAGCTTCAAGAAGATAACACTCTCGCAGGTATTACGGACTGTAGAGAAGCAGTTTCACCAGTAAAACCAGTCCGTAATAACTTAAGCAGGGGGGTATGTGATAAGGAAGCTTATCATAGCTCAGGTAGGAGCTATAGAAAAGATGATGTGACTCTGAACAAGCAACCTGTCAGTTCTGGTAGAAGCAAGAAAACAGAGTTTTCACATAAAAGACTACCAGTCCCAGAATGCACCAGGTTTCCAGCAGCCATGAGGGAGGCTGAAGTAAGAAAATGTGTGTGCAATCAAGAGAGCTATGAGGTAATCCCTAAGCACTCATCTCAAAGGGCAGGGCCTGATTCAAGACAGCTGCGCTGTGTTAGGGAGCAGCACACATTAGGAAAGAATAAGAATAGAGCTTATTCTTCAGATAAGGGTTACTACAAGCTCCAGCCCAGCTTCAGGGAGAACTTCAAGAACAGCTTCAGCAAAAGCCACAGAAAGAGCTTGAGGGAGAGCTTCAGCAACGGCTACAAGCACCAGTATCACCTGGAGAAACAGAAGCCAAGCCAAGCAGATAGAGAGAGAAGGAAACTCTCTGGAAGGAAGAGAAGAAAGGCCATTGGAAGGTCTGGGAGATTCCAAGGCAGTACTCATACTGGGAGGTATTCCAAAAGCCAGCAGAGTCCATTGGACTGGATTCAGCCAGAGGAATGGAGTGGCAGAGATAGGAATCCCCAGTGGCTACCTGGAAGAGAGAAGACTGCATGTGGAAGGGACTTTCAGACCAAGGCCAGAAGGTATGTGAGAGAAGATCCAGTGTCCAGGGATCAAGATTGGAAGGCTGGACATCAGAATTGGATTACATATTGGCCAGGCTATACAGAGAGGAATAATGATAGCAGGAGAGGCTCAGGTATGAACACTGATCCAGACCCTATCTATAATAGAGAATGGCAGCAAGGGAATAAGCATTCTCATGATAGTGCCTTAATGAAAGACTCATCTGTGCCAATGTATGATATTGACCCTATGATTGTTGATGCAGGGGGAAATACAGCAGATGAAACTATTTACATGGACTGTTCTTTATCTAAATGCTATTGCTAGTTTTCTATGAGCAAACACATCAGCCATCACAAAGAAACCTAACTTTGTTCTTTATTTCCACTGCAAACAGCTCTTAAAGCAGGATTTGGGTTCACACAGTAGCAGCCAGCCAGCTAAAGGCTTTCAGCTGGTCCATTGATAGTAATTAGGGCTGCACCTGATTGTGTGTGTGAGCAAGGGAGAATCACTGCTGAGATCAGCCTGGAAAATAAGCAGAAGTTAACCTAACCAGCAAAGTTTATTCTTTTCTTTGTGCCTTTGTATTTGGTAATTATTTGCTAAGAACACATTAGCTAATTGCCTGACAAGCTGAAGGTTGTTTTCTGGTTTACTTTGTGACTTTTTGTTATCCATTTAAACACTGCAAGCAAGTAACCTCATTTATAGTGCTATCAAGCATACATTTGCTGGGTGAATTAAACCCCATCAATAAAAGAAGTATTTTATTGATCTTACCACTTGGTTTCACAACTCAAATTATTGTCATCAGCTGTGTTTGGGAGTGAATGAACTACAATACCCACAATACCTTGCAAGAATCATATGAATATATGCATCGTCAAGATTGTGTAAGTTCTCACCCTAGGCAGCCGTCTGACAAGCTTCAACATCTGGGATCTTATTTCCATGCTATGGGTATATATACACACCGCTTTTCATATATTGTTCCTTTTACCTATTTCCATAAAGGTATTTATTGTTGCACTTTCACTTACCTGGGGGCTTTCTTCACCCATCCCCAATGAATCTAGTTTATAGCCCTCTTCAGTAGATTAGCCAGTCTGCTACTGAAGACATGTCGACCTTTCTTGGACAGATGGACGCCATCTCTGCTCTGCAACCCTAGGAACAGCATCCTATGGTCCAGGAAACAAAATGATCTCGATGACACCATCCACGCAGTCATGCATTCATCTCCAGCATGCAAACTTCTCTGCCTTTGCCTTTATCCTCAACAGGGAGGATTGAAGAGAACACCACCCATACCCCTATCTGTTCACCGTTTTCCCAGAGCCATGAAGTCACTTTTGATATGCACAGAGGGATACCTGGCAGTTTCATTTGGGCCAACATGGATTATCAACATTGGGTAATAGTCAGTGGGTTTGATGAATCTCGGCAAACTCTCTGTAACATCTTGGATTTTGGCCCCTGGCAGACAGCATACCTCTCTGGAAATCAAGTCTAGTCAGCAGATGGACGCCTCAGTACCCCTCAGAAGAGAGTCACCAACCACCACTAACCTTTGCTTCCTTGTGGTCACTGATTCTGCAACTTTGGGGTGCTCAAGCTCTGGTTCTTCCCTTTCCAGGATGTTTTCACCTACTCCACTTCTAGGGCTGCATAATGGTTCTTCAATTCAAGCACTGGAGAAGTTGGATTGGTGATTCTGCAGGCCCTGGTGACTTGTGTCCAACCTTCATCATTCTGTAGGCTCCCATCTTCTCCTCTGCTGGAGAGCTTGGATGTTGCAAGAAGCATCTCATCAATGTACTTCTTACTCTCTTGAATGCTCCTCAGCCTTGCCACCTCCTCTCTGAGTTCCTCAACTTGTTTCCTGAGAGCTTCTGCCTGTAGGCATCCTGCAGATGGAACAGGCCCTTCAACTGGCATTGGGACCTGTCTGGACAGATTTAGAAGATGTAACAGGGGCAACAGCTTTGGCGATATGTTTTTTTTCCCAGCCATTGTTCAGTCGGTGGAGCTTAGGTATCTGTTAAAACAAAAGAGAGAGACCTAGCTTCCCAGCTGTCCTTTCAGAGTAAAAGCAGTTAAATCTTTTTCAGTGTGTTCACAATGTACTGTTCCAAGTCCCTGTGTGTAGCTAATTGGGGAGGTGCCCTATAGAGCAAGACTGCTCATTAGGGGTGGATGGGAGTTGGGGGGGGGGGGGAGATACGGAAGGAACTAACACCTGATGAGGTATCAGTATCTTCAAAGAGCTGAGAAAGATACCAAAGCAGGGTTTTAAACCTACCCCACTAAAGAAAATATTTCCCCTTTTAAATTAAAGCACCAAAAAGAATGTAACTTTGTTTTAAAAATGTACTAAAACCCTTTAAAGAGCTCCCAGGCAGAGAGCTGTAATTTAAAAAGCCACAAAAACTTACCATTGCTTGAAATTTATAGACCCTGTTAGGAATAACGGTAATACTCAGTCAACATTTGGTGAACTTTATGTAGCTATTTGGGCCACAGTTATAGATAGTCTATGAGATTTTGAAATGCTGACTAGCATAAACTTACACCCCTTGTGTGCATGGTGCATACAGTACTTTCATTGTGGGCATACATGGGGCAGAATTTGGGTAGAGTGTACGTGGACTGCACACTTAGGTACATAGAATATAAAATGTCACAACTGAAGTATGCATGTACAGATAATAGGCACTAGCATTTACACCAGCCCTTCAGCTGTATATTTAACTTTATAAAACAGGCTTAAGATAGGCACGTGAGAATCCAGGTTCACTAGGCATGACTATAAAATCGCCCTCCTATACTAGGAGCAGTCTAAAGGCACTAGGAATGCATATAAATATTGGTATTTTAGTGATTTTAGTGATTTTTTTAAATATCCATGTAAATGACCTTTTATAAAAGACCAACCAGTGTAAGCGTAAGTGCATTAATTAGGTGGCCCGCAATTTCACTATGATTGTGTGCATGGGCGGAGTTTGAATGGAGCATGGGTGGTACAGGCAAGTACTACTACAGGACACACAAAAGAATTTACAATTAAAGAATGTTTGATGAATGAGTGTAAAATACCTCATAAAAAGCCAGGTTTTGAGCCCTCATCTGGAAAAAAATCATATGAGGACGCTAAATCTAATTTCTTTAGGCAACTTGTTCCAGCATTTTGGAGCCATATCAAAGAGTTTACAGACATCTCTAGGTGGATGGCAAACTTAATTTAACGCTTGGGTGACCACAGAGCAAAATTTGGCAAGTAAACTTCTACTAGTCCCTCAAATCAGATGTGGCCAATCCTTCAAGGATTCTGTAAGAGTCAACAATTAAAAATAAACCCTTCCGAAGGCGGAGCCAGCCAGGGACCTGCATGGACGCTTAGGAGAGTGCTCCTGTGGACCCAATGAATGAATCCTGTCCCAACCGAGGTGGAGGGTAGTCTGGCAGGACTGAGTAACTAATCCTGGTCGCGGAGCATGGCAAGCAGTAAACAAACCCGGCTAGAATTCTCCGGCGGGCAAAATACCGGGGCAAAAAGAACTAAAGCTGATCCGTTGTCCCCACTCAAAATGGCACCACAGCGTGAGCCTGAAGGGGGGCTGCAAGAGATTCTACAAGAAATCCGCGCGGTTAGAAGCCGAGTAGACACGAACGGCGAATGTTTGAGTCAATTGCAAATGGACTCTAAGGAATTAAAAGCTCAAATGGCATCCCTAGTGAGCAGGGTTGAGAAAATTGAAACCACTGCTGGGGCCCATGAAGAATGGCTGGTGCAGCTGGCCAGGGCTGTGAAGAGAACGGAGATGCTAGAGCATAGCCTTGAAGACATGAACAACAGAGCCAGGAGGAATAATATTTGTATTGTTGGCCTACCAGAGGGAGTAGAAGGGAAAGACCCTGTCTCCTTTTTAGAGGGTTTTATTCCGAAATTGCTGAAACTGGACTTGGTGTATCCCTTTGAGACTGAGAGAGCGCATTGTGTGCCTACAGGTTTGAGAATGCAAGCAAAAACTTCCCGGCCTTTGATTCTATGTGTACTGCGGTTTCAGCAAGTGACGCAGATTATGCAGGCCATGAGAACATGTAAGGATCTTCAATTTGAGGGGCATAAAATCTCCTTCTTCCCTGATTTCAGCAAGATGACGGTGGATAAAAGAAAACAGTTCTTGGCGCTTAGACGGAGACTGCAAGGTATTCAGGCTCGCTATGGACTATTCTACCCTGCGCGCCTTCGTGTGACTGTTAACAATGTGACTAAGACTTTTGACGATCCGGTGGCGCTTGAGAGATTCATTGTGGACCAAGAAGCGCTTCAAATGCAGTGAGCTTGTAGGTGCTTCGGAGGCCTGTAGAGTTCAGTGGAAGACTCTGCGGCCCAGTTCGGGAATGCAGAGAGCTACCCAGCTATATGAGGGGATAAACGTTCTTATGCTTCGCTGAGTTGCCATCATGGGCAGTTGGATTTTGTGTAATGGAGTGCAGGTTGGGACATGTGCATTTTCCTTTTTTGGTTTTTTAGGCGGGTGGGTCTCCAGAGCGAAGTGCAGGTTGAGTGTACTGGCTTACCCAGGTGTACAGTTGGTTTTTTGTTTGAGTTGTATGGGGTTTTGGCTCTCTGTGGGGTGTATTTTGCTATATAAATTTGGTAGGAGGTCCACTGTTCATGTCATGTATTCTTGGGATGTTCTTGGGAATCATGGCTAGGGTGTTGCACACAATTTCTCTGAACGTGAAAGGCATTAATAATCCGATTAAGAGGAAAAAGATACTGTCATACTGCAGACAGCAGCAGGCTGATTTAATTTTGCTGCAGGAAACACACCTAAATTTGATGGAGTCTGAGAAACCTGGGGACAAGTACTACTTATTGTTAGGTGTTGCGCCCGCCCTACAGAAGAAGAACGGGGTGACTGTTCTGGGGCGGAAATCCTTAGGGTGCAAAATTATCTCTACGCGAACCGCTGCCGACGGACGCTGGGTCTTGGTCTCCATTGAATTGGGTGGGTCTGTGCTCACTGTAGTTAATGTATACGGGCCAAATAGTGATGACCCCAAGTTCTTTATGGCTCTAACCCGAGTGTTGCAGGAGAATTCTAAGTCTCCCGTGATTGTGGGTGGGGACTTTAATCTGGTCCTGGACCCCTTATTGGATAAGAATCCAGGCAGGGCGGAAAGAACTTCCAGAGCGAGAACGGTGCTCAAGGCTCTTATGGATTCCTTAGGGCTGACCGATGCATGGAGGCTTGGGCATCCTGCTGACAGGGACTTTACTTTTTTCTCACTGCCACATAAATCCTGGTCTCGAATAGTTTTTTTCCTAATCTCCAAAAGTTTAGTGCCAGCGTTGCGGGGAGTGGACATCTTGGGGGCACATATCTCTGATCACGCTGCCATTTCTCTACATATAGAGTGGATGGGGGAGGGTGAGCACCAGCGGGTGTGGTCTTTCAACGGGTCCTATCTAGCTGATCCCTCTTTTCAGGAGGTTATCAGGGCAACCATAAAGGATTAATTTGATGTAAATGATCCAGGGGACACTCCAATCTGGGCCTGGTGGGAGGCTTTTAAGGCCTCCCTGCGGGCTGCGATTACTAGTTTCTCTATCAAGGAGCATAAACAGAAGAAAGCCAGATTGCATGTCTTAGAAGAGCAAATTAAAGCGGGGGAAAGACTACTAATCAAACAGGCAGATGCAGGCATTACCCTACGATTGCAGAGGCTTCGTTATCAGTATAACGGAATATTAAGCTCGGAAATGGAATACGTGATGTTGAGACAACAATCTCAGTTTTATGTAGAGAATAATAAGGGGGGCAAGTTGTTGGCTAACGCCTTAAAAAGGAAACAAGAAAAAGCCCGTGTAGGACTTATAACGGACCTGAGTCGTGGAAATTTGACTAATACAGATCAGATTCTTGAGGCATTCTCGGAGTACTACTGCAAACTGTACTCTACTGAGTATGCGCAGAATCTGGATGCTGCTGGGGATTTCCTTGATAGGCTGGCCCATCCCAGATTGAGTGCGTAACAGGCTAAAGAGTTAGACAAACCCCTCACAGGTGATGAGATACTTGCTGCAATTAATAGTGTGTCTTACGGGAAAGCAGTGGGTCCAGACGGTATCCCCTCAGAGTTCTATAAAGTTTTTAGGTGTGAGCTCCTGCCTTATTTACTGCATTACTTTGAGGCTCTAGAGGAACCCCAGGCACACCCAGGTAACTTTGCAGAGGCTACAATAGTGGTTCTTGAAAAGCCGGGGAGAGACCCCACTCAGGTTGCAAATTATCGTCCTAGCTCTCTATTAAACGCGGACTATAACATTTATGCTACGGTGCTGGCAAAGCGGCTGGTTAAAAGTATAGGGGAGCGAGGGGCGGAGCCT
The DNA here is from genome assembly GCA_033557465.1 of Ichthyophis bannanicus. Taxonomy (NCBI): domain Eukaryota; kingdom Metazoa; phylum Chordata; class Amphibia; order Gymnophiona; family Ichthyophiidae; genus Ichthyophis; species Ichthyophis bannanicus. The sequence continues at coordinate 960,069,887 of CM066034.1, read as the reverse complement.
GATGTCCAGCGGGTAAGACGCTTCGCGCTGAAGCTCCCGAGAGGCCTACTTAGAATCCTGACTTAATACCTATACAAACTTACTATTTCGCTCCGAGCTGACCGGGGTACCTCGGGGGGGATGGCGGCCCATAAACCAGCGCGCTTGGACTTCGGGTCTCCTTCTTCTTCTCACGGAAAACGCTCCAAAACAGAGGTGTCCTCCCCACAGAAGATGGTTCCATTTCGTGAAAACCCCGAAATGCACCTGGAGATTTTGGAGGAAATACGCGGCGTGAAGGAATTGGTGCAGTCCAATGGAGAAGCGCTTCGAGCCATGCGAGAAGACTTTGGAGTGCTCCAGGACCGACTTGAAAGTCTCTCATTACGGCAGGACAACATGGCGGGGGTCCTCGACTCGCACGCGGTGCGCTTGGGCAAACTGGACAAGGCTGAGCGCCAGATACAGAATCTTCAAAAGGAGTTAGAAGATAGCAATAATCGAGCCCGTCGCAACAATGTGAGGCTCCTCGGAATACCGGAGGGGGTGGAAGCAGGAGATATAAGAGAATTCTTGCTCAAAACTCTTCTCTCCTTGCTGAAGATTACTTTTCATAGAGAACTGGAAATCGATCGTGCACACCGTGTTCCTACCCACATGGCGCTCAACCGAATGACCCCCCGGCCTATTATCTTTAGCTTGCTACGATATCAACAAGTGGAACAAATTTTAAATGCTGCCCGGGCGAATCATCATTTGGAATTTGAAGGTCGCAAAGTCTCCTTCTTCCCTGATTTGGCAAAGCCTACCGTTGACCGTCGGAAGAAGCTCCTTGCTTTTCGCCCTCGACTTCAACAGCTACAGGCTCGCTTTGGCCTGTTGTATCCAGCGAAGCTCCGAGTGACTCTCCACAACCAAACCAGGACATTCGAAGATCCTGATCTACTATCAACATTTTTAGACTCCAAAGAAGCAGAGCAGATGCGCTAATCCAAACACTTGGACTTTTATCTGCCGGCTCTGTCCGCCATTTTGAAGGGCCCGATGCGGCGGTCATAGCCAAGCACAGAGACTACCTGGACTTTCTTTCTTTCTCTAAATGACCTTTTAGTTTTTGGTCTCCTATCCCTCCATGATGTGTGCCTCGGTCGGATTCGGAGCACGCACAGTCCTACAGGTTATGTGTTTTTTCAATTTCGGCCTTCTCTGGGGTTTCTCCCCGCAGACACATGGTCGCCAGTAATTTTGGGGTTTTGCTTCTCCTCTACCGCACTGCGGTTTTCTTTGTTAATGTGGGGCGCTTCATTGTATTATATTAGCTTATTTTTTTTTTTATGTCATGTGTACAGCCAGATACAGTCAATATGAGGGACATTGTGAAATTATGTGTGCTATCATGCTCAGACTTTTAACTTTTCTGAATGGCCTTATGTAAAATCTTATCACTCAACGTAAAAGGCATTAATAGTCCACTCAAAAGAAAGAAAATCCTTAGCTATCTTAGCCATGAGCATGCTGATTTAGTGTTTCTTCCGGATTCGCACCTAAACTCTGCTGAAACACTGAAACTCAATGCTAAGCCTTACATGGTGGCTGCCTATTCTCCCGCCGTTTCCAAACGGTACGGGGTCGCCATTCTGGTTATGAAGTCTTTGCAAGCTACTGTAATTGATCATAGCGCTGACAAGGAGGGTAGATGGGCCCGTGTACACCTTGAGGTTGGAGATAGTGAATTCACGTGTATTTGCATTTATGCCCCGAATGTGGACGACCCTGCTTACTATACAAGTATTGCGCAGTTGGCATAGGCCTCTGCCAATGCTCCATTATTACTTAGTGGTGATTTTACTCAAGTGCTCCATCAATCTTTTCTTCTCAAACAAGGCGCTCGTTGGCTGGACGATCCAGTACCGAGTAGACCTGTGTGGCTAGATATAGAAGAGGACCTTTACAAACCGATTCCTCTTACTTTTCTCTCTGGTATGACTCTCCCACCAGACTCCCACTATCCACCACTGCTTTAGACACTTTAGGTGCCTTTAATACTCTTATGCAATCTTTAGACTCCCGACTCTGGTCGGTGCAACCTCAGCATTGCCTTCGGAGTGCTAAGGTACTCCCGCCATCAGCATCCCCTACATAAGGTTGATCGGAGACTTTCCGATCTATCGGCAGTTCACCGGGTGTAGCATCCAATTTTACAAAACCTTATGTAATGCTATAACTCGAGATACCCCTATAGCGCAGAAGGCATGGGAGAGAGAATTGCATGTGACTTTGACCTCGGAGCAATGGAGCCTTGTCTGGAGTAGAGGGACACGGGTTTCCCGATCCGCCTCACTCACTCAGACCCTCTTTTTTCTAGCCCACCGGTGTTTTTACACCCCTGACAGATTAGACAAATGGAACACTACTCAGGGCAATAGTTGTTGGATAAGCCCAGCGGCCATTGGTTCACTACCTCATGTTATGTATGAATATTCCGCACTACAGTATTACTGGCGTCGGGTCTGGGGTCGTATCCAGTCTATTTTGCACTTTCAAGAGGCCCTTTCTTGGAGGATAATGGGACTTCGCCCAGTTGCGGGGATCCCCTCTCTTCCAAAAATGGCTTACCTCCTTTTGGAATTTATGCTTGGCATTGCTCTTTCCCTAATTAAGTAACACTGGAAAACTAGCTCCCTTCTGAGCCCCAATGAATGGTGGAATCATGTTTGTCTCTACAGCAAATATGAACAAATATCTTGTATGTTTGCTTCCCCCGTTCAGACTCCTCATCATCGGTCTAAATAAAAGATGCTCAATGACTATGTACATTCTGCTAAATGCTCTCATCTGACTGTCTAAATTTGTATATATCTCTGTCCCATGATCATGCTGTATCGTAGATACTCTTTTGATCGTTTTGATGTATAATCACTGTTAATTGGAAGCGCTCACATGCTGACATAATCGGTTAGAGAAGAAGCATGGGGGTGGGGGGTAATTGGGTTTACTTTCCTTATTGTATACTTGTTTTGTCTCCTTTGGTGTGTTGTTTCTTTTGTCTGTTGCAAAATGAAAATAAATGTTTAAAAAAAAAAAAAGTATAGGGGAGCTGGTGCATCCAGATCAGTGTGGCTTTATTCCAGGTAGAGCGACTTCGGATAATGCCAGACTCCTTTGTAATTTATTAGATAGAGTGGGACTGGAAGACACAGCTTATATCGGTATCTCTTTAGATGCCGAAAAGGCCTTTGATAGATTAGAATGGACCTTTTTGTTTAGAACCTTAGAGTGGTTTGGCCTTGGTCATCAATTTATAAGTAAAATTCGTATCCTTTATGGCAACCCCAAAGCACGGATATGTGCGAATGGGGCTTTTTCGAGATCCTTTTCCCTGCACAGAGGTACCCGTCAGGGGTGTCCCTTGTCTCCTCTGCTCTTTAATCTGGCCCTTGAGCCATTAGCTATTGCCATAAGACAAAATGATGATATTGGAGGTATTATAATTGATGATTGGCAGGTAAAACTCTCAGCATATGCTGACAATCTGCTGCTTTTTATGCAACCTTCCGCAATTCCTGAGATCCTGGGTCTGGTTGAGAGCTTTTCGGAATTGTCTGGATATAAAATAAATTGGACAAAATCGGTCACATTCCCCATGAATAATAGTGTCAGAGCTGCTGACTTGACTGGGTTCCTGTTTCGTTGGGAAGCAGGACACATTAAATACTTAGGAGTCAAATATGGGTGGTCCATAGATCAGGTTCTACAGGAAAATGTAGAGGATATGTTGCAAAACATACAACATTTAATATTAGCCTGTTCGCCCCTTCATCTCTCTTGGTGGGGTAGACTAGAAACAATAAAGATGACTTTAATGCCGAAAATTAATTACATGCTGAGTATGCTCCCCTTTTCACTGCCACCCTGGGTGTATAGTAAGTTTGAGAGATGCTTATGTAATTTTTTTGTGGGGAGACCAACAGCCTAGAATTGCACTTAAAAAACTGAAAGCTTCAAAGACCAAGGGAGGGGTTCAGTTTCCAGATTTTCGTAATTATCATCTGGCGTTCCTGTTAAAGCAAGGTGCACTGTGGGCAGGGGAGGAGGACTTGTCTTGCAAACCCGTATGGTTAGAGGTGGAGAAGCGGATTGCGCGACCCTGTCCTTTATGGTTGCTCTTAGGTATGAAACACCCAGAAAAGACTTTGGTGGGAAGGGTGATCCCCGCCACACAGGAGGCTTATTTACTCCTGTCGGGCTGTATTAAGGCTGAAGGCCCGCCTGCTAGGAGGCTGCCACTCTGGTGGAACCCCAGGTTTAGAATAAGGGGCAAGATGTTCGCTTGGAGAGGATGGCAAGCGTGGTATATGGTCCCTAGGACAAGTTTTAGGGCCTAAGGGCTGGAAGGATTTCCCCCTTTTACAGCAGGAGTTTTCTCTGTCTAGTTCAGCGTTTTTTGGCTGGCTTCAACTCAAACATAGTGTTGCAGCGGCTAATGTTTATCTCGCTAATTTGTCTTTGGACGACACAGTTTTCCAACAGTTAGTGGAATTAGCAGGATCTGCGAGAGTAGCGTCAAAAATCTATACGTGGCTACGAGATGGGGATTCGTCTCATCTGAAGGGCCTGGAAAGATGCTGGGAAACGGAAGCGGTTTGCTCCGTTCCTAGTAAAGTCTGGGGGGTCCTTTGGGGCCCAGTCACACGGATTTCCAAGTCGGCAGCGGTTACGCAGTCCCTCTACTTCTTTCTGCATAGGGCTTTTGTAACTCCTGTCAAACTGGCCAAATGGGACGATACGGCAACGGGTAAATGCTGGTCTTGCCAGACAGATGCCGGCACTTTTAAGCACATGTTCTTTGAATGCCATCACGTCCAGAGATTTTGGAGGCTTGTATTGGACAGAGTGCAGGCGGTACTTAATGTCTCCATCGCACTGTCTTGGCGCACCATTTGCTTAAGGTCTGCAGTATGTATCCCTGGAATAACGAAAGACAAGCGATTTCTATTTAATTTTATGATTGCCATTGCTTTAAAAGTCATCCTTACTAATTGGAAGGATTCACGGAGATTGCACCTAGATTTGTGGTGGAACCTCGTTTGTCGCTATGCTAGTTATGAGAAAATGTACTGCAGAGTTCACTGCTTTGATGCGGTAAAGGGGGATCTGGCTAAGTGGGGTCTGCTTGATGATTTTGCTGCCTGCGCTCAGTTATATATTTCACCTTAGCGAGATGACTGTTTGGACTTTGGGTCTCTCTGTCATGTGTCCTCAGAGAGCTGGGGTGGGTGGGGGGGGGTTATGTTTTTGTCTGATTCTGATTTATTGTGTTGTTATGGTATGTTTTGATTTGTTTGAGGTTTGTTGATTTATAAAATCTCTAAATAAAGAATTTAAAAAAAAATAATAAGCCCTTCCATGCAATGGTAGCCAGTGCAATGACACCAGAAAAGGAACTACAGTTTCTGCATGACCGCCAGCCCAGAAATCAGCTGCAATCCAGCAGAAGACTGCAGCTAAGAGTGCCAGTCCTTTTGACTTAAGTGCAAACGGATACACGAGTACAGTCTTTAGTGGTTTGACTCTCTTACTGAGGACATTGACATTTTTTAATAACTTAGAAAGGTCTGGTCAAAAGTGGCTTCTGGGTATACATAGTAACATAGTAAATGACACAGATAAAAGACCAGTATGGTCCCTCTAGTCTGCCCAGTAAGATGGCAAGAGTAGGTGCACCTGCCGCTCCGTGCAGGCCACCCCTCCCCATGTCTTTGTTTAGGGGTGAACCCACTGCTCCATGTAGGACACCCCTGTATGCTGAGAAATTAGCTAGTTAAGTTTATTTTGATTTTATCCTGTTGCTGTAAAGGGACCCACTGTGTCTGTCCCAAGCCATTTTGAATTCTGTCACTGTGTTTGCCCCCACCACTTCCATCGGGAGGACATTCCAAGCATCCACCACCCTTTCTGTGAAAAGATATTTCCTGACATTGCCTTTCAATTTACCCCCATGCAGCTTCATGTTATACCCTCTAGTTTTACAGCTTCCTCGTCTTTGGAAAAGGTTTGTTTGTTCATTATTTCTTTTTAAGAAGTTAAAGTTCTGAATTATATCTCCCCTGTCCCTCCTCTCCTCCAGAGTGCACATATTTAGGTCTTCAAGTCTCTTCTCATAAGGCTTCTGACGCAGGCTCCAAATCATTTTAATCACTTTCCTCTGAACAGTTTCCAGTATTTTTACATCCTTTGCAAGATAAGGTCTCCAAAACTGAACACAGTATTCCAAGTGAGGCCTCACCAGTGACTTATATAGAGGCAGTAGTACCTCTTCCTTTCTGCTGGTAATTCCTCTTTGTATGCAACCCAACATCCTCCTGGCTTTTGGCACTGCCTTGCTACACTGTTTTGCCACCTTGAGTTCCGCAGAAATAATCACACCAAGGTCCTTCTCCTGGTCCGTGCACACAAACCTCTCAACCCCTATCGCGTACATTTCCCCTGTATCCATTAACACATGTTAGATTGGCACATTAATGGCAATTCCTTATCGGTCTTTAGTAAAGGGGCCCTAAGTCTAAGGCATTGTTTAGTGCTTCTAAGCATTCTTCACCTAAATCGGAAGGTAATTCTATGTTGGAGTCTGACCTGTCTGATGTTTCTTACAAACTATTTTCTCAGTCCTTGGAGAAAGCTATGTTGATTGTGACATTTTTTTTTGTTGAAAACTGACTGTGATTGAATTTTCAGTATGTTTTTTCCCCTGCAAGAAAGAAAATGACACAGCTGTGTCATCAGTTTATGTCATTGAAGATGCACGTGTTAGCTATTGGCAATGATTTCTCTTTAAGTTACTCTTGCAAATGTAAAGTTAAATTTATGTCTGAAACACTCGTTTTTTGAACCTGATCAGCTTAAGCTATTTTTGCATGCTCATGAAAAAGTTCACCTGTAGATTCTTAAGCTACTTTTATTTCTTTTTCTTTGGCTGGGCTCAGCCAAATGGTTGCAATGTGCGTCAGGAAAAAGAAGCACACAGACAGGAAGAGAGCAACTAAACAGTGCAGAATAGAGACGGAAGATCGGAATGGGCTTGACTGCATAGCTCAGTGCAAAGCTGAAGAATCATTATGCTTATCCCATACTATTTCTCAGTGTTGCTGATATCTCAAGTTGCCTATCATACATTTAATCAAATCATTCTCTTCTTAAAATGAAATGATGACAAAAAGCTTGAATTGCACAGAGATGAAAACCCTTTACTAGAAGACAGAAGATTTGGGGGTATGTTTACTAAAACCCCGGTAATGTGCGGGCCGCGCTAGTGTGCGGGTGCCATATAAGGAGTGGGCGTTTCTGGCTGAAAAAAGCAAAACCTGGATTATTCATGCGCTAATGTGCGCGGCGCCCATGTGCACCCCACACATTAGCGCATGAGAAAGCTGCATGGGAGGCATAAGTGGCACGCTGATGTGCAAACAGCAAAGTAGAGCCACAATACAATGGTTAAGACACTGACCAATGGTGCAGGGATCAGGGGTTCAATCCCCCACAGTGCCCAATGAAGACAGCTGGCTGAGGCATTACTTTAGGAGGCAATTTAATATTGGGCGGCATAAGGCGGCGCGCTATTGCTTTAGGAGGCACAAGCACAGGAACAGAGCCACAGTACAATGGTTAAAACACTAACCAATGGTGCAGGGATCATGGGTTCAATCCCCCACTGTGCCCAATGAAGAAGGCTGGCTGAGGCATCACCTATTATGGGGAAGTTTGCTTTAGGAGGCATTTTATTTTTTATTTCAATTACTACTACTAGCAATCGCACTCTCAAAGCGTGTTAACATAAGGCGCCCCATAAGGCACATTGTAAAGTGCACTGTCCGCCAAGGCACCCTAGAATGTTACCTATAGGGCGCTTTATAGGGTGCCGTATGAGGTACCGCAAGGTCACAGCAATATTTTTGATGGCAGCACTGTGCAGTTTAAGGAATGAAAAGCGTAAGTAGGTGCGCTGACATGCAAAGAAGAGCAGCAGTGTAGCACAATTGTTAAGGCACTGACTGCTGATACAGGGGTCATGAGTTTGCTCCCCAGTGTGCCTAATCCGTAAGGCTAGCTGATGCATCAGCTTTGCAATGTACATATTTTTTCCTGCAGCACTTTAGTTGTATTTTATTAATTGCTGCCAGCAAACAGGCCCTCACGTGCCATAATTGAAGGTGCTGCATAAGGCACCCTATAAGGAACTCCATAGAGCACATTATAAAGTGCACTGTCCGCCACGGCACCCGAAAATGTCCCCTATAGGGCACCCTATAAGTTGTCATCATTTCATTTTAAGAAGAGAAGAAGTATAGTGCACCTTATATGGGCGGTAACCATAAGGGAACCTATAGGGCGCCCTATAAAGCGCCCTCTGAGGCACCTTATGGGTACAGTACGATGAGGGTGTTTTTGCTGGCAGCAATAATGTACATTAAAAAGAGATAATGCTTTGGACAGCCCTATCAAACAGCCCCACTGTGGGTTTGAACCCAAGAACTCTGACTCTACAGGCAGCGAAGTAACCACTGCGCTACATCTCTATAGCTGCTAGCAAGCCCCTGGCTGGCTGCAGAGGGAGTGCACGTCACCACACACACAGTCTGCTGTGGTCACCAGGATAGGGTTAGCCCACCCGTACCCATGATGCACTGCACATGCAAATCAGCTGTCCACAGATAAACACAAGATGGGGTATGCACCCCCACAGCACTTCGGCCTGGTAGGGGGTAGTGACCATGTGCACCCCCACAGCACATCGGCCTGGTAGGGGGTACTGACCGTGTGTTTTACTGGCACAGAGTAGCTACACACCGTCACATTGTGCGGGTACTGTGCTCACCCTGAGGGTGCGGTGAGGCACCCAGCACCAGGTCCACAGCACCTTCCATTGCTGAAAAACACCATGCTGGAGGTCCAAAGTAGTGTTAATCTGTGAGATAGGTAGTTTCTGCAGAAACACCTTGGATATCTCTGTTTGTTTCAGTCAGGTGTAGCTCCTATGGCCCCCTAGGAGGATTATGTACCACCACTCTCCTCCTCCAGGGCTGAGGGTGGCAAACAGGGCCTCCCATCAACAGAACCACATTCTACCTCCCTGCAATGGTGGCAGTAGGGGGGACCATCAACCCCAGTCCTGCCGGGGAACAGACACTCTACAGGGCAGTCAATGCAGCTCTGTACACTAAAGTAACACAATAGCAGACAAACATTAAGCCTAGATATGCTAAGCTGCACCCCACCACTATCTGGTATTCTCCTGCAACAAGCCTTCAGCCACTGCACCCTGCAAGCCACTCCATCAAGACACATACCAGCTGCAAACAGTCTGCTAGTTTGTCCATAGTGCATGTTCCTGGTGGAAATTCATGCACCCAGAACTGGGATGTCAGCATACACAACAAGCAGATAAATCAGTGACTGAGCCCCAAAAGGAAACCCACAAATATCACATGAGAAAAATACTATATAGCACTGTGGGGGTGCCTAGCCATGCTGTCGTCACTGAACAGTCAGGGTGAGAGTGATCTCCCAGCAGGACATACTGAGGTCACCCTGTCTGTGTAGGTGGTGGCCGGGCACTAAAATGTCCCAGCCAGTGCCATATGCCCTGTGCAGATGCATCCTGGCCAGGCCACCCTGTCTGGGCTATACCCATGGTACCTTGCTCCTCATTATGCACATTGGCAGGCCAATACTGGCAACAGTGCTGGCAGTGTGGGCTGTGGAAGGTGTTTGCAGCCACCACACACTGTCTAGACCAGGGGTGGGCAAACTTGGTCCTGGAGGGCCGCAGGCCAGTCAGGTTTTCGGGATATCTCTAATGAATATGCATGAGATATATATGCATTAGAGATATCCTGCCAACCTGACTGGTTTGTGGCCCTCCAGGGCTGGATCTGGAGACCCCTGCCTTACACCTCTGTCATTTAAGATTGTGAGTGGACAAGGTGCAGATGTCCAAGACATCAAAAAGTTTAGATAGAATTTGTCACAGTCCTCCTCACTTCTCACCACCACCAAAAAATTGTCTATTAGACAACTTTTTGGTGGTGGTGAGAATCGAGGAGGAATGTGACACATTCTATATACCCTTTCAATGTCTAGGACATCTGTACCTTGCCCACTCATGATCTTAAATGACAGAGGTGTAAGGCAGGGGTCTCCAAATCCAGCCCTGGAGGGCCACAAACAGTCAGGTTGGCAGGATATCTCTAATGCATATATATCTCATGCATGTTCATTAGGGATATCCCAAAAACCTGACTGGTCTGCGGCCCTCCAGGACCGGAGGTGCCCACCCCTGGTCTAGACCAGTGTTTCCCAACCCAGTCCTATGGGGCACACCGGCCAGTCAGGTTTTCGGGATATCCCTAATGACTATGCATGAGATATATATGCATTAGAGATATCCTGCCAACCTGACTGGTTTGTGGCCCTCCAGGGCTGGATTTGGAGACCCCTGCCTTACACCTCTGTCATTTAAGATTGTGAGTGGGCAAGGTGCAGATGTCCTAGACATCGAAAGGGTATATAGAATGTGACACATTCCTCCTCGATTCTCACCACCACCAAAATATTGTCTATTAGACAACTTTTTGGTGGTGGTGAGAATCGAGGAGGAATGTGTGTCACATTCTATATACCCTTTCGATGTCTAGGACATCTGCACCTTGCCCACTCACAATCTTAAATGACAGAGGTGTAAGGCAGGGGTCTCCAAATCCAGCCCTGGAGGGCCACAAACCAGTCAGGTTGGCAGGATATCTCTAATGCATATATATCTCATGCATAGTCATTAGGGATATCCCGAAAACCTGACTGGCCGGTGTGCCCCATAGGACTGGGTTGGGAAACACTGGTCTAGACAGACACACACTCCCACACCTATGCCAGCATTGTGCTACTATAGAGGAGTTTAGCAGCCCTGCCCACCACACCAGTCCTGGGCACAGTACAGGCATGGATATGCTACGCAATACTGTTGGGGGTCACTCCCCAGTGTGGTAAACACTGTCAGAGACCAGACCTGAAGCTCACACCGCAGACATCAGAAAGATTGTTATGATGGAGCTCAATGAGCAAACTGTGCTTAACGTAGGACTTGCTATCTGCCAGTAATCATAGCAAACGTTTGATAGCTGTGTACCGTATACCCAGGTGTAGGGTGGCATTGCTAAGGTATGCAAGTGCTAGTATTGGGAGATGCACGCATGGCCCAATGTCCTGCCTCTCCAGGAGGCATTAGCCAATGGGGCCTGTGGGTGTGGGTGTGGGTGTGTCTGCCCCTGTTGGCTGCTGCTTTACGGCAGAGTTTCCCAACTCCAGTCCTGGTGTGCCAAACACTGTTCGGGTTTTCATGCTGTCCCTCATAAATATGCAAGAGATACATCTGCATACCATGGGGGTGGTGCATAGATATGCAGCACAGGCATCTTTATGAGAGGCAGCATGGCATCTGAATGGTGTTTGTCCCTCCAGGACTACATTTGGGAGGCTCCGCTCCAGGTAATGCGCCTGTTTATGGTGGTGGGGTAAAATATAGGCGTATTAACCATGCATATGTTCTCTGCAGTAAAGGCTTGTCCTTGCTATCACGTTTTAGTTGTGGGTAAAATATGTGGACTGGATTGGCAGTACCCCAGCTGGGCTTTGAACCTGTGACCTTCTGTTCTTGCACACACTGTCTGTGTGCACTGCACCACCGTGTTGCCACAGATATGCTGTGTTCCCTGGGGAGTCCATGACTGTACATCCGACAGGGCCTGTTTGTTGCAGTGCATGGCACCCACCTGGACAGGGCTAGGCCATGGTCTGCTGTGGCCACCAGCTGCTGCCACCTCCACCACCAGTACCGCTCCATCCTTAGATTGGAGACAGCATAAACCCTGAAGGTTTTGTGGACCTCCAGGACTGCATTTGGGGGAATCTGCTCTAGGTAATGTGCATGTTTCTGGTGTCTGTGCTCTGTAGGGTAAAATAGAGGTGTTTGAGCCATGCTCATGTTCTCTGCAGTAAAGGTTCATATTTATTATCACTAGTTAGTTGTGGGTAAAATATGGGTACTGGATTGGCAGTAGACCCAGCTGGGACTTGAACATGTCACCTTATGCTCCTGAACACACTGGCTGTGTTCACTGCACCACACTGTGCTCACAGAAACAGTGCATTCCCTGGAGATACCATGGTTGTTTGTCAGACAGAGCCTGTCTGTTGCAGTGCATGGCATCCATCTACACAGGGCTAGGTGATAGTATGCTCTGGGCAGCTGACACTGCCCCCTCCGCCTCCAGTACCCCTGTGCCACCCTGCTTACATGCCCTTCTGCTGGCGGTGCTTGTGGTACGCAGTCTCAGGCCATCCTGTTTACGGGTAGGCGGCCGCCAATCACCGCCTGCCAATGTTCTGTGCCCTTGGGGGTACCTGCTGGGTACTATCCCCTGTGACACTGTGATAAACACTCTCATGCCCATGTTGGGCCCTCATCAGTTGCTGTCTGGCTGCTGTTTAGTTTCAGCATTCCTAGGTGCCATCTAGGCATCTGCCTAGTCCGCACTGTGCCCCAGCTGCACCACAGCATGTTCCGCCTGCAGCCCTCTGTATCCCCTTTCCCAGCATCTGTACAGTTGCCCATTCCGACCTGGCAGCCCTGCTGTTGTGGAAATGTGCATGCCATAAGTAACCTGTCCAATGGAGAGGGAAACCCTGATCATTGCTATTTCACTGTGGGATCATTTACCTTGTATGGGGACGGAGAGTAGACCCTTCTAAAATTCATTTTTTTTGAGGCTTTATTGGGAGTGATTTTTGATGTTTTCCAGTACTATCACTGTTGCCCAGCTGGAGTATAATTTTTTAGAATTTTGTTGTGGTCATTTTCAATGTTTATTTGCTATTTTGTTCTGTGCACAAGTATCACACTGCTCACGTTTTGTAGGTTTCCCTGGTTTTGTTGTACATTGCTGACAGAAATGGTTTCTCTTCCCTTTAAATCGGCTCTAACGCAAGGTTTTCACTCGCGGTATTTTTTTAGTTGAATTTCAGCCCCGCTCGTTTGCGGGGAGCCTCTCCCCTCCCACTCTCCACCCATTGACCCCGTCTCTTCTCCCCTGGGGAGCCTTCCTCCGTCCTCCGAAAGCCTTTCCATGCCTCTATCGCACATCAGCGCGCCGCGCACTTCTGCGGGCCCGTTAGTGCGGCGCGCACGTGTGCGGGGCACAAAAACGCATCTTTAGCCTGCGCTAAGGTACCTTAGTGCATGCTCAAGTGCGCCCCGCACAGTAGCGCAGTTTAGTAAACATACCCCTTGATGTGAACCTTTGCGAACAAAGAGAACAGAATAATCTTATACACAACAGTGTGCTGGTATCTACACTGTAGCGTCTATACGAGTCATCAATCTATTTACTTATAAAAAAAAGTGTTCTGATTAGCTGGATGAAGTATATGTCATAGCTTAGAGTATGACCCGATAGAGAATTTTCGGATGAAGGTGCTAGATTTTATTTGTAATATGCTCACTCTTAAGCCTGTGTGGTTTAAGCTGAATTTGTTTTCACAGCAGTTATTACCAGGGAAGTGTTACATAAATAACTTTAAACAAATAAATAAATAAATGTGTGAAATCTCTAGATCTCATCAATGCAACATTTTTGGAGCACTGGGGCTATTTTGTTTCTGAAGGAAAAGAGAAGTAGGACCATCAACTGAAAATACACGAGAAATGCTTGTTATATGTTGTATACCTTTTAAAGATTTATGAATTTTGTCATGGATGTCCATTAGTGCAGTAATGAATGTTCACACTATAACAAATTCTGCTGCTGGTGTGAATGTGGAATAATTTTGCAATTGTTTTGGTTATTGTATATGAGTGAAGAAAGTATTTTTGGAGAGAAGTGGGGGAAGTGAGGTAGGATTATAGATGTTCCACTGTTTGTAAATCATTACAGTTCAAATAAGTGAAGTGATTCATAAATTATGTTGTTGTTGTTAGGTGCCGTCAAGTCAATGTTGACTCATGGCATCCCTCTAGACAGTTGACCTAAACTGTGTTTGGTCTTCGGTCAGGGGGCAAATTGTTGATAGAGTGGTATCCATTGCTGCTGTTATTGTATTGATCCATTGCATTGCTCACCTTCCTCTTTTGCACTGACCTTCAACCTTGCTAAGTCTTGTCATTGCAGCTTCTAAAGAACGCTTGCATTTGATCTCCTCTAGAACTGACTGATTGTTCTTTGGGCAGTCTATGGTATACATGGTATTCTTCATCAGCACCATAATTCAAAGGCACTGATTTTCTTCGTCTTTCTTCTTCACTGTCCAACTTTTGCATCTATATGATGTTATTTAAAAAATCATGGCTTGGACATATCAAATCTTTGTATGCAGAGATACTTTGTTGGGTTTCTTGACTGCTTGCCGTTTCTTTATTGATTATTGATCCAAGCAGGATTAAATTGTCTACTGTTTCTATTTCTTCTCCATTAAGGATGACATTTTTCATTTTGCCGATTGTCAGGATCTTTGTCTTCTTCATGTTAAGGTGCAGGCCGATTTTAAGATTATGGTGATAATTTTAAAAGCCTTAGTCGCAATTTGGAAGTCTTAAAATGTGCATGTGGGTGTCCAAATCATGGAGACATCTCCTGTGTGGGGACATCCAAATAGGCTGGGGGAGCGGCAGTGGCATGTCTGGGACCGTACAATGGACTTAATCCTATTTGATTTCAAAAATGTCTGTGACTCCATCCATGTGGTATAAATAGCTATTGGAAAGTGCTTGTTTTGTCTGTAAAACTTCTAGAGGGTATAGAGAAAATCACAAGGAACAGCAGTGGTATTCAAACCCTGACTTCCCTGGCCCTAGTCCACTATTTTAACCATTAGGCTAATAAACATTCTCGTGCTTGAATCCTATTCTGAGGATGTCTATGTGGATGGCCCCATAGACTTCCATAATAGGCATCTCCGTGTTTCTGAAATCGTGCCTGAACCTGGATGTTCCTGCATTTATTCCAGATGTTCTGACTTGGACGTCCTAGATTGCAGTTGGTCATCATTTGTAAAATGTGCCTTTATGTTGAACTTGATAAGCAGACGTTTCAGATTGTTTTCACTTTCAGGCAATAGTGTGGTGTCATAAGCATAGCGAAGGTTGTTGATGAGCCTTCCACTAATCTTCTCACCTTGGTTCTCTTCATATAGTTTTGCTTCACTGGTGATTTGTTCTGTGTGCAAATTAAGCAGGTATGGGGAGAGTATGCAGCCTTATAATACACTTCTGTTGATTTTAAATGATTCTGTTTCTCCTTATTCTGTTCTAACAGTTGCTTTTTGATCAATGTAAAGATTGTACATGAGAACTATCATGTATTCTGGTATATCCTAATGTGGCCCAAGGTTTTTTTATGATTTACACAATCAAAGGCTTAGCTGTAGTCAATAAAACATCATATAGATAACTTACATAAATAAATAAATAAATAAATAAATAAATGTAGATAGAATTTTTGGAAAACACAGATGACTTTTGTTTGTACAAACAGCATACTTACAGATGAGAAATAGGCAATGAGGCGGATTTTAGAAGGGACGTCCTAGTGGTATCTGGAATGCCTAAGTCAGAATGTCTGAGAAAAAACAGGTAAGTCCAGGTGCAGACTTGATTTCACAAATGTGGACGTGCCCAATATGGACGTCTACAGGGGCATCTACACAGACATCCCCAGAATAGCATCTTAGAACCTGGACCTCTAATAATAGCCTAATGGTTAGAATAATGGCAAATCCCACTGTTGCTATCCTTGAAAATTATGCTGAGTACTGGGAATGATGGAGTGATTCCTTCTCTACATCCTCTGGATGTTTTTCAGCCAAAATAGGCATTTTTCAGATTCCTATTTGTACCTGGAACAAGTCTAAACTTAGAGGTAATGCCAGATGTACAGGATGTTTCTGAGATCAGGTGTGGAAATCCAGATTCATGAGGACATCCCAACCACTCCTCCACCACCCCTGCCATGCAGGCTTGGACCTCCTGCTTCTAAAATGGCTCAGGGGACGTCTCTATGCCTATTTTTGGACATCCAAAGCACGAATAGGGCTTCCAAAATGAACCTCAATGTGTTTAAATGTTGAGTTTAGAACATAAGATACGCCATACTGGGTCATACCAAAGATCCATTGAGCCCAATATCCTGTTTCCAACAGTGGCCAATCCAGATCACAAGTATGTGTCAGGTTCCAAAAAGGTAGCCAGATAACATGCTGTTTATTCCAGGGGTAAGCAATAGATTTCCCCATTCCACTTCGGGTAATTGACTTTTCCTCAGAAAATCATCCAAACCTCTTTTAAACCCAGCTACACTAACAACTTTTACTACATCTTCTGGCAGTGAATTCCAGAGTTTGATTACACTTTGAGTGAAAAACTATTTTCTCTGATTAGTCTTAAATATGCTACATTACCAGGAATTCTTGACCTTTTTCAATGCATAAAAGGGCTTTAGTAAAATTACCTAAGGAGGCCTATAAGTTTCTGTGACCCATGTGTACACACGTTCCAGGGTGGAATGTAGGTGAAGTGCTGGTGCAGTCGTGATTTATGCACATATTTTATAAAATACTTGTATACACACATGCTTTACATGCTAACATTTATGCCTTCTCCTGATCAGGTGTAATGCTTCAAACTATCTGCAATTTCTGCTGGTGCACCCATAGCATTTTATAAAGACATGTTAAGTGAAAAGTCTCCATGTTAGCTGTCAGGACCGTGACCATCATGCTACCAAAAGCTAGCGTGCAACTGAGTACCTTCATTTGTGGTGCACTTAACAACACCCATAGAGTTGTCATTAGGTGTACTCATGCTAACTGCCATATTGCCACTGAGCATATAGCAATTGCCTTTGCACTAGCAGCAATCTTCACTCCATGCCCACATTCCCATTCCCCACCCCATCAAACTATGGCTGATTCCTATGCAATTTAATGCGCAGTCAATGGCATACCCCCACATTAGCATTCATGGCTGCCAATTTCTGCATGTTAAAGCACACATTATCTGGTTATCAGGCTTTAGAAAAAAGATCCATCATCACCTGTGTCTCTATAAGACAGACACAAAATAGGTACCCTCTGGCCTTACCTTCCACATATGTAAATAGAATACATATTATTATGTTCTTGACAAAGTTTGGATGGTCTTTCAAAGTATACATGAATTCCATATTTTAGAATGTCAATAAACACATTCTTCAGAAAATTTCCACATTGGCCTTTGCACCTGTTCTCACCCATAACTAAGACTAAGGGGCATGTTTACTAAGTTGGGTTAATGGTTATCACGAGGTTTAGAACATGCAAAGCATGCTGTGGTAACTCTTACCTTGTGCCAAAAATGTAGCCAGATTATTGATAAATTATTTGATAAACTGAAGAGTAAACTAAACTAAAGAGTAGCAAATCAGCTGGACCGGATGGTATACATCCAAGGGTGTCGAAGGAACTGAAATATGAAATTGTAGACCTAAACAGGTAAAGGTGAGCCAGTCGATGTAGTGTATGTGGATTTTCAGAAAGCCTTTGACAAGGTCCCTCATTAGATACTCTTGGCAAAATTAAAAAGTCATGGGATTGGGGGCAGTATAATAGAACACTGGAAATAGGAATAACGAGTGAGATGATCAAATTTGTAGATGACACAAAATTATTCAAAGTTGTTAAAACACAAGAGGATTGTGAAAAATTGCAAGAGGACCTTGATAACTTGGAACACTGGATGTCCATATGACAGATGAAATTTAATGTGGATAAGTGCAAAGTTATATACCCAGGAAAAAGATTTAGGCATCATCATGGATAAAATATTGAAACCCACTGTCCAGTATGCAGCGGTGACCAAGAAAGCAAATTGAATGCTAGGAATCATAAGGAAAGGAATGGAGAATAATACCAAGGATATTATTATGCCTCTGCATTGTTCCATGGTGTGACCGTACCTTGAATATTGTGTGCAATTCTGGTTGCCGCATCTTAAAAAGGATATAGCAGAATTAGAAAAGCTACAGCGAAGAGCCACCAAAATGGAAAAGGGGATAGAATGATACACCTATGAAGAGAGGCTACAAAGGTTAGGGTTCTTCAACTTGGAAAAGAGATGTCAGAGGGGAGATATGATAGAGGTCTATAAATTAATGAATGTAGTGAACTGGGTAAATGTATAATTGTGGTCAACATTATTGGCATCCTTGCAGTTAAACGCCTTAATGTCCAATATCTCCTAAAAAAAAGTGGCCACTGAAATGGCTTTGGACTATATATGCACACATATTTGACTTAAAAAGAATCAAGTAAAACAAGACCCATTAAAAAGTAAATAGTAGGAAATAGTAGAAAAACTGGGACATTGTCAGGACATGATATTATTATTTGAACAAAAGAACCACTTTCTCATTTCAGCAGAACTGGACACAATTGTGATCAATTATCAGTACTCACATGACTGTGTCCCTTGGGGAAACTGCTAGGTACATATGACCTAGATTGGCCACTGTTGGAAACAGAATACTGGGCTTGATGGACCTTGGTCTGACCCAGTATGGCATATCTTATGTTCTTATGTTCTTATGACTTGAATCAAACAGTGAATGATGGCTCTAATGTTTAAAATGGCCACATTCACTCCCTGTTCTATTTTCACAATGGTGAAGACAAGAGAGCTGCTTTGAGATCATCAGAAAAGCCATTATGACCAAACATCAAACTTCAAAGGTGTACAAGACCATCTCCAAAGACTTGGAATTCCTGTGTCTACTATTCACAATGTTACTAAGAAGATTTCTGCTCACAGAAATGTCAAGAACCACCCAGAACATGGTGGGAAGAGAAAAATGAATCCAAGAAGGCTTCAAATGTTAGTGAACTGTTGGAAAAACACCATGTACAACATCCAACGAGCTTAAGGTTGATATGAAGCAATCTGGAGTGGTAGTTTCCACATACACCATATGCTGCACACTAAACAAAGGACTTAATGGGCAAAGACCAAGGAGAACCCCACTGCTCAAAGACAGACATAAAAAGGCACACCTGATCTTTGCACAAACCCACTTTAAGAAATCACAATCTTTCTGGGAACATGTTCTGTGGACAGATGAAACCAAACTTGAGCTCATTGGCAATGCAGACCAGTGATACATATGCAGGTGAAGAAATGAAAGGTGAAAAAAACACCCTTCCTTTAGTTAAATATGGTGGATTATGAGGTGGAGGTTCCATAATGTTGTGTAGCTGTTTTGCTGCCTCAGGAACTGGAGGTCTGGAATGTATTAAAGGAATCATAAAGTCTGAGGACTATCAAGATATTTTGGAGCAAAATGTGCTAGTGTCAGAAAGCTAGGTCTAGGTCAAAGGTCATGGGTCATCTAGCAGGACAATGACCCAAAACATACGAGAGTACAAAATAATGGTTAAAAAGAAACAAATGGACTGTTTTAAACTGGCCAGCAATGAGTCCTGATCTCAATTCAATCAAGGACCTTTGGGAAGAGCTGAAATCTGCCATTGGTATAGGGAATCTTGGAAAAATTCATGAGGTGGAACAAATCACAGTTGAAGAGTGAGAGAAACTACCAGAAGACAGATTACGAAACTTATAGATGGCTGCAAGAAATATTTGGATGCTGCCATCACTGCTAAGGGTAGTGCAACCAAATATTAATATAGGGTGCAATTAATCCTTTCCAGGACATATTTTGTTTTTTTTCTCAGAAATGTCTATGTCTAAGTTGTACAGACATCTTTTTTGTAGTATACCTTTGAACATACTATTAAGATATTATAATGACATACAACTGGAATATTTCCAGTTATTGTACACAACATACATAAAATGCAAAGGTGCCAATAATGTTCACCACAACTGTAGATCAGTTGCTATGTTAAGTAGAAAGACTAGGGGACACACAATGAAGCTGCAATGTAACCCATTTAAGACTAATAAGAGAAAATATTTTTTCGCTCAACATGTAATCAAACTCTGGAATTTGTTACCCAAGGATGTAGTAAAAGCTTTTAGTGTAGCAGGGTTTAAAAAAGATTCAGACAAGTTCCTGGAGGAAAAGTCCATAAACCATTATTAAAGGAAATACACTGCTTACCCTGGGATAAGTAAAGTGGAACTTGTCTACCTTTTCGGGAACCTGCCAGATACTTGTGACCTGGATTGACCACTGTTGGAAACGGGATACTGGGCTTGATGGACCTTGGTCTGACCCAGTATGGCATTTCTTATGTTCTTGTGTTAATTGCATGTTAACTGCTTAGCATGAGCTGGGGTGGAGACTGGGTGGTTCAAAGGTTAGTGAGGGCATCTTTAATGCACGCTAACTGACCGTGTTGCATTTAGTATGGGTGCAAAATTCAGCCCTATCCTCTAACCTTATCACAGTATTGTTCATTCAGCAAAGAACAAAAACTAGGAAAAGGCCATATTTTTGTAAGCATGCCCCTAAGTAAGATTTTTAGACCTGGAGCTTGGAGGACTACTTGGTGATCTTGAGTTTTGTACCGCTCTGACAAGGAAATATAGCAATCCTAGGAAAAAAGACTGACTTTTAGAGGAAGGTTCCTTAATCACTGTTTTTTTGGTGTGTAGCTTTTAAAAAATCCACCACACATACACGTAGGTGGTGACATAAAAACTAATATATTACAGAATTGCCACATATATATCTGTACTGCCCCAGTCGCATGTATACTGCCTATCCGCCTTGTGATGCTGCTGTTTTGTTAATGTACATTTTTTGTGAACATACATTTCTGAAATGCTCTTTTCTGTTGTTTGTGGTGCCAAGTATATGTTTCTTTTGTGATACTATACATATTTATTTTATTTAAAGCTCACCAAGCCTTTTAATGCTAGTGTAGTTTTAAACTGGCAGGTGTGAATTTCCATTTTCCCATTTTAAAGAAGTTATCCTCTTGATGTAATCAACATACAGTTTGCTGCTGCCAATGATTGAACAGATTAATGTGTAGAGACATGATTTTCTTGGAAACAAAACAGGATTTTTCTACAAAATGTTCTAATAATTTAATTTTCTTTTTTAAAAAATAAAATGAAAGAAAAATAAATGAACATAAGAAATGCCATACTGGGTCAGACCAAGGTACTTCAAGCCCAGCATCCTGTTTCCAACAGTGACCAATCCAGGTCACAAGTGCCTGGCAGGTTCCCAAATTCCATTGTTTCCACAATGCTCATCCTGGGGTAAGCTGCAAATTTCCCGAGTCCTCTTTAATAATGGTTTATGGACCTTTCCTCCAGGAACTTGTCCAAACCTTTTTTAAACCCAGCTATACTAACAGCTTTTATTATATCCTCCAGTAACGAATTCCAGAGTTTGATTACACGATGAGAAAAAATATTTTCTCTTATTACTCTTAAATGGGTTACATTGTAGCTTCATTGTGTGCCCTCTAGTCTTTCTATTACTTGATGGTTTAAACAATCGATCTATATTAACCTGTTCCACTCCATTAATTAATTTATAGACTTCTATCATATTTCCCCTCGGCTGTCTCTTTTCCAAATTGAAGAGCCCTAACCTTTTAAGCTTTTCCTCTTAGGGGTATCTTTCCATCCCTTTTACCATTTTGGTGGCTATTCTCGGTACCTTTTCTAGTTCCGCTATATCCTGTTTAAGATATGGTGACCAGAATTACACACAATAATCAAGGTGCGGTCGCACCATGGAATGATACAGAGGCATTATAATATCCTTGGTTTTATTCTCCATTCCTTTCCTTATGATACCTAGCATTCTATTAGCTTTCTTGGCCGCCGCTGCACACTGGGTGGAGGATTTCAATGTATCATCCATTATGACTCCTAAGTCTTTTTCATTTGTTTTCATTTAGTATTTTGTAAAATTGTAAACCTCATCTCTGCCATGAAAACAAACAAGCAACCCCTTCCCTGGTTCTCTCATTAACATTCATAAACCCATGACCTCCCAACCTCTGACCTCATCCATCTGGTCTCCAAAGGGCAGAAAATATCTCCAGTAGCTCTTACACTGTGCAGGTAGCTGGGCCTCATCAATTCAAGCTGCCTTGTTGAATATCTGATTTACATAGTTATGGTTGTTTTACATGGGTAAAACTGGCCTTTACACTGTAGCATGCTCCCAGGGCTTTGAAAATGGGGCCCATTAGATATAGTTGTATTAGTATAAGTATCCCCAGCAAACCTAAGTAAACAACTTGAATACCTAAACAAAATCTTAAAGCTAAGATGCAGACAGCAGCCCAGCAATGAGATGGAGGCTTCCAGTTTTTTCACTGAGGGTCACATGTATCATTTTCTCCCAGTTGGTGAGGGGTCTTGTGTCCACTAGGTACAAGGTGCTCTTTGCTCTCAGGGAATGAGATTGATCTCTGGAGCCTAGAGTAGCAGACTTGGAAGACATAAGGAAGAAATAGAGGTATATAGATGGAATTTAAAGGGACATAGTACTGAAGACTCCTCCAGCCTGGCATCCTCCCTGTTGCCATGGAGGAGAGAGGTCACATGACAGGACAGCACCATCCTGGTGTGACAGGAAGTGATCCTTTAGCTAGGACCTGTCCTCCAGGTGATGTAAAACCCTCTCTAACTGAGGAGGTTTCTCCAGGGCCATGCGCCTATGAAGTTAGGGTTAGGACAGCCATTATAGTTGATGATTCAATCATTAGGCATGTAGATATCTGAGTGGCTGGTAGACATGAGGATTGCCTGGTAACATGCCTGCCTGGTGAGAAGGTAATAGACCTCATGCATCAAAAGACAAGGTTTTAGATAATGTTGAGGAGGAGGCTGCTATCTTGGAACATGTTGGTACCAATGACATAGGACAGTTGTAGGGAGGTTCTGAAGGCTAAATTTAGGCTTTTAGGTAGGTCTCTGAAATCCATAACTTCCAGGGTAGCATTCTCAGAAATGCTTCCCATTCCATGCACAGGACCCAAAAGGCAGGCAGAGCTCCAGAGTCTCGTTGTGTGGATGAGACAGTGGTGCAAGGAAGAGGATTTTGGATTTGTTAGGAACTGGGCAACATTCTTGGGAAAGCAGCGGCTTTTCCAAAGGGATGGGCTCCACCTTAACTGGGATGGAACCAGGTTGCTGGCATTTACCTTTAAAAAGGTGATAGAGTAGCTTTTAAAATAGATAATAGGGGAAAGCCAACAGCTGCTCAAGAGCACATTGTTTGGAATGATGCATCCTTGAAGGATGCTAGCAAAAGATTGAAATTGAGGGCATATTGACAGAGAGGTTTCAGCAGTGACAAAGTAACCTAAATGACCTTAAGCACCAAGCAGACGGAGTTTAAAGGTTCCAAATTACTCTGCCTACCGATAGCCAGATTACTATGAATAAAATACCATCTCTAAAATGCTTGAATACAAATGCTAGAAGTCCAAAAAATAAGATGGAAGAGTTAGAAAATATAGCACTAAATGAGAGTTTAGATAAGACTGGTATCTCAGAGACCTGGTGGAAGGAGGACAATCAGTGGGACACTGTGATACCTGGATATAAATTATATTGTAATGATATATTAAACTGGTGGAGGGGTTGCACTTTATGTTAGAGAGGGCACTGAGTCAAACAGGATTAAAGTTTTGCAGGAAACAAAATACACTGTAGAATCTCTATGGATAGAAATTCCAGTAAAAAGGGGAAGGCAATGGCAGTGGTGGTATACTACCAATTGCCTGGCCAGAATGAACAAATGGATGATGAAATGCTCAAAGAAATCAGGGAAGCTAACAAAAGCTACACCACAGTAAGGATAATGGGTGATTTCAATTACCCCAGTATCAACTGGGTTAGTGTCATGGCAGGACATGCTAGGGAGATAAAGTTTCTAGATGAAATAAATGACTGTTCTTGGAGCAGCTGGTTCATGAACCAACAAGAGGGAAGCCATTTTGGAACTAGTCCTTAGTGGAACACAAGATCTGGTGCAAGAGATAAGGATGTTAGGGCCATTTGGCAATAGTGATCATAGCATGATCGCGTCTGATTTAATAAATGGAGCAAGGATGGCAAAGAAATCCACAGTACTACCTTTTAACTTTCAAAAAGGATACTATGATAACATGAGGAAAATTAAAAAGTCATAGAATAGGAGGCAATGCACTATTGTGGATCAGGAACTGGTTAAAAGATAGAAAGCAGAGGGTAGGGCTAAATGGCCAATTTTCCCAAAGGAGAAAGGTGAATAGTGGAGTACCCCATGGATCTGTGCTGGGTCCATTGCTTTGTAATAATCGCAAAAGATATTAATTTTTTTTCTTCACCACTTTATCTAGGAGTCAAAGCAGTTTCCAGATCACAATAGACACATTTTGTGTGTTACATAGAACAGTGAACCACAGTTTGTTACATGTGTATCTTTCAGGTTGGAAAACGGTTAATTTTAACACTTTCTCGGCAGCCCCTCCCTCTGTATATCAGACATTTTGACTTTGACATTCCAATTTTCAATCAGACGTCCTTTCTAAAATATGCCTTCCCATGAACAGAAAACAAAAGAAAAGGGAAAAGATGAAACAACACTATGGGGTATGTTTACTAAACTGCGGTAATGTCATTCACGTTAGGTTCCGCGGTAAAGGTACAGATGCCCATATAAAGGCGTGGGCGGTGCATCGTTACAGCAAGCCATATCAGCTAACGCATGTTACAAACTAACACGGGCTACAAGGCGCCTTATAAGGCACCTTACAAGGCACATTACAAGGCGCCTTGTAAGGTGCCGCATAAGTAAGGTGGCTTATAAGGTGCCTTGTTAGGTGCCTTATAAGGTGCCTTATAAAGTGCCTTGTAGGGTGCATTGTAAGGTGCCTTGTAAGGTGCTGTATAAGTAAGGTGCCTTATAAGGTGCCTTGTTAGGTGCCTTATAAGGTGCCTTGTAGGGTGCCTTGTAAAGTGCCTTGGAAGGTGCCCTGTTAGGTGCCCTATAAGGTGCCTTATAAGGTGCCTTGTAAGGTGCCTCATAAGGCGCTTTGTAAGGTGCCCTATACAGTAGGGCACCTTAGGCTAAGTGCCGTATTAGGCACCCCTGGACAGGGTACCTTAGAGGGCACCCTGAGTTACGGAACCATAGGTTACGGTGGCCTAACAAGGTTATGGTGCCCTAGGTTAGTGTGGCCTAAGAGCTGCAAGGTGCTGCAGGATGACATGCATGACCTGTGAGGAACAGAGACAGATGTAGCCCTAACACTAGATAGAGCATTCAGAAAAGGCAATGAACAGGTGAGTGAAGGAGGGAGAGCTGGGAGCCGCTGGACCTGCCATATCTGTGGGCATCCCATGTGGCTGTCAGTACTGCTGACTAACATGGTGGGGGCTACTGTACCACAGCACAGGGTGCTGGCAATGTAAAGTACTGGCAAGACAGTTGGTGGCAGACGATGGGAATACGTGTCCCCCAGTGGAGGAGGAGGTGGCAGGATAGTTACAATGATGGGTGGACAGAGGAGTGGTGGTGCCATGCAGATCAGGCACAGGCGAGGCAAGCATGAAGAGGCAAAATGCAGGAAAGGGTAGCAGTGCAGGACATGGGGTGACAGCCTGCACAGGCAGGCAGGTCTCTACACAGCTGACAGATGCAGATAGACGGACCAAGGGAATACTGGCAATTGTGGTGAGGGTATTATGGGCTGGCAGCACAAATCTGCAAAAATATGACTGTTACAGGCATGCACACTATTTGAGTAGGACAGGCATGAGAGGAAGGAACAATGAGGAATTGAACCCATGAACACTGCCAAGAATGGCATTGCATTAACCAGTAGGCTATACCTCCATGGTGTATGTCACAGCAATGTCTGGGTACAGAAGGACTGCAGGTCACCGCACAAACTGTCTGTTCTGAGTGCCAGGATAGGGTAACCCCACCAGTACCCATGATGTAATGCACATGCTGAATAGCTGTCTACAGCTGATCAGCAAATGGGGTCTGCACCTCTCCGGTACCTCAGCTTGGAAAGACGAACTGACAGTGCGTGATACTGGCACAGAGTAGCGACAGACCATGCCATTGTGCAGGTTCTGTGTTCTCCCTGAGGGATAGGATGGGTGCCCAGCACTAGGTCCACAGTACATGTGGTGCTAGAGATAGGCCCTGCTGTACATCCCCATCACTACCAGTGTGTGACAGGTGTTCCTTTCAGTGCAGCTGAAGGTAATTTGGTGTCCATCTTTATCTTGCAGTCACATGTAGCCCTCTGGGACCAGACACCACCCAGACTAGTGTGCACCCTGTGTTAGGGTCTGACTGACATGGGCACCTGTTAGCAGGGAAGAAGAGTTTCTAGACTTGCATGAGGATTTTGTAGAAGTGCTGTGATAGGTCAAAGTGGTATGTACTACATAGCCCAAAGGGCTCACATCACCCTTTCTGTAGGTAAGGGACCGGTGCCCCAGCCCCCATGAAGCAACGTCCATCCTGCTGGTATGCGACAGCCCTCCAGGGTTGGTGAGCCAGAGCCATACCTGTGGCTGGGGCAGTGGCAGACCAGCGGCAGTGATGGGGTTAGCTCTGGAAAACCCCAACTGCCTCACACCACTGTCTACCAGTCACCAGCAGACAGCACAGTCAGACTGCCTTTATAGGTGTTCCAACCATGCACAGTCTAACTACAGACAGCCCACTAGCCAGTCTATAGTGCATGCTCACAGAGGAACTATGTGCACCAAGCAGGCATCTCAGTGATTGGGGCCCCAGCACTGGGAACACAACAGGATCACTGTAGGCAGAGTGAGTGCTCTCCCAGCATGCCATGCTGTGGCCACACTGTCCATGCAGGCGGTGGTCGGTCACTACAGTGTCACAGCCATTGCCCCACACCCTGTGAAGATGCATCCTGGCCAATCCACCATGTCCGGGCCATACCCACAACACCTTGCTCCTCATTATGCACATATTCAGGCTAATGCTGGTAACAGTGGGACATTGTGGGCCCGGTGAGGTGTGGGCAGCCACAAAACAATGGATAGACATACACACACACACACACACTCCCATTGCAGCATTGTGAAAAGATAGGGGTGGGTGGCAACCCTGCCTGCCACACTGGTCCTGATCACAATGCCGACATTGCTAACTGTGCAGGAGCTAGTAGTAATGCCCTGGTGATAACTGCAGCTCAATGCTGGGGCCAACAGTCGGACTCTCCATGCATCTTTGGATTGTGGAGCCTGTGTGAGTGGGTGTTTGTACCCCTGTTCGCTGCTGCTTTGGGCTTTGCACATGTTGCTGTTGTATCTGCATTGTAGGGTAAAACATAGGGACATGCTCTGCAGGAACCACAGTTGGGGCTTGAACCTGTGACCCTCTGCTTCTGGACACCCTGGCTGGGTGTACTGTACCACACTGTTGCCACAGATGCATGGTGGCCCCTGGGGCTACCTGTACTTTTCCTCAGCTAGACCTTTTATTTTGCCCTGCACACCACGTACTGGTACAGGGCATGGCCTAGGTCCACTGCAGGCAGGTGCCACTGCCGCCTCCAGCACAGGCACCCCCCCCCCCTGCCATTCTGACATGGCCATATGCTATCAGTGCTGGTAGTGCGCAGTCCCAGGCCATCCACTGTGTGGGTAGTTGGTCGCCTAGAGAGTGGGGTCTGGGGCATGGGGCATACATGAGCATCCTCACATCCCCCCATCACCGCCTACCAATAGTCTGTTCCTTCCACTTGGGGGAGGGTTGGCTGGGGGGATGTCAGGTCAGTGCCCTGGCAACTGTTAGCTCGGGTGGACCAGGTAGATGTAGGTGGATTGTGTTTGGCCTTTGTCAGCTGCTGTCATGCTGATTTCCGGTTTCTATGTTCCTATGTGCCACCTAGGCACCCGCCTAGTCCACCCTGTGCCCCTGCTACCCCCACTACATGTCCCACCTGCAGCCCCCTATGCCTCACTTGCACCATCGCCATAGTGGCCTTTCATACTTGGGCACTATGCTGGTGCTGGAAATGGAGCACTTCTATCATGTTTCTTGGACTCCCTGTCTATGCTGTACATTGCTGACACTGAAATGGTTTCTCTCTCCTGCAAATGTGCATCTAATGGCAGGTTTTCATTCGCAGTAGGATTCAGCCCTTCAGTTCAGCGCATTAGTGTGCAGGGAGCCTCTCCCCACCCACTCCCCACCCATTGACACCTTCCCCCCTGCCCTCTCTCCACCCTCTGCAGTGTTTATCGCTGCTGGGAACGCTAACGATCGTTAAGTAACGTTAACGCGTGTTAACATTACATACCGCGCGTTAACGTTACCTAATGAGCGTTAATGTTACATAATGCGCGGTCTGTAACATTACCGCAGTTTAGTGAACATGCCCCTATGTATGCCCCTACTAATGAAATAAACCACTCACACTTTACAGTCAAACACCTTATATGCATTCATACGTCTTCGTATGTCTTCTGCTGAAATATTTGGTACAATTGTCTCCTTCCTTTTAACCTCTGACCTTTAGCTAAAATCATTAACAAAAGTGCTAATTAATACAACTGGGAGTTTTGTTGTAATGATATGGACACTTGTTGACCGGGAATAAGACTGAGAAAAACATCTCATTTGAGAAAGGCTGCAAGAAAAATCTTCTGTTTTCAAATTCAGTAGTTTATTAAATTAATTTGAAGGAATAGCCCAGTGTGTCATACATTATAAAATCCATTTCAACATCATTAGATGGAATTAGAGCAAAAAAAGCATGATGAAATACGAGTATATTAGCTGATTGTTGGCATTCCCTAATTATTTCAGGGAGAAGGTTCTGAATAGAAAATACGATAAATGAATGGAAACACTGTGATTGATTCATCTGCTCTTCAAAAATAAATGTGTCAAAGCCAGTTATATAAAATTGATATTTTCTATAACTCCTTTTGAAGCTGAAATTAAATTTTCATGGAACGTTATACAAAAGGAGATGGGACGGAGCCTTCCACTGAGATGCAATTACACTAATAAATTTAAAACATACATTTTTAAAACTTTTCTAATGTATGCTGTTAAATTGATTTATGGAGTTCTAAGCAGTAATTAGGAAATGTGCTTATCTAGACACACTTAGCTGTTATTGATCCTGCATGTCTTCTAATGAAACACTCATAATTCATAGTGCTCTTGATGTTTAGAATTATTAGAATTATTTATGACTCATAGGTCAAACATTCTAGGTAAAGGAGTTTTAATTGATTGGAACTGCAATAAATTGACTTTTCATGAGATGTTAAGCACTGAGTGGATATGTTCAATATACAGTTCACTGTTTAGGGACTGCCATATTAACCATCATTTTATCATATGGAAACATTGACAGCCTTTATTGCTGATAAGGATCTCATGGGCAGACGGAGTGGTCACATAGTCCATATACATTGATATCACCAATGATTCATAAAGGAAACACATTTGTTAATTTGCCAAGATTGCTTGCTGATGCAATTTGTACAGTACTATGTATTCTTTCTCTTGCTCAGAAAGCACATCAAAAGCAGACTACCCTTGAGTCAATGTCGGCATATGTTTGCTGAACTGGATCATTCTGATAACATTCTGCTTTTCACATAGCTCTAGATTGAACTTTCCTGTGGTGAATAGTTACATTTTTTTACCTTCTTCTTCAGAGACATTGTTGAACTTAATTAGAATTGATGAAAACCCCTAAATGTGTCAGGTTGCAAAAGCACTGTTTAGGTTGGGATGAGAAAACAAATGATTCTGGTCTTTCAGGTCAAACTAAAGTCCTCGTATTAATGGGAGAGTGTTTGAGCAAAGGCTGTGACTTGCTGACAAAAAGAGCAAGAGAACTGAAGGTTAATTTACAGATTATATAAAGCTGAACAAACATTTATCTCTAGAAACCATAAAGCCTTCAAGACTGGTGGGAAATAATTTTATAATTGGCGGTGTAGGAAAGAAGTCCAAGCAAGCATTTGCTTTGGGTCTACTTTATGAAGATAACAAGGCATCTAAGTGCTGCAAACCAGTTAACATGTGTCCATCCCAGTTACTGACCACCAAAACGCATGTTAACTAGCATTTATGTGCTAATGTGGAGAGTGGGCAGGTTAGAGGTGGAGTCTGGGTGCAGAGAACACATTAGTGCAAGCACCATTAATGTGGCAATTAGTGTAGGGGTACCTCACAATACCTCAGTGGGTATTGTTTGGGGCACTATTGTTAATTGTGCTTCATGTTAATGTACTTAGTCACGCGTTAGCTACCGGAAACATGCTGATCATGTCCCTGATAGCTTGTGTGTTAGAAATACACATTAAGGAGGTCTTTTACTAAAGGGCATTAGTTGATAATGCGTGTTCTGGCATGCACTGAACGTGTATTGGGATATGCATTGGCAGCTAGCACTGGACCATGACAGTGCGGGATGATTTGAGTGCAGTCTCATTGGCATTTTGGTAGTGAGTGGGCAGGGTAGGGGTGGAGAATAAGTATGGTATTCTCTCTGGAGTTAGTATGGGGTTCACACCACATGCTAACTATAAGAGCGAGGTTAGACACAAAGCAAAGCAAAGAAATGTGCAAAAAATGTTGTACAGATATGTATGTAAGAATAGAAAACACAAACCGCACCATTGCAATACATGAAGACAAACACCCGATGGTGTGAAAATAAAATTCTAATAAATGAGATCCGACACTGTGGTAATAACTAGCAAATTTTTATTTCAAAGTTTAGTAAAAACACGATATTTGTCAACACAGTTTAGATTTTAAAGTCATTCTTGGGTCAATCAATCTCCTGGTGGGCCCGTTTCTTCTTCCCCTGAATGCTTCTCTTGGTGCGCTGCTTGGCGTATTTTTCATCTGGGGTTTCCCGCAGCAGCAACCAGCAGAAATCAGCCATCATAGTGGTGTTCCATCGTCCTTGGTACCTTCTCTCTGCGTCCTTGATGTCCTGGTGAAACCTTTCACCTTGCTCTTCACTGTACGCCCCCAAGTTTTCGGGAAAGTAGTTCACATGGGAGTGCAAGAAATGGACTTTCAGGCTCATGTTACAGCCTTGTTCTTTGAAGGCATTGAGCATCCTGGCAACAATATCCTTATAGTTCTCATCCCGCCTGTTCCCCAAGAATTTGAGAACAACATCCTTGAAGGAATCCCAGGCTTCTTTTTCCTTCTCAGACATCGTTTCAGCGAATGCTCCATCTGAAATGAGTTTCCTTATATCAGGGCCAACAAACACTCCTTCCTTTAGCTTTGCTTCAGAAAGTCGGGGGAACTTTGAGCAAAGGTACCAAAAGCACTCACCATCTTTTGGAAGGGACTTGATGAATTGCTTAATGAGACCCAACTTAATGTGGAGAGGTGGTAATAGAATTTTATCACGAGGTACCAAGCTCTCATGAAGAACATTTTTCTCACCGGGTCTCAAATACTCCCGAATTGGCCAGTCTTTTTTCCCCCAGTGTAGGTCGCGGGCCCGGCTATCCCACAAGCAAAGGAAGCAGGGATATTTGGTGAAACCGGATTGCTGCCCTAATAGCATGGATAGAATTTTAAAGTCTCCACAAATCATCCACTTATGCTCATCATAACGAATCTTCTGAAGAATCAGGGCCAAATTCTCGTATTTTTCTTGGAGAATAACAGAGTGAGCAATAGGAACTGAAGCGAATGTGTTGCCATTATGAAGAAGAACACCTTTTATGCTGTCTTTTGACGAATCAATGAACAGCCGCCATTCAGCAGGATCATACTTGAGTTTAAACTTTTCCATCACTCCGTATATATCGTTGCAAAATACCAAATCTTCCTCTTTGCTGAAATACTTCAAAAATTGTGTCTCGCGGTTGCGGTACCAATAAAAAGTTGTTCCTGGTGACAATAGATTTTTCTGTTTAAGCCGAGAACCTAGCAGTTGGGCAGCATCTTTTGGGAGTCCTAAATTCCAGACTAAATCATTCAATTCAGCTTGAGAGAAAAGTTCAGGTTTTGGATCTGGTTCAGTTTCAAACTCGGAAGTACTGGACTCATCGGGAAAAGCCATCTGATGAGTCTCATCATGATCAGAACCGTCCACACAAATATGATCCAAAGATTTTGGTGGTTCAGGCACAGGTACTTCGTTGCTATGAGGCATAGGCCTAATTGCTGAGGGAAGGTTGGGGTAACTTATTACGTTCTTATTTTTTAAGTTGTATCCCTTCACAATGCAAGAGCAAAAATAGCAGTCACTGCTGTGGTCTCTTTGTTCACGCCACATCATAGGTATTCCGAAACGAAATGCTTGTTTTTTACCTTTCATCCATAAGCGTAGATCTTCCTCACATGTCCTGCACACTTTGTGAGGAGCCCACGGTTTGTCTTGATCGCCTAACTTCAAACCGAAATAGGCGAAATATACTTTTTAAATAAATGCAGAAATGTTCCTCTGCCGCTTTTTCACGGTATATTCCCCACAAATAAAACAAAAACTGTCCGGAGAGTTGACGCAACCTCTGGCTCTGTGAGCCATCACAAATACACAGCACTGCAAACTACAACTGTAGTGACCCACTTCGGAATAAAGCTGGATTACGACTGAGCAAACAAAAGGTAATAATGAACTCGCAAGAAACTGATATTTGACAGGAACGTTCATGTCGCAACCACCGTGTTTGAGCGAGCGAACGAACGAGGCGAGGCGAACAGGGAAATAACATGCGCCAGCGAGAGTACTGTATTTTGCCCTCCGCCTCCAATTTGTCATGTTAATGTTTAAAATGTATTCTAAACACTGTTATATATCATGAGGGATTGTTTCTTGTTTGTTTACCATTAGATACTCTATTTTGGGCCAAGAAAATAAACTGCAGTCGGCTAAAAAGAAATTATGTGAACATTCCTTATATGGGTAAGAAATCTAATTTTGCAAGAAAACGTGACGTGATGGAACATTTTGGCTATTTTTCCTGGATTCAGCACCCCAAAATCTATAGGAATCAGTTGCAAAACTGGAGGCAGTTTTTTGGTAGTGTACCTGTGAGTTAATTTGGGATAAAGCAAAGTATGGGGTAAAACAAAGTATGGCAATTACAATTGTGGCAAAACAAGTATGGCATTTACAAAAACCAAGTATGGCATTTACAGTTTTAGACATGACAAAGGACGGGAGCCAGGTTAGGACAAAGGGTAGAAGTCAGGATGGCAAGGAAATCTACAATACTACCTTTTAACTTTCAAAAGGGAGAATGGTAAGGAAATCTACAATATGGCAGGGAAATTTACAATACTACCTTTTAACTTTCAAAAGAGAGACTATGATAAAATGAGGAAACTAATTAAGAAAAAAATAAAATGAGCAGCTGCAAAGGTTAAAGATTTATATTAAGCATGGGTGTTGTTTAAAAGTACTATCTTGTAAGCCCAGACCAGATGTATTCCATGTTTTAAGAAAGTGGAAGGAAGGCCAAAAAACTGCCAGCGTGGTTTAAAGGTGAGGTCAAAGAGGCTGTTACTGACCAAAAAACATCCTTCAGGAAATGGAAAAGGAGCCAAATGTCGAACACCTGAAACCACATAAGTGTTGACAAGTTACATGCAAAGCACAGATAAGGCAGGCAAAGAGAGAATTTGAAAAGAAGCTTGCCATGGAAGCAAACATGCATACTAAAAACTTATTCAAGTACATTCATAGCAAAAAAAAAAACAGTGAGAGAATCTGTTGGAACAATGGATGAATTTGAATCCAGTGTATTTATTAACTCAATCAGGGAGTAATATCAGCAAAGAACTTTTAGTTTAAATTTAAAACCCAGCAGAAGGCCTTCAGTTTAAATTCAGAACCCAGCAGAGAGCTTTCAGTTTATTTAAAACCCAGCAGAAAGCTTTCAGTTTAATTTAAAACCTGGAAGAAGGCTTTCAGGTTAAGTTAAAAACTCAGCAGAGAGCTTTCATTTAAATTTAAAACCCAGCAGAGGGCTTTCAATTTAAATTCAGAATCAATCAGAGAGCTTTCAGTTTAAGTTTAAAACCCAACAGAGAGTTTTTAGTTTAAATTTTAGAACTCAACAGAGAGCTTTTATTTGAAATTTAAAACTCAGCAGACAACTTCTACTTTAGGTTTAAAATTGAGCAGAGCCTAGTATCAGGAGAGAGCTTTAATTTAAATCAAATCAGAGTTAAGCTTAGCATAAAAGGAAAAGTAGGGTCAATATTCTTTGAGCAGAAAGGAATAAATTTGTTCTAGAGACCTTTACCAAGAGGTCTTCTAGATAGAGGGCAAGCGACCTGTGAAATTGTTTTAAATAGGTATTAAAGTCAACTGACAGAACAAAGGGGCAATTTGAAAGGCGTCCCTCTATCAAAACAAGAGCTATGTGAATCACCCAGGAAATTGCTCATAGATTACCTTAGAAGCGCAGGTCTGGGACCTGTGCAGCAAGCCAGCCTTTGCTAAATGTTGGTTCCATCCCACCTACCCTGGCTCCCACCCACCCCAGGCATAATCTTAGCTTTATAGGGTCTTAGACCTATTAAAGGGGGAAGGGTATTCAAATTCACTTTCAGGTTCAGATGGTTAACCTCACCAAGAATAGATGAATTAACGCCATGAAATTAATTAATCTTGAGCTGAACAAAGAACTTAAAATATTTGGTATAGTTCTATTAGTACAAGTATCCCTAGTAACTTCAAACAACTTAAATAACTAAACAAAACTTTAAAACTAAGATGCAGACAGCAGTCCAGCAGCAAGATGGGGGTTATCCAGTCTTTTGCATTGAGTGTCACGTGTACGATTTAATTCCAATTGGTATGGGGTCTTATGTGTGCACTAGGTACAAGGAGCTCTTTGCCCTGAGGGAATGAGTGTGATCTCTGAAGGTTAGAGTTGCAGACTGTCAGAGAGTTATATAGATGAGACCTACAGGGATATAGTATTGAAACCCCAACTCCACTCTGGTAGCCTCTCAGTTGCCATGGAGGAGAGAGGTCACGTGAAAGGAGAGCATCACCTTGGTGAGGCAGGAAGTGAGGCAGAAAGTGAGCCTGTAACTAGGACCTGTCCACCAGGAGATGTAATACCCTCTCACACAGAGGAGGTTTCTCCAGGGACATGTGCCTATGAAGGAAGGGATAGGACAGCCCTTATTGTGGGTAATTCAATCATTAGGCATGTAGATAGTTGGGTGGCTGGCAGATGTGAGGATCACCTGGTAACATTCCTGCCTGGTGCAAAGGTAGCGGACCTTGAGTGCCACCTAGACAAGATTTTAGATAGTGTTGGGGAGGAGTCTGCTGTCTTGGTACATGTTGGCACCAATAACAAAGGAAAATATGGGAGAGAGGTTCTGGAGGCCAAATTTAGGCTTTTACGTAGGAAGTTGAAATACAGAACTTCCATTGTAGCATTCTCTGAAATGCTTCCTGTGCAATGTGCAGGACCCAAAAGGCAGGCAGAGTTCTGGAGTCTCAATGGTGGATGAGATGATGGTGCAAAGAAGAGGGTTTTGGATTTGTTAGGAACTGGGCAAAATTCTGGGGAAGGAAGGGGCTTTTGCAAAGGGATGGACTCCACCTTAACTGGGATGGAGCTAGACTGCTGGCATTAACATTTGAAAGGAGATAGAGCAGTTTTTAAACTAGATAATAGGAGAAAGCCGACAGTCTCCCAAAAGCGCATGTTTCAGAAGAATGCATTATTGAAGGATACTAGTAAAAGAGGGAAGTTAGGACATCCTAACTGAGAGGTTCCAATAAAAAGTAATGCAGATGCCCTTAAGTACAGATCTGAAAGATTCCAAATTACCACTATGAACTGATAACCAGATTAATATGAATGAAATACAACCTATAAAATGGCTCTATGCAAATGATAGAAGTCTGAAAAATAATATAGTAGAGTTAGAATATATAGCTCTAAATGAGAAGTTAGATATGATTGGTATCTCAGAGACCTAGAGGTATGTTTACTAAACCGTCTTAACATAGCAGCTGTGACATTATCGCGTGATACGTGACATTATCGCATAATAATGGTGCTTTACCATGCGAGAATGTCACGTATCACGCGATAATGTCTGCGGCGGCGTTAAGGTGCACAGAGGGTTGAGTAAGGCTCTCCAGAGGGCAGAGTAAGGCTCCCCAGGGGTGGAGATGAGGGGTCAATGGAGAGAGAGTGGGTGGGGAGAGGCCCCATGAACACTAACGCTGTGAAATGAAGGTCTGAAAATTAGCGCCAGTGAAAACCTTGCGCTAGAGGCACATTTGCAGGAGAGAGAAACCATTTCAGTCAGCAATGTACAGCAAAGCGAGAGTACGTAGGGGATCACAGTGCCACACATTGGAAACAAACACATAGGTTGTAATAGGTTGTGATATATTTATTTATAATGTTCACAACCTCCGTGGCTGGCCACGGCAACCATGGCCCAATCCACCCCTCTGTCCTGGGACTGTTGGGGCCACCTCTGGTGTCGGTGCTGGCTGCTGTGTACGGGCAGCCATGGCCTCCTTGGCATCCGCAATACGGAGGAGCGCCCCTGCCATTGTGTCTGCTGTGGCACGCAGCTAGTGGATCACCTGGTGAATGGCCAACAGAGCCTAACAAGTGCCTGTGGGTGGGACACAAGGTGAAATGTGAGGCACCTGTTACAACCCCCACTGTGACACATACACATGTCAGGCATATCCCACCAGATCAGTCTGCAGAAAAATCCTGCATGCAACAACTAGCAACGCATGACCATGTTTACATCTGTGTGTCCCATGAACCATTCTCATGCCAGGAAAGGGTCCGTGTGAATCACAGATCTCACACATGGTATAGTGTCACAGTTCAATGTGTGAATGCTTGATCTGCGCACTGGT
Source organism: Ichthyophis bannanicus (assembly GCA_033557465.1). Lineage (NCBI taxonomy): Eukaryota > Metazoa > Chordata > Amphibia > Gymnophiona > Ichthyophiidae > Ichthyophis > Ichthyophis bannanicus. The sequence goes on along the minus strand of CM066034.1, from coordinate 960,032,999 downwards.
CATATGAGATAGGCCAGATGATTTGAGGAGTCATGACACACACATACATATATCTGGGGAGCCCTGTTTTCTATACCACTGGCGCACAGTACAGATTACACTGACAAACTATGCTAGGTACCAATACCCATGGGGAGTGGTCAGTCAAGTAAGCTGTCTAGGTGACCTGGGATAGGTGTTTACCACTGTGCGCTTCCGTGGGTTATAAGGGTGTGAACAGTGAGTGTGTGTCTGAGCTCCTCACACATGCTGACACCTGACAGGCCATGCTGAGGGTGGAACGCACATAGCACAGACCCCAACCCCCTGCACATATGAAACAATCTGCTATGTTGCCAACATATTGTGGTGCAAATGCAATCACATTGTGGATGTTACGTCAACCCCCATGGGGATTGTTGTGTATGCTGTTACCCACCTTCGGCATCGTGCCTTGCTGAGGCACTGTGGGCCTGCAGCTCTGCCAAGATCGTAGCCATGCTTGTGGGAGGGGGGACTGATGTCCCTGGTGCCTTCACGGTGTGGTGACTCCCCTCCATCTCTGTACCCTTTAGAGGCTGTGAGTTGTGCCTAGTGGCCCCCACTGTAGCGTTGACATTGTTTACTGTTGTGCCCTCGACATTGCTGGTGGTGTACCTGTACATTGCAGCCTCTGGCCCCTCACCTTCCTGAGGTCCTGCCACATCTTCCTCCTCATGTGCCTCCATGGTCCTGTAGTCACCTGGGGTTGGAAAAGGGTACACAGCACAGACGAGTTGCGCAGTGCACCTATGTGCAACTGTGTAGTACATCCCCGCCAAAAACAATGTGTTGTCCGCCTGTGCCTGCTGTTGGTGTGCCTACAATAGGGACAGCACAGGTGCCTTCAGTGTGCTGTACCTGGCAGGGTGTTGGGGGGTAGCAGCCTCATTCCCTGGTATAGCTGTGCCACATGGGATGCAGTGTGTGGGGGATGGTGTGCTGAGTGCCGCGCCCCCTATCTGCAGTATCAGGTATGGACTGGATTGGATGTGACCTCAGCAATACATGTGGCCGTGGCGCATGTGGGAGTCCTGACTGGGATTGTGTGGCGTCATTATGTGTGTGAGCGATGTGGTTGCATTGCCCTGAGTGGTATGGATGTTAGGTGTTGCAGGATGTATCCGTGTCAGCCAGACGTGTGTGGGGGCCCTCCACTTTGCAAGATACTGTGCACTGTGGGCAGACAGCTATCCCATACTCCATGGGTGTGGTGGGGTGTCTGGGGGGATGGGTGGAGAACTGCTGGGCATGGGGTTGCACCATGTGTGGGTGTATGGGAATGTGTGTGTGTCACTGCGGGATGTGTATAAGGGCTGCTCCCAGGTGTTGTGGGGGTTGTGCTATGTGCATTTGGTATGGGTGTGGCAATGTGCCTTCCAATGTCTGGTGAGGGTGGGTGGGGTATCCCCACTGTATGTGGCCCCCAACAGAGTGTTAAGTGTGTGACATGTGTGTGGTGTGTTTGCTGCCATGTGTTTGCGTCTATGTCATCATCCCCGTGTGTTAGTCCCTTCCCTGTAAGTGGTCTGGGATATGTCCCTGGATAGGTAGGTGCATACAGACGTCATATGTGTTTTGGTGGTGTGTTTGGGTACCCACAGGACAATATGTTCTGGGCTAGTTTTATGTCCCTCTTTTATGTCTCCCCCTGTCACAATGTGCTTGGTGACTGGCTGCAGAGGTATGATGGCTGGCTGTGACCTATATGCCAGGTACTATTTTCGCAAGTAGACCTCAGGGGGACAGAGGACACAGGTGGTAATGATGAACACACCCCAAATGGAGTAGGCACAAAAAAATAACTACATGTAAGCCCTCATAAGCCATATGTGAGGAAGGAACGCTAGACCAATCTGGGTAGGATAACTCCTGTAGTAGAGGAATCAGACCTCAGTTAGTCCCCCAACCACATATCCTTAGGAGGAGGAGTACTTTGAAGGACAGACAAGCCCTGTAATCGCATGAACTCTGCATATATCAGTGGCCAAACTCACCTATATGAAAGGCCCAGAGGGTCCAGTAGCACAGCCAAACTTCACAGCACTAGAGAGCAACAAAGTAAACGTGATCCAAGGAGGTTATCTGAGTACTGTCATATGATATCCCAATGTGGCTTTTTACTGTTACATTGCTGCTCATGTATGTTGTGATGCTCATTGATTACAGTGGGATATCATTAGCCACTCCTCAGATAGGTCCTTTACATCACTGTTACATTGCTGATCTGTAGTGCTATGAAATGTTGCTATGCAGATTAACCCTCTGGGCTTTGCATGTCTGTTTTCTGGACAATTGATGCATGCAGTGTTCAATCAGATATGGGCCTTGTCCGCCACGCCCCCTGCTTCTCCACTGCGTTGCAGTCCTCGACTACATTCAGGACTATGTCTATCATGCACACAGGCCCAGGTACCTGTCATACACACCCTGTATCAACCCTGCCATGTGCTGCTGTCTCATCACCCCACAGTTGCCTGTGTTAGGGCATGCATGCTCTCAGGACATGGTCCACCGCCAATCCACTCCATGTGCCACATATGCTTGGGCATGCCCTGTACGTGTCCTGCATATCTACTACTACTACTCCACTACTACTACAAAGCATTTATAGGGCTCTGCCAGCACTGTAAAAGTGGAAACACAAAAATGACAATCCCTGCTCAACGGAGCTTATAATCTAAAAAGACAGAGCACTAACAGGTGTGGAAACAGGTTTGAAACAGGTTTGAAACAGGAGCAAAGAGACAAGAGCAGGGGAGACAGGACAAAGGAAGGAGGTAGGAACAAGTGTAAGAGGAAAACAGAAAGGTGAATTTAAAAAGAGGAAGAATGGAGAACAGCACACTCATGAACCAAAGGCAGAGGCAAAAATATGAGCTTTGAACTCAAGTGTGAGGAGGGGCAAAGAAGATGCCTGATGCGTGGACAAAGGACGTTTATTCCAAGCGTAAGGAGCAGCAAGGTGTAAGGTGCATACCTACCTGCCTGTGGATGGGCGGTGTCCAGTGCTTATGGCAGTCCACCCAGGTAGATGGGCCCAAGACAGTCTGCGAGCTCCTGCTCCAGGGGTGTGAGAGTTGGGGCAAAGGGGGCACCCCCACTGGTGCCCATAGCATGTTGCCTCTCCGCCACCATGTGTGCACGGACACCATGCTTAATGTCATTAAATCTCTTTCTCAGGCTGTCCAGGTCCCTGGTTGGCACCCCTGCCTGGGCTACAGCCTCCTGCACCTCCTCCCACACATGTGTACGTGTTGCCACAGTGGTGCTGTTGCTTAGCCGGCCATAGAGCACCTCATACCGCTCCAACACACTGGCCAGCAGGATGTGGTTTTCTTGCTGACTGAATCTCACAGCCCTCCTCTGTTCCTCAGCTGGCACCGGTATACGCCTTCGTTTGGCACTGGGTGGCCCCTGTGTGGGCTGCAACACACCCAATGGGCCTGCAGCCACCACCACAGGCCCAACACTCCCTGCCGGCTCTGGGTCCTGCTGAACAGGCCCCCCTTCCTCCCCTCCTGCCATTTCCTGTCGCTCCATCTCCCTGCCCTCTGTACCCTCTCCCTCCTTGTCACACATCCCTGCTCCTCGGCTCCTCTGCTACACCTCACACCTGCTCCTTGCCCCACCTCCTCTCCCTGCTGCCTGCTCCTCAACTCAGCTCCTGTCTCTCTTGCCTGCTCCTCGCCTCCCCTCCTCACTCTCTCTCGCCTGCTTTGCCACACCACACCAAACCAAACCTCTCCACACCAAACCTGCCTCTGACACTCTCCACCACCACTCACCAACCCAACCACTCTCCATGACACACCTGCTTCTGGCACTCTCCTTGCTTCACCAACAACCAACAGTGTACACTTTCTCTCCCTTGCCTACACAAACCCCTCAACGTGTACCAGGTGTGCATGTGTATTTATAGTTTTTTTTACATTGTGCGCGTTGCGCTTGTTCAGTGGTGTGAGCGCGTCAGCTGCACGCATTGCGCATGCGCCGCAGGGACATGGAAGGTGCGTGGGTGGGACACCATGTTACACATGCGCTGTGCATGAATGTGAGGCTTGGCGCATGCGCGTCACGTCACGCAGCACATGTGCATGTCTCACGCTCACACGCAGTGCATGTGTAACATGGTGTCCCGCATGTGCACGCACCTTCCGCGCCTCCACAGCGCATGCATAACACACGCAGCTGACACGCTCATGCCACTGTGCATGCGCAATGCGCACAATGTAAAAAAAACTATAAATACACATGCACATCTGGTACACGTTGAGGGGTTTGTGTAGGCAAGGGAGAGAAGGCGTGCGCTGTTGGTTGTTGGTGAAGCAAGGAAAGTGTCAGAGGCAGGTGCGTCGTAGGGAGTGGCTAGGTTTGTGAGTGGTGGTGGGGTTGTGTGGCTGGGTTGGTGTGTGGTGGGGGAGGTGTGTGGCTAGGTTGGTGAGGTAAGTGTCTGAGTTTGAGTGAGTTAGAGGAGTTAGGGGGGGTGGATTTTATGGCAGGCTTTGTGGTTGCTGCATGTGCAGTGGGAGTGAGCAGGAGCTGTGGTTGCCTGACGGGGGAGATAGTGTACATGGGACTGAGGCACAGGGCATGGGTGTAGTCCTGCTGCAACAGAGACCGGCAGCTGTGTGGGCAGGCCAGGCAGGGGCTGTGCCAGCACAGCGTAGGAGGCGTGTGGAGCTGCAGGCTTGCCAGCCTCACCTCTACAGGCCCAGGACCTAACTCCAGGGCATGCGTGAGGACCAGTTCATCTCCCTCTACCGCCTGAGCATGGGGGCTATTAGGGAGCTCTATGAGGATCTAAGACCTGACCTCAAGCCCCTGACTGGTCAGTCACATGCCATACCGGGTTTGGTCAAGCTCCTTGGTGCTCTACATTTCTTTGCCTCTGGCTGTTTCCAGTCATCTGTGGCCGCAGTGGATGGCATGAGCCGCCCCACCTTCTCACGCTGTCTCCACCAAGTACTGCATGCCATGATCAGCCAGGTGGGGAATTACATTGCCATTCCCAACACTAGGCAACAGTGGGGGACCCTGAACCAGGCCTTTGAGGCGTTTGCCGGGATACCACACATGATGGGAGCTATTGATTGCACACATGTTGCCCTGGTCCCGCCCAGAGACAGGGAGGTAGTGTTCCGCAACCGCAAACACTACCATTCCCTGAATCTTCAGGTTGTATGTGATGCAAATATGCATATTCTGAATGTGGTTCCTAGGTTTGCAGGGTCCACCCATGACTCCTATATCCTGCATCACTCGTCACTATTCAGACAATTTGAGGCAGGCCAGTATGAGGACTATATACTGCTGGGTGTGTATTTCTCATCTCTGACATGCACATGGTGATCCTGTGACTAACCGTATGTGCACATGTCTGTCTTTAAGGTGTATCTCTAGTTGTGTGTGTGTCTCATCTGTCTGTGTGTGACCTAACGTTGGGGGGGGTAGTGCCCTCCAGCTCTACCTTGCTACGGTGCTGTGTGATGATGGTAGAATTGTCGCTAGCATTTGTCTAGTGGTTACAGATTAGGTTGATTGCAATCCGTACACCCACCCCTTGTTTTGTGTGTTATAACATCACACGCTGATGCATAGTTGTGATGTCCCATCATGTGATGTCATATGTTTTTGTGAGGATGTTTTGTGCATTTGGTTTGCACATACATACTTGTGTCCATTTGGGTGGACATCAGCTCCTGCTTTAACGTTCCACATCTCTTTCTGCAGGTGATTCAGGACATGGGTGTCACCCCAGGTTGCTGACCCCTGTATGTCAACCACGGACATGTTCAGAGAGGAGTTACAATGAGGCCCATGCCTCCAGCCGCTCCATCATAGAGCACACCTTTGGCGTTTTAAAGAGTCACTTCAGGTGTCTGGATAGGACAGGCGGGGCCTTACAATACAAAACACAGACTGTGGCAGAGATCATTATAGCCTGTTGCATCCTGCACAACATTGCTCTCAGGCACCATATCCCTGTCCAAATTAATGAGGATCTGGAGGATGATCCTACCTGCCCTCCTGTACATGGCCGTGGTGACACACGTGAGGGAACAGCAGTCAGGCAGCAGGTGATTGAGGAGGTCTTCTCATGTAAGTACTGAATATGTTGCCACATACATTTGTTTAAATATGTGTGTACTACTACTACTAGTGAACATTTGTATTCCAATAGCAGTAAGATGCAACACTGAACTGACATGTAACAGACACTGCCTGGCCATCCCAGCTTACAATCTAGTCATGACTGAAACACAGAAGATGTGAGCAGGGCACAACAGCGGGTGGAGGTGGATTATGTGTGTCGGGCGTAGTAGGCTTGTGGGAGGTGGTAAGCTGTCATACATGATTTGTGGATGATTGGGATAGGGGCTGCTGTACAGCCACAGGTAGTTTGAGGCTTTGGGTGCAGCAAGGTGAAAGGCATGTAGTATGGGGTTAACAGTAGGATAGCGGCCCATAGATGGGACTAGTTACCTAGATGTGTGTGTTTCACATTTTGTAATATGAGGTGATTGGTTGGTATGCTCTGATGAGCAAGGACTGTGTGTTAGTTGTTTCGGTACAACGCTACATGTGATACATAGCACTATATACATGCTGAGTAGTAGTTGGATTACTGGTATTTGAGATTAGTAAGGGAAGTTACTGGAACACCACAGTGTGCCTGCATGTATAGGTCAGCATGTAGCCTTGACATGGATGCGTAGACGGATAGGGAACCTGTGCAGTGTCCTGACAGGGGGAGTATTATGTGTGTGGCTGTAGAATAGCCATGCAGTGCAGTGTTGCATATTTTCAGGCAGACAGAGATGATTCAAGGCCAGATCAGCAAGGTGTAGGTTACAGTAGGCAAGCCGGGAGCTGATTGGGGGGGGGGATTTGGGTTTTAGTTATGTTTTCAGTGAGGACTGGGGAAATATAGCTGATGACATCTAGACATAAACCACAAGCCTCAACTACAAGCTGGGTATATGTGTAGAGGAGGAGAGTGCAGTCCAAGACAACACCTACATTGCGGACCCTAGAGAAAGGAAGTTATGGCCACACACACACAAAGACGCTCTGATGGGAGAGGAGGGTTTAGGTGCACATATAGGATATCCATGCTTTGCCATTATCAATTTCACACAGTGGGATGACATGCAACCATAAATGTCAGGTGGCACGCAGACATCAGGGTATGGTTTGGCAGACATAACTCAGGCATCGAGAGATATATTTGCAACTCATCAGCACACAGCTGGTAATGTAAGTCAAGGTATGAGATAGACCCACCAAGGAAATGTATATCGACAGAGGATAAGGAAGGAGCCCCTGGATATTTCCCTATGTTACAGGTACTGACAGCAGGGTAGCAGAGGACATTGAGACACCGGAACACACACTGAAGGGGCAGTGGGAGCGATATGGGGGACACTGGATAGTACTGCGGCCTTAGAGCCGAGCAGGGACACGGTAGCAAAGAGACAGTTCTGTTTCACATTTTTTACAGCAGCAGAGAGGTGAGGAAGGTGATGGACAGAGTACGGACCCTTGTAGTTTGCCACACACACTTCAGTGATAACTTTAACATGAAACAAATATATACAGTGTGATGGGGAACAGTCAGTCTGTAAAGGATCTTGGGTGGTCTGTGAGTGAGGACGTGAAGGTGCAGTGTGTGTTGCACAGCTACAACATGACATATGTATGTTTCTCTTGTGTTTCTCAATTCTCAGGATATACTTGGTGACCCTCCTGGTGCTGTGGTGCATTGGCAGGTGACTGTATGTCATCCAACATGCAGTAGTCTGGGGTAGGTGGACCTACAGCTACTTTGTCTGTGACAACAGTTAGGGGGAGCACATGTCTGCAGTGATCTGTCATATTGTACATATATTGCTGTTCACCTCTTTGCCCTGCACCCCATACCCCATATGTTGCTGTTGGCACACATATCCACATGTGTTACTGGCCAGTTCATCTTCTCCAACACTGTCTCTGGGACACGTCCAACAGAGCTGTGTGTGTGTGCAGGTCCTAGGTGTTTGGGTGGTGGGCTGCACGTACACCCTTCTCTGACATTGTAGCATCAGCCAACAGCAGTGTATCATTGCATTTGATAAGCCTTTATCTCCACTATTCTCCAGTTGTGCACATAAAGGCCGTATGCTACTGCTAGCATGCTCACCTAAGCATACTGTGTGGGTGTGTGTTTTTGGGTTAACTGTGTGATGATACAGCGTGCAGGAATTTTGCATTATCATGTGGTGTGAGGGGTCTGTACACCTGGGGAGCGGTGGTGACTGTGCTATTTCTACCTTACTACTATTTACCTTGTGAACATTGTGGACATGTGTTGTGTGTTGTGAGCTGACCTATCTCTTGTGTGCTGACAGACCACTGTGCGACAACATTTTTGTATCACAGATATCGCCATAATGTGGACATGCTTCAACAGTGGCTGGACATGGGGACATGGTGATTTGACACATTTCAATGACATCTTCTCCCTTCACTGTGACGTGTTGTGGCCTTTGAGAGCCTCAGGGGATCCCAAACAGACACTTGATGCAAACACACGGTAGGTTGCACCTTTGGTCTTTTGGGAATGACATCAGCCTTTACATGTTAATGATTTACTGTTTGTTTCATGGACATTTCATGTTGGGTCTCTGTACACGAACGCTGATGCACATGGGGTGGAGCTGTGAAACGCCTGTGTAACATGGGCATGGACATGACCATATCCTTGTGACACCCTCGTCTGCGGTTCCAATTCCAAATGTCCACAACATGCACTGTGTTCTGTGTTGTGATCATGTTATGTTTGGTTGTGTGACGTTTCATTATGTACATATTGATGTTTGACTCTCTGAAATTGGGGATGATGTTGCAAGCAGCATACCAATACATTGTTTATCCTCTTCTGACACAGGGCAGAGGACACACAAAGCACATCTACTACAATGCATCCAGCGTCACCATCATCCACCTGTTGGAGGACACAACAACACCATGGAACTATCCCTGGGAAATGGTGCCATATGATGTTTCACCTCTGCGAGTGGGACACATGCCTAGGATGGACAGTATTATTGTTGGACTGCTACTTTGGGCATGACAGGCCTGTCCAACACACCGTTGCTGCCATGCTCTGGCTTGGTGTCGTGTTTATCACAGGAGACGCACATGACCTTTCCAGTACTGTGGCATATTGGGATGTCACACTTGACTATGCCTGCCCAGGGTTTCAAGGACAGTCTTAACGTGACTTGTTGGATTACAGACACCCTTTGCACTGTGGACACTGTGTACTGGTCCCCACGTGTGCAGCAGGGACTGACATTGTCGCTGTATGTTATATATCCTTCTGACATTGTGTTGTTGTGTTTTGCCCATGTGTGTGACATGAAACACAGGATATGCTCATCTGTTCAACACGACCATACAACCATGCGTGTGGCACAGGGGGAGCAATGGAGAGGTCCTCTTGTTCATGTCCACCTACCCTCCACTTGAACATGACACAGTATTTGCCACCACACCACTTTACTGCACACCAACATCTTGGATTGATGTTTGCACTCATCAAGGGTGTTACAGTGCATGTGTGGCATCACTGTATCTTGTTTCAACATACACGGTGCATGTGCATGTGACTGACTATGTTGGTGCAACACAGAATGTGGCAATATGGCTTCTGTGTGGAATACTGTAACATGTTTGACCTTTCTTTCCATCTCTATATACAGGTTATTGTGTTTGTTTACTGTACAGACGTGACGCTCTGCATTGATTTACAAACCTAGCATTGCATGTCTGCACAGTCCTATTTATCCCCTGAGGTAACGACACTCACATTGCCCCATTATATTTGGAGTGTGGCAGCGTGAGTGTCCATTTTCTTCCTTCATCTGTGCATTCCATGTACCGTGATATATGTGTACAGACACTGTATTCACACTAACCAGTGCAGGGGGACCTTCTGCATAGTGTTATCTCTGCATGTTTCTGTGGTTTGTTTCATTTGAATTCTCTGTGTTCATGTGCCTCTGCTACCTGTTAGCATATCCTCATTGTGCATGTGACAATTGTTTAGGGTTAAATTGTTGCAGCTTTGATTCCTTTATCAGGCATTATGTGACAGCTGTAACATATATTTCGATATCTGTGTTTACACTTTCTTACTTTTAACAACATATGCTGTTTCATTTGTGTGCCTCCTGTGTTGGCAGACAGATATGTTTTTATGAACAGATCATGATTGATATGTGTTGGGCCCTCATCATGCACCACCTACTGTCTACACGCACACATATGTAACTAACACATTTTGGCCGTGCAGCAGCATGTGGGGGGTGGGGCCTAATGCATACTGCACACCATGCACCTAATGCACATTATCTCTCCTGCCCATCATCTGTAGACGGGCTAGTCACGTTTCTGTAACATGTGGGTTTCTACCCTGCAAAATGTGTTTTCAAATTTTCCCCTGTTATCCACTCACCTTGATATTATGATAGGTGGTATCTACACTATCTGTGACGATTAACCAAAATAAAAATATGTGTTGGACGTACATTTGTCTCTGCTGCTGCTTGATCACACTGACACACGTATTTAGTGATTTCCTGGTCATGTACATGGCCCACCTGTGCTCACCTCCTTGTATGGTGCCAGCTATCTATCTGCCAGCCGTTTGCCACATCACTGGGTATTACAGGTTCCCATACAAACACATTCCCTTTGAGGTAATATTTTTGCACTGTGCTTGCTGTGATTGTTTGGGATAGTGGTTATGGGCATGTGTTGTAATACCATAGGTTGCAGGTTTGATCCCCACATGGGGTTTACTTATTTTTTTCTGTTGTGCTAACCTGACCATGAGCTACCTGCAGGTTCATCACCTATGCACACACCCTTCCATCTCTTCACTGTACACCAGTGTGCCCTCTGTGCTGCGAATCCATCACATATTAGCTGTTACATATGTCTCTTTCTTTGTAGTGCTTACATAGGCAGTCCACATGGGGGATTGGCATTGCAGTGGTTCAGATGGTCTGTGCCACACCTGTTTGCAGGTTCAGTTCTCACATGCTCCTTTTCTGTTCTGTTTTGCCCTGCTCCACAGAGCATCCCCTGGCACCCTTTGGGTTTAGGTTCTTTCCTCTTTTGCATGCTGTATCCACTGCATAACATTTCATTGTGTGTGTGCATGTAGTTATATGTGGCTCTGGTCCCAATTACAGACTGTAATCTGATCTCTACACACCAGATATGCATGTGCATTCTATCATGGTTACTGTTGGAGGTTTGCCTATCCTGGCAGACAGCAAGCTTGTTGTGTGATGCCCTGCAGTATTCGTGTATGCAGCCTTTGCTAATGCCCTCACATTGGTGGTGTGGCCTACCGGTTTGTGCATTGACATTTGTGTTAATGGTCATAGGTTTGATTCCTCTCTGTTCCCTTTCATTTGTATGCCTGTCCTGCACAGCTACTTTTCATTCCTGTAACAGTCATATCTGTGCAGATCTGTGCTGTTAGCACATTGTACCCTTATCACAGTTGCCAACCATCCTTCTGTCCATCTATGTGTGTCTGCCAGCTGTGTGCCGTCCTGCCCTGATGTGCAAGCTGCTACCCCATGTCCTGCACTGATACACATTTCTGCATTGCAGCTCTTCCTGGTTGCCTCTCCTGTGTATGCTCTGTATGGCACTGCTACTCCTCTGTCCTCCTGTCATTTCACCTATCCTGCCACCTCTACCTCCTCTGCTGGACACGTCTTCCCATCCTCTGCCACACACTGTCATTGTTGCGTGGTACATTACCATCACCCTGTGCATCGCTACAGCTGCCCCCGATATGTTTGTCCATTTTTCCAACTGCCACATGGGCTGGACACAGATTTGGCTGGTCCATCAGCTCAGATCTTCTTCCTTCCATCACTTGTGCATTGTCTTTCCTTGGTGCTCTGTGCAGTGTTAGGGTTACATCTGTGTTTGGCCCATACCTTTCTTGCTTTTCAACTTGGGGGACCTTACTGCCCTTGGACAATATTTCTTGAGTCACCTACACATCCTTGGGGCATCTTTAGCCACACATTAGATTCAGCCAGCTTATGGGGTGCATACTATGGTGCCTTGGGAGTTGACAACCTTTCGACATACCCTCTGGGGCACATTATAACCTGCCTTGGCTGACGAGGTGGTTTAGGATGTGTCTTTTGGTGCGCCCTAAAAGGTGCATTAGGTTATGGCACTGGGGTGCGGGTATTTTTAGCTGGCAGCACAGATTGTTGGACTGTTTCAAGCAGGAAAAAGATTTGCCTTGGCCACCCTTATTCATTAGGCCCACTGGGGGATTGAACTCATGACCCCTGTTTTAGCAGTCATTGCATTAACCAGTGCGCTACACCTCTGCTACTGTGATTGTAGGTCAGCACGCAAAGTTAAGGTTAACACATGGTAACGTGCACGGCTCCCTCTATAAAGCGATAACGGACACGGCGCACTTTATCGCGCGATAACCCGCAATTGCTACCTTAGGACCGGAACACCCACTCCTTTTATGGCACTCTTCGCAGTAACACTGCAACTAGCACCTGTAACATTAGGACTGTTTAGTAAACATACCCCCTAGTGGAAGGAGGAGAACAAATGTGATACTGTGATACCTGAGTACACACTATATCTCAATGATAGAGTAGATCAAATTGGTGGTGGGGTTGCACTTTGTTAGAACATAGTAATAATGGGTGATTTCAACTACCCCGGTATCACCTGGGTCAATGTCACAGCAGGACATGCTAGTGAGATAAAGCTTCTAGAGTAAATAAATGACTGCTTTTTGAAGCAGCTGGTTCATGAACCGACAAGAGGGGAAGCTATTCTGGACCTAGTCCTTAGTGGTATGCAGGATCTTGTGTAAGAGATAAGGGTGTTATGGCCACTTGGCAATAATGATCATAGCATGATCACATTTGATTAAATAAATGGAAGAAAGATGGCAAGGGAATCCACAATACTACCATTTAACTTTGAAAAGGAAGACTGTGAAGAAATGAGGAAAATAGTTTAAAAAATACTAAGGGGTATGTTTACTAAACTGAGGTAAAATTACCAGCGGTAAGTGCAGCGTTAAGGAACCTGAAGCCATTCAAAGCAGTAGGCAGGTAGTGGGCATTCTGGCATAAAGGGAGCAATGGGCTTTTTAACGTGTGTTAAAGGGTGCCTTGGCCGTTTAATGCATGCTAACGGGACATTGCATGTTAAGTTGACAAACAGGGCACGCTAAGGCTGACAAAGTGCCCTAAGGTGCTTTAAGGCACCCTAACTTAAGGCGCGTTAACTTAAGGCACCTTAAGTCAAGGTGCCTTAAGGGCTTTAAGGTTCATTAACCTAAGGTCCCTTAACCTAAGGCACCTTAAAGCCTTTAGGATGCCTTGAATTAAGGTGCCTTAGGTTAAGGCGCCTTGGGTTAAGACGCCTTAAGTAAAGGCGCCCTAAGGGCTTTAAGGTGCCTTAGCTTAAGGCAACTTAGGTTAAGGCACCTTAAAGCCCTTAGAGCACCTTAACCCTTTCCAGGCCGAGCCCAAAACTCTTGGGATCCAAAGTTCTGACTAAATATTCCTATCAAATGGTATATTATACATAACCATAGCAGAAGGAAAATCACTATTAGAACATATTGAATAAGACGGGTACAATTTTCCTGAAATATGCAAAAATTAACCCGGCTGCAGAATGTTGATTAAAAATTTAAAGTAGGTCTTGAACGGGTTAACATAAGACACCTTAGGTTAAGGTGCCCTAAGGACATTAAGGTGCTTTAAGTTAAGGTGCCCTAAGGGCAGTAAGGTGCCCTAACGTAAGGTGCCCTAAGGGCTGCAAGGTGCTTCAAGTTGACAAGCATGAACTGTAAGGCATAAAAATAGCTGTAACCCTAACACAGGATAGAGCAGCAAAGAAAGGCAATGAACAAGTGATGGAAGGAAGCAGAGGTGGGAGCTGATGGACCTGCCATATCTATAGGCATCCTATGTGGCAGCCGGTAAAGTGGACAAACAGCTGTACCGGTGCACAGGGTGTTGGCAACGTAAAGTGCTGCAATGACAGTGGGTGGCAGAGGATGGGAATACTTGTCCCCCAGTAGAGGCAGAGGTGACAGGATATTTGCAATGAAAGGAGGACAGAGGAGTGGTGGTGCCATGCAGATCAGGCACAGGAGAGGCAAGCATGATGAGCCACATTGCAGAAAAGGGTACCAGTACAGGACATGGGGTAGCAGCCTGCACAAGAAGACAGGACTGTACACAGCTGACTGAGGCAGATAGATGGGCTGAAGGATGGTTGGCAACTGAGGTGAGGGTATTATGGGCTGGTAGCACAGATCTGAAGAGATGTGACTGCTACAGGCATGAAAATGATTTGAGTAGGACAGGCATAAAAAAAAAGAGAACAAAGAGGACTTGAACCCCTGACACCTGTCAAGGGAGTCAGTGCATTAACCAGTAGGCTACACGTCCATGGCTTTTTGCACAGCAATGGATGGATACAGAAAGACTGCAGGTCACCGCACAAAATATCTTCAGTGTGTGCCAGGATAGGGTAACCCACCAGTAATCATGATGCAATGCACATGCAGAACAGCAGTCTACAGCTGATCACCAAATGGAGAATGCACCTCTCCAGCATCTTAGCTTGGTAAGAATAACTGACAGTGTGTGATACTGGCACAGAGCAGCTTCAGACCATGCCATTGCACAGGTTCTGTGTTCACCCTGAGGGTGCAGATGGGCACCCAGCACCAGGTCCACAGTACCTGGGGTGCTAGAGATAGATTCTGCTGCAGATCCCCATCAGTTCAGTGTGTGGTAAGTGTTCCCTGCAGTGGAACCTCAAGTCACCCTGTATCCATCTATATGCCCCAGTCACATCTAGGCTTAGTGGATCGGAACTCATCCAGAATAGTGCATGCCCAGTGTTACAATGTGGGTGTCATGGCCACCTATTATCAGGGCAGAGGGGTGTCTAGACTTGAATGAGGTTTATGTAACAATGCCCAATAAACCGCCTTCTCCAGGTCAAAGTGGTTTACGTTATATGCGCCTTGTCCGCAAGGGGCCTGCAATCAGCATTTTTGTAATTGTGACAGTGGAGGGACATGGGACACGGCCATGAAGAATAGCTGTGGGACCAGCAACCCCAGTCCCGCTGGCCAAAGACTGTCATCTAGGGAGTGGGGACCAGGAAGATATCTGTATTTGTTACTAGGGCACTAGCATTTCACATTAAACGTCATCTCTATACCATATCATTGATCCTGCATGCGCAGAGTCTTTGCAAGATGGGCGTCTTGAGAGAGTTGACGACTGTAGCAAGTAGGACGTGTGCAGCATTGCTTATTATTTGGTAGGTGATTCTGGTATAGTAGTATTAGACATGATATGGATTAGAGGAGATGACGTTTAATGTTATTCTAGTGGTTATTTGTATTTTTTTATACATTTATAGGTGTTTGTGTTATGAAAAGTCCATGAGGAAACTTGAATAAAGTGAAACATGGATCAGGTACCACAGGACGACGTTGGAAATAAGTTAAGCATATCGCTGACATAAGTTTGAAGCATCGTGAGAGATACTCTTATAACACATTTCACATTGCTCAGGAAGGGTAAAACAGCTAAGTTACAAATAGGGCCCCTTATGTAGTGGCAGCCTGTATTTGAACAAACCAGACCGGTTTGCCTGTCCATACTGATGAGAAACATCCCCACAACATGCTGTTGACACCACCATGTTGCACTGTCAGAATGTTGTTTGTGGGGTGATAGGATGTGTGCGGTCATTGTTGCACATGGGTGATATGCATGATGGAGCTGGAAATCAACTGTTCCCCTCTATTTCACATATGAACAGAGACCCCTCTCCCATGTGTGTGGGGGTCCACCACATGTTGTTGTGTAAACCCCCAAAATGTGTTCCTTCCAGTTTTAGAGTTCCCCCTGTGCAAAGGCTTAGATATATATGAGAGGCTCCAGAAAGTCCCAGTCTGTGGAGTCAATGGGCTAAAGCGCTCTTTCAAACTGATGTCCCCATCTGTACTGTGGATCCATGCAACCTGTTTTTTTGTCAATGTTGGTGTCTTTGTAGCATTGTGCATCAATGACCTCCCTGCCTGGTCTATGGGTCCGGGTGTGTGGCTTCTCCGGTCCACTTTTGTGTGGTGACACATTTTTTCCAGGGCATTAGCATGGAATTACTGTTGGAGCATGGGATCATAGGAGGTTGGTAGATGGTTTCCCAACTTAACCCTGAATTCATATGTCTTCACAACTTTGTCTGTGACCTGTATGGAGTACACAGTGATCAGCATGTAGCCTGTGTAGTGTTGGTGCAGAGTCAGGGGCCTGTCATAAAAGGTATCCACATATAGGTAACAAGTGACTGAGCAGGTGACACAGACTATCCATAGGGGGAGCCTAATCCCAGAAATATATGCCTTTGGTGGACAACTGTATGATCCAGATTATACATAGAGGTGTCATAGCAAAAGGGATGACGACTTGTGACCTTGCAACTTTTCCATATTGCAATTTGCCAATGTGACATACAAGGTTTCTATGTGCCCTTTCACTCAAACAATGTGGTCAATATTACTAGGGCCAATTAGGAACATCAAAATGATCCTGCAATCACACAAACAAAAAAGGTCAAATCCTGAGAGGATGAATAGCCTGACAAGGCATGTACTGGCAACTCCGTGAAACCCAGACAGAACAAGACCATGACCAGATAACATTCTGCATGTGCAGATAGTGACCCACAACACAATATGACACCTCTGACCAGATGTAGCCACAGGTTATAACTCACCACCTATCACCATTAACAGTGTCCCTAAATGCAGCACCATCCATCAGATATAGCTATCTGCCGCATCATGTCTGGAGTGCCAACCTGTGGCCTCATGCATATGCTGACACTGCCAACATGTAGCAATATTTATTAGTCCATTCCACCAGAATGACACCCAGAATTCTGAAATACAAAATAACATCCATCTACCTAATCTCAACAAATGGGGATTGGTGCTATCTCACATCAATAATGAAGACAAAGGAATACAGCACCCATGATCCCAATGTCCAGACCTAGGAAGATATGTCCATGGATCAGCTCTGTCACATCATGGGATGTCAAATACTCACCTCAGACATGATACATATCTATTTGGTGCAATCACTATGCCCATAAACCCATCGCAAACCAAAAGGCATCAGAAAAAGTAGCACACATATGACCTATATGTCTCAAACCATTACATATATTGCACACAGCCCCCTAGCCTTAATCCATTGAACCCATCAGAAAAATACACATTGTGCACATAGATAACAAATACAGGCTCTGTAAAATGTATATATTACACACACTCCGAAAGCCTCAGCACTCATAATATCTCTACCTAACCCTTAGTCTGGAAATGGCTTTCTCAAGGGTGCAACTGCATACTAAATGTGAAATGCAAGGCAATCCTTCCCCTGAGGGATGAGAGGGGATACACTATGTTAGCCTTCCATTGCAGCATTGTGATCAGTTGATGATATTACCACTGTTGAGATATGTAATATCATCGACTGATCACAACGCTGCAACGGAAGACCAACATAGTGTATCCCCTCTGCTTCCTCAGGGGAAAGCTTACCTGGTATTTCACCAGGGGTTCTCCCCATCCTCAAAGGAGGGTCCTGGCTGGAAATTAACAGTGTGTTACCAGACCCAGGGAAACACACTACAAAACTTTACAGCACTCCTTTAATACACATTCACTTTCAAGAGACCTCAAATAGACCACCACTATAGCCAATCAAACATTCCAATGTACCTTCAACATCAGCCGCATTTCACTCCACTTGAGCTCACACTCACTGGCATGCCTGCCAGCATGCTCATCAGTAACAGCTGATATCCACCAAAGCATCCAATCAGAGCCCAATCCCTTAAAGTCTACTGGGCCACCAATCACAGCCAGTATTGCTGCCACAACCACCCCCAGCTGAAGTCAGTCCTTCCACACCCATGTACTGTATATCATAGACCCACTGCTTTTCCCAAAACCAATGCCGGACCCCTGGATTACAAACAAACAGTAGCTCTCACGTTAGCAGATCATTGAAGCATCAGATGTTTCCCACTCTCCCCCCCCCTCAACAAACACGGATATCATTCAACATGAGCAGGCTGTCCACTTGGCCTCACAGTCTGTATCCAAAAACACTAGTGTTGTTCTAACCTAGCTAGTAGTCAATCACTACCAGCCAATCGGTCATCTACTGTAGCAACACACATATATTGCAGATCTGCCAATTCATGGCCTTGTTCCATACAACCTAAAATTATTTGCAGTGTGTGGAATTCTTCCCCTTGCCCACTCCTATGTTCACCCATATGTGTTTTGAATGAACATGTCTTTTTATCCACATACACCAATGTCCATAGACAGCAAAATATATAATTACATATGTTGAGGCATACGTGGTAGAATGCTGTAAAGCATACTCTGTACCTTCACATGAAAACCTTTATGTCAGAGTTAAATCACCACACAATGAATACCCCACACAGGGGGAAAAGCCTCTCTCCTCCCTCCCGTGTCCCTTCCCACATGGGGCAGATGATCTCCATCAGAGGACGTCCACTTGACCAGACCAATGTGACATGCTGACTCTCCAACCCTCTGAACATTAGATTTGAGGACTTACACATCAGACTTTTCACAATCTCCACACTCAGTGGGGAGTACGGGGTCATGAAATGAACATCTCTCAAATTATCACAGTGCCTCTCTGCCCATCTGAATGCAGACAAATCTGTCCTGGTCATCAGACCTGGCCCTCGGATATGCTTGTTGAACCACGGAGGGAGGGCATCCGTTTGCCATGAATGGTTGCCCCAAGGGACCATGCCTGCTGCCGAAAGTTGCTTCACACAGAACAGTGCCAATGATATCTAAGAAACAGTGAGTAGGGTAACCACACCTTTTAAATGTAAAGAATGGAGACTAAAGAAATGCTGGTTGTATGCCTATGTGATTGCCCTTCAAACACAATAATTATACAGTCATTCTTCCATCTCCTAATCAGAACATCAAAAAACTATATTTCTGGAACAATCCCACAATATAGAAAACAGAATATTAGCATCACAGTCAGTCAGCCCACAATCAAACTGCATCATGGGCTTGGAGAGACCATCCTACAGCATAAAACTGACATCGAGATGCCTACGCAACATCATAAGATGTTATGCCTAAGGAGATCTCAAAGTGCTTAGGGCATCTCTATGCCAATTTTCAGATGACCAAAGTATGAATAAGGCTTTCAAAATAACTCCCAAAGGGATAATTTGGACTTCTGGATCAAATACTGCATGCCAAATTCTTCTAGGGGCGTGCAGGCTAAAAATATTCATTTTGCTTAGTTTCCTTTGTTGTTTATGGGATTTTTAATTTTGTTTGGGTGTTATTAATTTTGTTGTTTTTTTTTGTTTGGGGACAAAGCCATCAATAGTGCACACTATTGCCCAGTAGGATGCACTATTGTTCAATAATGTGCACTATTGATGACATGGGGAAAATGAAATTTTTGGGTTTCTTCTTTCATTCCAGGTTAAACAATTTGAACAAATATACATCCCTAGTTTCTTCCCAACTTAATGTGAAAATGCGTTGTATAGCAGAAGATTGAGAAACATAATATAGATTGCCAGTTCATGAACAGTTGAAGTAGCATTTTAGAAGGGATGTATAGGAAGAATCTGGGATGTCTAGACCAGAACATCCAAATACCAGGGGAGTGGCAGTAGTGCCTTTTGGAATTGCTTTGGCCCCACCTTCAAAAATGAACATCTTAGTAACTTTTTTTGGAGATAGGCCCCATAGATAGCAAGGCTGGGTATGTGCATGAGTGCAGGCCATTTTACAAATGTGGGGGTCCCCAAATGCATGCCCACAGAACTGAGTACGTGGATGCCCTGGCCTGGGTAGGTCTATGTTATAAGACTTGCATGTCCCAGCCAGTAATATGTTTGGAGTATGTATTCAAATTCAGGTTTCATCGGGCAGGACAAAAGTATGGCAGTGTAAGCGCATTATGCTCGTTCCCCTGGAAGAGTTACATCCATGAAACAAACACTTTTTTCACCTTATTTGTGGTCAGGAGCAGGTATAGGCATGGACGCCTCAAGAACCAGGGCCAGACGTGCTTCTGCCATTCTGAAATTGCATAACAAAGTGCATCTCCCTTGCTTGACTTAGACCACGCCTCCATGACACCCCGTGCGACATGGACGTTCTCGGACTGGAGATGTAATTAATCAACAATACTGCCTATTACAATTGTTCCTGTAAATAGTTGATTGTAATTAGTTTTACAAGATGTTGTTCAAATGTTGACTGTAAATAATTCAAAATTGTTCCATGTAAAACCTTGTTCAGTTCTTGTTACCTGTAAACCGCCTTTGATCTCTGGAAGAGGCGGTATATAAGAAAAGCCTAAATAAATAAAAAATAAATAAATAAGATGTTTATATACCTGGCTTCTAAAATGGGTCTAGGGATGTCTCCATGCTTTGCATGTCTAAATGCCCACGTTCAGACATCTAATTCACAAATAGAGTGC
This sequence comes from Ichthyophis bannanicus, assembly GCA_033557465.1. Lineage (NCBI taxonomy): Eukaryota > Metazoa > Chordata > Amphibia > Gymnophiona > Ichthyophiidae > Ichthyophis > Ichthyophis bannanicus. Next base: position 960,012,303 of record CM066034.1, on the reverse strand, counting down.
CTAAAATCCCCGCCCGCCCTTGGTGGTTTAATTTAAATTAAACTTTAAATTCAGCCCTTTCAAATAATTTTCCCCTTAAAACTGCACTTTTTAAAATAATACTACATTTCCTATTCTTTCAGAGCTGACGGGAACTCCAAGTTCCTCTTTTTCTGAAAAACCTTCTTTTGTATTGTTATCTATCAATTGTACACATCCTTTTTTGTACACTTACCACATATTCATCATTAATATAAGTGACGAGAAATGAAGGCAAGACAAATGCTATCTTAAACGTTAGCTTATCTCTGTCAAACATTCCTGCTTCACCACTACCATGATGAATGTGGTTTGAAATTAATACCCTTACATGTTTTAAAATAAACAGTTCCTTGCTCATGTGTTGTATATCGGCTAGGTGTCACCTGCCATCTTTTCCTACACTTTACTCCATAATATATATTCATATACAAACAGACGTCTGAGAGCATTTCAGTTACTTTCTTTTACAGGCCTATCTTACAGGTATCCTTCCATGGCATCAAAGACCAGGATATCGTGAAATCACTTCTCTATGGGCGTGATGCATTCTATCAGAAACAGGCATTTATGATAGTGACCTTGCAGGTACTGCTCTGTTCTTCTTTAGTTATATCCAATCCTAGTGAAGAGCTAGACTTTAGTTTCCCAGGCGTGGTGCTTACCTGCCTTCAGTGTGCATTGGGAATCTTCCATAGAGTGCACTGTGATTGTCCATGACCACCTTCATTCTTCTCCATGGTAAAATGATGCATTTCCTAGGCTTTAGGAGCTGCAGTATGCTGCCTGTGAGAACACCTCCGATCAGGTCTTCCCAATCCATGATCCCTCTTTTTCTCCCCTTCCTCTATCTCCTATTCCATCCCACATCCCCTTATGTTTGGGCGTCCTCTTCCAACTTTTACCCTCCACCCCTGTGCCTACTTGTACCTGTCCCTTCTCTCTGACACATTCTCGGCTACATCATCATCTTCTCTTGCTCTCCTTTGCTGCCATTGATCTTGTCAGTGCTGCTCCAGTTTTTTATCCCTTCCCTACGTCTTGTTCCATTTCCTCCTGATGTTTGTCATCTCTATTTTCATGTGCATCACTTAATCACTGTCATGCTCACTTGTCAATTCTTACTCTCCATCTCACCCCTCACATACACCCCAACTCTATTCTGTCTCTCATTAAGGGGTATGTTTACTAAACTCCGAAATTGTGCGGGGACGCGGTAGTGTGCCTGTGCCATATAAGGAGTGGGCGGTTCAGGCCGAAAAAGGAAAAAAAACGACCGTACGTGTGCGCGTCGCGTTAATGTGTGGGGCCCACATTAGCGCGTGGGAAGGCTAAGTGGGACGCAGCTGGGCACATATAGGAACAGAGCCATAGCACAATGGTGAAGACAATAACCAATGGTGCAGGGGCCATGGGTTCAATCCCCCAGTGTGTGCAACCCAAAAAGGCTGGCTGAGGCACCACCTTGAATGTGGAAAAGCATGTCAGGAGGCAACATAATCTTGTACAGCATAAGGCAGCACACTGTTCATTTTGGGCGGCATAAGGCGGCGCACTGTTCATTTTGGGCGGCATAAGGCAGCACACTGTTAATTTTGGGTGGCATAAGGCAGCGCACTGTTAATTGTGGGCAGCAGGATGCGGCGCGCTGATGGGCACAAGGCGGCGCGCTGATGCTAAAGCAAAGGAACACAGCCACAGCACAATGGTTAAGACACTGACCAATGGTGCAAGGACCAGGGGTTCAATCCCTCACAATGCCCAGTGAAAAAGGCTAGCTGAGGCAGTATGTTTTATGTTGTGGAGTGCTGTAGGAGGCTTTTTAATTTTATTTTGTGATAACTACTAGCAAACGCACTCTCACAGCATGTTAACATAAGGCGGCCCATAAGGCACATGTTACAGTGCACCGTCCGCCAAGGCACCCTAGAATGTCCCCTATAGGGCAGCGTGTATGTTGCGATACAGGATAATGTATAGTGCACCCTATATGGATGCCAACCATAAAGTGCCCTATAGGGCGCCCCATAAAGCACCCTCAGAGGCACCTTATGGGTACAGTACGCTGAGGGTGTTATTGCAGGCATCAACATATGTACAGTAAATTAAAATAATGCTTTGGACAACCCTATCACAGAACCCCACTGTGGGTTTGAACCCATGACCTCTGGCTGCACAGGCAGTGACGTAACCATTGGGCTACAGCTCTATAGCTGTAAGCAAGCCCTTGCCTGGTTGCAGATAGCCTGCACGTCACAGCACAGACAGTCTGCTGGTGTAAACAGGATAGGGTTAGGCCACCCGTACCCATGATGCACTGCACATGCAAATCAGCTGTCCACAGATGCACACAAGATGGGAACTGCACCCCTAAAGCTCCCCAGCCTGGTAGGGGGAGGTGTCCGTGTGCACCCACACAGCACCTCGGCCTGGTAGGGTGTCATGAGTGGGTGGACAAACGGCAAAGAGTAGATCAACACCATCACATTGTGTGGTTACTGTGCTCACCCTGAGTTTCTGATGCTGCGCCCAGGACCAGGTCCACAACACCTTCCATGGCTGAATGCGGCTATGCCAGAGCTCCAAAGTAGCAATAACCTGTGAAATAGGTAGGTGCTGCATAAACATCCTGGAGATTGCTGTCTGCCCCAGTTTGTGGGGACACCCCCCCCCCCCCCCCCGTGGATAAAATACAGCTTCCCACCAACAGATCCCCATCCCACCCTCCCCTGCACTGATGGAAGTAGAGTGGACCATCAACCCCAGCCCTGCTGGGGAACAGACACCCTACAGGGAAGTCCAAGCAGCTCCACACAGACACCCACACAGGGCAGTCCAAGCAGCTCCATATAACACAATAATAGACAGACATTAGGCCTGGATATTCACACATGCACCCCACCACTATCTGATAGTCTCCTGCAGCAAGCCATCAGCCACTGCACCCTGCGAGGCACTCCATCAAGACACATACCATCTGTGCACAGTCTGCTGGTTGGTCCCAATGGAAATGCATGCACCCACAACTGGGGTGGCAGCACACACAAGCAGATAAGTCAGTGAAGATGCCCCCAACAGGAAACCCACATATATCACATGAGAGAAACACAATATAGCACTATGGGTGTGCCTAGCCATGCTGCCATCACTGCACACTCAGGGTGAGGGTGATCCCTCAGCAGCACATACAGAGGTCACCCTGTCTGTGTAGGTGGTGGCCGGGCACTACCATGTCCCTGTCAGTGCCCTATGCCCTGTGCAGCTGCATCCTGGTCAGTCCACCCTGTCTGAGATGTACCCATGGTCCTTTGCTACTCATTATGCACATTGGCAGGCCAATAATGGCAACAGTGCTGGCAGTGTGGGCTGTGGAAGGGGCTTGCATCCAACACCCCCCCCTATGCCATCATGGTGCTACTATTGAGGCGGTAATTAGCCTTGCCCTCCAAACCGGTCCTGGGCACAGCAAGGCATGGATATGGTACGCAGTACTGCTGGGGGTCACTCCCCAGGGTGGTAAACACCGTCAGAGGCCAGGCCTGGAGCACGCACCGCAAACACCTAACTGATTGCTCTGATGAGGTCAACTAGCAGTATGTGCGTAACGTATGGATATCTATCTGCCAGTACTCCTAGCAAATGTCTCAGAGCTGTGTACCGTATACCTCAGGTGTAGGGTGACATTGCTAAAGTATGAAGGTGCTAGTATTGGGAGATGCATGCAGGGTCCAATGTTCTGCCTCTCCAGGAGACATTGGCCAATGGGGCCTGTGGGTGTGGGTGTGGGTGTGTCTGGCCCTGTTGGCTGCTGCTTTACAGCAGAGATTCCCAACTCCAGTCCAGGTTTGCATCACACTGTTCGGGTTTTCCTGCTGTCCCTCATGAATATGCATGAGCTACATCTACATGCCATGGGGGTGGTGCATAGATATACAGCACAGGCATTTGTATGAGTGGCAGCATGGAACCTGACTGGTGTGTGGCCCACCAGAACTGCATTTGGAGGATTCTGCTCTAGGTACTACTGCCCCTGTTCATGGTGTCTGTGCTCAGTGGGGTAAAACATAGACGTAGTACCATTGCATATGTCCTCGCCACGAAAGGTGTGTCCTTACTATCACTGTTTAGTTGTGGGAAAAAAATATGTGAGCAGGATTGGTGTTAGCCCCAGCTGGGCTTTGATCCTGTGACCTTCTGTTCTTGCATGCACCGTGTAGCCACAGATTGCCTGGATTCCCTGGAACATCCATGACTGTGGATCTGGCAGGGCCTGTCTATTGCAGTGGACTGTGGCAGCCTGCACATGGCTAGGCCTCTGTCTTCTGTGGCTAGCAGCCAATGCCCCCTGCACCACATGCTGGCATGAGCTTCTCTCAGAAAAAGCAGATGACATGATTGCAATGTGGCAGTACGGGACTGCATTTGGGGGACTTGGTTGTAGGTAATGCCCATTGTTGTGGTGTGTGTGCGGTGTTGGGTAAAATATGGGTGTTTTCCCCATGCTTATGTTCTCTGCAATACAGGGGTGTCTGCGCTATCTTTGTTTAGTGGTGGGTAAAATATAGGAACTGGGCTGGCAAGTGACCCTGCTGGGATTTGAACCTTGGACCCTTTGGTCCTAGAGGTACTGGCTCTGTCTGCTGCACCACACTCTGGCCACAGAAACAGTGCAGCCCCTGGAGGTAGTAAACCTGGCAGGATGGAGTCACAAACCCTGCTCTACGCATTTTTACTGTGGGCACATGCACCCTGTCTGGTGACAAAAGTGCACATAAACCCCGGAGATGACCACGGAAAATGGGGGACACAATATCACCACGCTGGGCAACAGTGATATTAATGGGCAAACATAGCAACCACTCCCAGGAAAGCTCCAACAAAAAGGAAATGTTTTTTGGAAGAGTCTCCGCTCCGTACACCTTTCCAAAACTCATTTCTTTTTCTTGGAGCTTTCCTGGGTGTGTTTTTTTAGTTTTGCCCATTACTATAACTGTTCCCCAGCTGAATTCCTATTTTTACAATTTTTGTTGTGGTCCTTTTCTATTTTTAATTCCACTTTTGGGCTGTGCACATGTATCACACTGCTCACGTTTTTCAGGTTTCCCCGGTTTTGCTGTACATTGCTGACGGAAATGGTTTCTCTTCCCTTTAAATGCATTCTACCGCGAGTGATTCACTCGCGCTATTTTTCCTTTGAACTTCAGCCACGATAATGTGCGGGGCGCCTCTCCCCTCCCCTTCCCCGCCCATTAACCCCTTCTCTCCGCCCCTCCGGGGCCTTCCTCCGCCCTCCGTTAGCCTTTCCACGCCTCCATTGGACATTTGCGGGCCCGTACTTGTGCGGCACCCGTTAGTGTGACGCGCAAGGGTGCGGGGGTTCCTCGCACATTTGCGGGGCGCTTAAGCACTCTTAAATACGCTTTCAGTATGCTATTTTGCGGCAGCGCACATTGGCGGTTTTTAGTAAACAGGCCCCTAAGACTCTGCATCCTCACAGAAAGAAAGACAGAACTGAAAAAAGTTCTGAGAAGACTAAGACCTCATTCACAATTTCACTTAAAAAATATATGACATTGTGGGAAACGAAATGCATATAGTATAGGAGGAAAAAAAAGCAAGACACAGACAATTCACACAGAAATTCCAATATAAACCTTCTCCTCTTTTTCTCACTTCTCCTGGATCCAGTATCCAACTTCCAACTAACAGAACTGATAAAGATTGGGGAGTTTGGCTTATATAATATTTTTGGAGTGAAGGTGAGTAATGGATTGAGTATTAGGAGTATGCAGGCCAAAAAAAAATGTGTTTTCTTTAGTGTCTTGTTTCATTTGTGGGTTGTTGGTTTTTTTTTTTGGTTTTTTTTGGAGGGTATAAGGGTCATTTTAGAAGCTCTATTTGTGATTCTGACATCTAAAAATGGGTATGCAGATATCCAAATCATGGAGGTGTGTCTGGAGCCATTTTAAAAAATGGTTCTAAAGACATCCCCATGCCAGAGACATCTATCTTGCACATGGACGTGGTTGGAGCTATGGCTGGAGCATTCCAGTGATCGCAAATGTGTATATCCAATTTCAGAGATGTCCAGCATGTCTCCACTCCTGTCCAAGTCTTTATCTGCTCCATGGCATGAATAGGTATCTGAAAAGTGCTAGTTTTCCTAGAAAGGCATTAGGAGGGTATAGAGGAGATAGCCTTCTAATATCCACAGTACAGTCCACAACAGTGAAGAGAATTGATAGGATTTCCAAATACCTATTGTGTCTTTTGAGCTGCTAAATGTCTCCACTAATAGAATGGCAGGCTGGGACTCTTCTCTGATCTATGATAACATTTTGGGGATGTCTATGTAGATGTCCCCAACAATGTCCATGGCAGGGACATCTACATTTATGAATCATCTCTGCACTTAAACATACCAGCTGTTTTCAGGGACGTTTTAGCCTTTACATCCCCGATAGCGCCCAGACAACCTTTATAAAATACTTCTTCATGTCATTAATAGCACAAACTACTGAGCAATACTGTGCACTTTCAAACAATAGCACATAACTTTTCACTCATCATAAACTTCAAGTGGAATTTTGGGCTAAAATAATACACTTATTTATAGTTCTAACACTTCTCATAGTTAGAGTCCTTGTTCATTAAGAGCATGTTTGCATTTATTTTCATTTTATTTTGTTTTATTTTAATATATTTTCTTGTTTTTTTAATTTTCATTTCAGGGCAATTTTATGGTTGCTGCCCAAATGGAAAATATAGCTGAAAAGTTACAAAGAACATAAAAAAATAAGAACATAAGATATGCCATACTGGGTCAGACCAAGGTCCATCAAGCCCAGTATCCTGTTTCCAACAGTGGCCAATCTATGTAGGTCACAAGTAACTAATAGTTTCCCAAAAAGACATAGGTTCAACAATGGTTGTATTGGGGCAAGCAGTGGATATCCCGGGTCCCCTTTAATAATGGTTTATGGACCTTTCCTTCAGGAACTTGCCAAACCATTTTTAAACCCCGCTACACTAACGGCTTTTAGTACATCTTCCGGTAACGAATTCCAGAGTTTGATTACATGTTGAGTGAAAAAATATTTTCTCTTATTAGTCTTAAATAGGTTATCCTGTAGCTTCATTGCATATCCCCTAGTCTTTCTAAATTTTGATGGCATAACTGATCAATCTACGTTTACCTGTTCCAGCCCATTCATTAATTTATAGACCTCTATCATATCTCCTCTCAGCTGTCTCTTTTGCAGGTTGAAGAGCCCTAACCTATTTAGACTCTCTTCATAGGGGCATCCTTCCATCCGCTTTACTATTTTGGTGGCTCTTCTCTGTACCTTTTCTAATAATGCTATATCCTTTTTAAGATACGACGATCCGAATTGCACACAATTTTCAAAGGTCGCAGTATGGAATGATACAGAAGCATTATAATTTCCTATGTTTTATTCTCCATTCCTTTCCTGATGATACCTAGCATTCCATTTGCTCTCTTGGCCACTGCTGCACACTGGGCAGAGGGTTTCAACATGTTATCCACGATGACACCTAAATCTTTTTCCTGGGTGCTGGTTCCTAATGTGGAACCTTGCATCGTGTAACCATAGTTTGGGTTATTCTTTCCTAGATGCACTTGTCCACATTGAATTTCATCTGCCATTTTGATGCCCTCCCCAAGTCTACCTCACGCAATACCTGCAGGTCTAGGGTAAGGAGTAAGAAACAATCCCCAGTCACTCCTGACCCTAATGGCATTTGTTTCAAAATTGCCTCAGTTGACCCCTAGCAATAGTCTCACAGTACTACTGCTAGGCATCAAGTTGCCATATAAGGGTATTTTTTTATGAATTTTCACAGGTGAGTGACTCCCCTGGTAAATTGTTGTTGTAATTAAGCTTTGGTAAAATGTGAAATTTTACCACAGCTTAGTAACTAGCTCCTGAGATATATAGAAAAGATCAATAAAGACGTTTCCATTTTCCATTTATTTTTTCATCTCAGATACAGTTCAAAGTGTTAAAAACAAACATTCTTCCCATAATTAATTCAAAGAGTGTGACAAAATATCTTAGGTGAAATAAGTCTTGAAGGACTTCCAAGAGGGCCGCTACTGCTGGGAAGAAATCTGCACTTGTTAGTACTTACCTCCTGAAAAATTCTCCAAATCTTGGGAAAAAGGAATTTATTTGAGCTAAAATTGATAAAAACTGTGTATTTTAAAATTCAGTGTTTTATTAAATCAGTGAGAGCATAGTACCACAAGCCAGCTTTCAATTAAATTAAAATCATTTAAGGTTTAGTATAATAAGCCAGCTTTCAGCTTTCAGTGAAACTACAGCCTGCTAGGGCTTAGTTTAACAAACCAACCTTCAGTTAAATTAAAGCCAGTTAGGACTTAGGGGCATGTTTACTAAAATCCGCAAAATAGCGCGCCGCAAAATAGCGCACGGCAACGCGGCACTGAAACACGCAGAAACGCGTTTAAACGCCCCGCACACGTGCGTGTCACCCCCGCACAGGTACGCGGCGCACTAACGGGCCCCGTACAAGTGCGGGCCCGCAAATGTCCGATAGAGGCGTGGAACGGCGAAAGGAGGGCGGAGGAAGGCTCCGGAGGGGCGGAGGGACGGGGTCAATGGGTGGAGAGTGGGAGGGGAGAGGCTCCCCGCACAGTATCGGGCCCGAATGTGCATGTAAAAACTACCGCGAGTGAAACACTCGCGGTAGAAAGCATTTAAAGGGAAGAGAAACCATTTCCGTCAGCAATGTACAGGAAAACCGGGGAAACCAGCAAAACGTGAGCAGTGTGATATATGTGCACAGCACAAAAGTGAAAATAAAAATAGAAAATGACCACAACAGAACTATTAAAAATAGTAATTCAGCTGGGGAACAGTTATAGTGATGGGCAAATACAGAAATCACACCCAGCAAAGCTCCAGAAAAAAGAAATGAATTTTGGAAGGGTCTACTGAGAGGAGACTCTTCCAAAAAACATTTCCACGTGTTGGAGCTTTCCTGGGAGTGTTTTTTGCTATGGTTGCCCATTTAATATCACTGTTGCCCAGCGTGGTAATATTTTGTCCCACATTTCCCGTGGTCATTTCCGGGGTTTATGTGCACGTTTGTCACCAGACAGGGTGCATATGCCCACAGTAGAATTGCGTAGAGCAGGGTTTGTGACTCCATCCTGCCAGGCTTACTGCCTCCAGGGGCTGCACTGTCTCTGTGGCCACAGTGTGGTACAGCGGACAGAATCATTACCTCTAGGACCAGAGGGCAGAGGTTCAAAAACCCAGCTGGGGCACCTGCCAGCCCAGTCCCCATATTTTACCCACCACTAAATAAAGATAGCGCAGACACCCCTGTATGCATGGGGAAAACACCCATATTTTACCCAACACCGCACACACACCACAACAATGGGCATTACCTACAGCCAAGTCCCCCAAATGCAGTCCCATACTGCCACATTGCAATCAGGTCAACTGCTTTTTCTGAGAGAAGTTCATGCCAGCATGTTGGCGGACAAGTACATGTGGTGCAGGGGGCAGTGGCTGCTAACCACAGAAGACAGAGGCCTAGCCATGTGCAGGCTGGCACAGTCCACTGCAACAGACAGGTCCTGCCGGATCCACAGTCATGGACAGTCCAGGGAATCCAACCAATCTGTGGCTACAATGTGGTGCAGTGCACACAGACAGTGCATACAAGAACAGAAGGTCACAGGTTCAAAGCCCAGCTGGGGCTACTGCCAATCCTGCCCACATATTTTTCCCACAACTAAACAGTGATAGTAAGGACACACCTTTCATGGCGGGGACATATGCAATGGTAAGACATCTATCTTTTACCCCACTGAGCACAGACACCATGAACAGGGGCAGTACCTAGAGCAGAAGCACCCAAATGCAGTCCTGGTGGGCCACACACCAGTCAGGTTCCATGCTGACACTCATACAAATGCCTGTGCTGTATATCTATGCACCACCCCCATGGCATGTAGATGTAGCCCATGCATATTCATGAGGGATAGCAGGAAAACCTGAACAGTGTGATGCAAACCTGGACTGGAGTTGGGAATCTGTGCCGTAAGCAGCAGCCATCAAGGGCAGACACACCCACACCCACAGGCCCCATTGGCCAATGTCTCCTGGAAAGGCAGAACATTGGACCGTGCATGCAGCACCCAAAACGAGCACTTGCATAACTTACCAATGTCACCCTACACCTGAGGTATACGGTACACAGCTCGGAGACGTTTGCTAGGAGCACAGGCAGGCAGTTATCCATACGTTACGTACATACTGCTAGTTGACCCCATCCAAACAATCTGTTAGGTGTTTGCGGGGCATGCTCCAGGCCTGGCCTCTGACGGTGCTTACCACCCTGGGGAGTGACCACCAGCTGTAATGCGTACCATATCCATGCCTTGCCGTGCTCAGGACCGGTTTGGTGGGCAAGGCTACTTACCCCCTCAATCGTAGCACCATGATGGCAGAGGTGTGGAAGTGTGTGTCTGTCTATACAGTGGGTGTTGGCTGCAAGCCCCTTCAACAGCCCGCACTGCCAGCACTGTTGCCAGTATTGGCCAGTCAATGTGCATAATGAGGTGCAAGGTACCATGGGTATAGCCAGGGCAGGGTGGCGTGGCCAGGATGCATCTGCACTGGGCATAGGGCCCTGGCAGGGACATTGGCTGGGATATTGTAGTGTCCGGCCACCACCTACACAGACAGGGTGGCCAAAGCATGTCCTTCTGGGGGATCATGCTCACCCTGACTGTGCAGTGACCACAGCATGGCTAGGCCCCCCCATAGTGCTGTATAGTAGTTCTCTCATGTGATAGATATGGGTTTCTCTTTGGGGCCCAGTCACTGATCTATCTGCTTGCTGTGTATGCAGACAGCCCAGTTCTGGGTGCATGCATCTCCATTGGGAACATGCACTATGGACTAACCAGCAGACTGTTTGTAGCTGGTAAATGTCTTGCTATAATGGCTTGCAGGGTGCAGTGGCTGTTGGCTTGCTGCAGGGGAATATCTGGTGGTGGAGTGCAGCTTACCATACCCTGGGCTTATATCTGTCTGCTATTGTGTTATGGCTGTGTATGGAGCGGCCAGCAGTGGGGGGGTGGGGTGTTGGTGTTCCTCAGCAGGACTGGGGTTGATGTTGCCCTCTACTGCCACCTTTGCAGGGAGGTAGAGTGTGGATCCCTTGATGGGGACCATGTTTGCCAGGGGGGGGGTGTGTGCACCTGATGGCGGCAGACAGGGATATCCATCGTGTTTGTGCAGAAACTAGCTATCTTACACATTAACACTGCTTTGGAACGCCCGCTTGGCCTCCGTCAGCCATGGCAGGTGTTGTTGACCTGGTCCTGGCCACCTCATTGCACACTCAGGGTGAGCACAGTACCCGCACGATGTAACGGTGTGTGGCTACTCTGTGCCAGTAAAACACCCGGTCAGTGCCCCCTACTAGGCCAAGGTGCTGTGTGGGTGCACCCGGTCACTTCCCCCAACAGGGCCGAGGTGCTGTGGGGGTGCATTCCCCATCTTGTGTCCATCTGCGGACAGCTAATTTGCATGTGCAGTGCATCATGGGTACGGGTGGCCTAACCCTATCCTGTTGACACCAGCAGTCTGTGAGGTGACGTGTAGGCTATCTGCAGCCAGCCAGGGGCCTGCTTACAGCTATGGAGCTGTAGCGCAATGGTTACATCACTGCCTGTGCAGCCAGAGGTCATGGGTTCAAACCCACGGTGGGGCCCTTTGGTAGGGCTGTCCACAGCTTTATTTTTATTTACTGTACATATGTCTATGCCGGCAAGACCACCCTCAGCTTACTATACCCATTAGGTGCCTCTGAGGGTGCTTCATAGGGCGCCCTGTAGGCCACCTTATGGTTGCCATCCCTATAGGGTGCACTATACATTATCCTGTGTCGCAACATACATGCTGCCCTATAGGGGTCATTCAAGGGTGCCTTGGCGAACAGTGCACTGTAACATGTGCCTTATGGGCCGCCGTATGTTAACATGCTGGGAGAGTGCGTTTGCTAGTAGTGATAACAAAATAAAATTATACAGCCTCCTACAGCACTCCACAACATAATACATACTGCCTCAGCAGGCATTGTTCACTGGGCATTGTGAGGAGTTGAACCCCTGATCCCTGCACCATTGGTCAGTGTTTTAACCATTGTGCTGTGGCTCTGTTCCTATGCTTGTGCATCAGCGCGCCGCCTTGTGCCTATCAGCGCGCCGCCTTCTGCCGCCCAAGGGGACCAGTGCGCCGCCTTCTGCTGCCCAAAAATAACTGTGCGCCGCCTTCTGCCGCCCAAGGGGACCAGTGCGCCGCCTTCTGCTGCCCAAAAATAACTGTGCGCCGCCTTATGCCGTTCCAAATTAATTTGCCTCCTAAAACAATGTTAATCATTACAGTTACTGCCTCAGCTGACCTTTGTCATTGCGCACACTGGGGGATTGAACCCATGGCCCCTGCACCATTGGTCAGTGTCTTCACTGTTGTACCACGGCTCTGTTGTTTTGTATACTCAGCAGCGCGCCACTTTGCCTTTCCACGCGCTAATGTCGACCCCCGCACATTAGCGCGACGCACACACGTCCGGTTGCTTACTACCGTTTTTTTCTATTTTCTGCCTGAACCGCCCACTCCTTATATGGCACAGGCACACTAGCACGGCCCCGCACGTTAGGAATGTTTAGTAAACAGACCCCTTAGTATTACAAAGCAGCTTTCACGTAAAGCCAATTAGCATATATCTTAACAGAAAGGGCAGAATAGGGTAAATATTCTTTGAATACATAGAGAGAAATTGTTTTCTAGAGAATTTTTACAAAGAGGCCTTCCAGTAAGGAGGCAAGAGAGATTGTTTTAAAAAGGTGCTAAAGCAAAATGACAGATCAAAGGGGCAACTTGAAAGGCTCCCTCTATCAAACCAAGTGCAGTGTGAATCACCCAGGAAATTAAGAGATTGCCTCAGAATCACAGATATAAATAGGTCAGCAGGTTATTAGGTCTTAGGAGTAGATGAATTATGTCATTGCAGTTCACCTTGAGGTAGACACTAAGGGGTATATTCTTTTTAATAACTTTTTATTTCTCATTTTAAACAAAAATACAAGCATAACATATTATACTTGGCAGGCAATCACCATTGCTTTACGTGATTGGTGGAGCAAAGCTTGCTGGGAGGTGAGTATGTAAAAACTGACTTTTCTATTGCAAGATAAGGGGAATGTTTTTGAGACCATATGGTCTTGCTTTTTGCTTTTTGATTTGGATGCTTTCAAATCTAATAATGTATGATGGTTGGATGTTTCCTTTTTATTTCTCTCTTTTATTTTCTTTTTTAGCACAGTTTTATCTTTCTATTGCTTACCTCCTTTTCCTTTATGTTGGAGCTTGATTATTGATCTTTCTTGCTCTGCAGTAGAGTTAAATTCTTGTTTTACTAGTCGACGTGTACTTTTTTTCTCCTTAGTAAGTGATAAAAATGTAATAAAGTTTGACAAAAAAATATATCTCATGCATATTCATTAGGAGTACCCTGCCAATCCAAACCGTTTATGGCACTGAATAGCTTTCTGTGAATTTCAATGTTATATTTAAAACTAAATAATAAAAAAAAAACCTTCTTCTGTATTGTGCCCAAGTTTTCTATATCTGTAAATATAAGCCTGTAGTTGTGAGACTACAGAATCCTTTCCAGATTCCCAGATCTAGTATCAGATCTACAGGCTGTGTGAGGCAAAGGTCTCTGTGGCACCATACTGCTGTGTTAAGGTTTTCCAACTTTCACTGATGAAGAGGTCTGTCAAAGCATGAGATTGAGAAAACGAAAGGGAAAGTGTCCAGTTCCAGGTGCCTACTGCAGAGGATTTGGGAGCAGGGATAGAGAAATGATTGGTAATTTGAAGGCAGAAAATGGGTGAATATCTACAGTATAGAATCAGTTCCTTTCCTGCAAGTGCAATGAAATCACTGGTGTTGCCAGGAATGATAGAGTGGGATATTATTAATTGCATTTATGCTCTCAGTCATTGCATTACTTAAATTCAGTTTCTGTTAAGACGTGAAAAAGTAGTGCTGTAATAGTGTTAGCTTTGGAGGTAATTTTAAATGGCTTAGACATGATTTGGACATCCAAGAAAGTGCATGCAGACATCCGAATCACAGAGATGTCCCGGAAGCCATTTTACAAACCGTGTACAGAAACCTCACTGGTGATGGAATATCTAAGCAGGCAGGGGGCATAGCAGAGGCCTGTCTGTGACTGGGATGTCTATAACCTCGTCCATCTTTAGACCTACTCCAGGCAGGAATAAGCATTGGGGAAGTGCTCGTTTGGACCTTAACATGTCTGACTAGTGTAATCCGCTACCATCAGTATGCTCCACAATCACGATGTTATTTGTTGTCTACTTAAAAGGGTTTTGTATTTCCACCGCCACTGTATAACTGTTAAATGTCCTCGGTATTAACTACCATATTGGGGATGTCTATGTAGATGTCCCCGCAGAGGTCCATATCAGGCATGCACATGTTTGTTAAATTGTCCCTGGACTTGGACGTGCTTGCCTTTCTTCCGGGCAACCTGGCTTGGATGCCCCAGATTACATTTGTATCTCAAAAATAACTCTCAAGGGGCTAGCGTATAAGCCAAAATAAAAAAGGAACTACCCCAGAAAAACAAAACAAAAACAAAACACCCGCATGAGATGAACAAAATCAGATCAAAAACAAATGAAAAGCAAAAACAAAACAAAAACAAAAACAAAAAAACAAAAAGCAAAAAGCCCCTTAACACAAAGGAAAGCCTATTATTTAAAAGGAGGAAAAAATACCTCAGTAATCTCCAATGTAAGAACAAAAGGAGCCGAGTCTGGCAGGACGACAAAGCAATGTCTATGTCCAAAGCCAGACTACTAATTACATCAAAGGTCTAAAAAAATCTCCAGCCAACCGCATTAATAAAAGGAAGGCAGGCTTCCAACAGGCTTCCAGCAGGCTTTCAAATCATACAACTCAGTCCTTGGTGCAAACAATATAGTCCTTGGTGCAAACAACAAAAACAGAACTCCAAGCACTTATCTGCTGATGGTAAACAGAGGTGGCAGGAAGCCCCGACATCAGATGTTTCGCCTCAGCGGCTTCTTCAGGGATCTGAATTCACTCTCCACTCACTGTGTCTTGTCACCATAAGTTGCCGAAGGGTCCAAGTCGCAGAAAATGCACCGAAGCTAAAAACAAAACCAAGAACCAAAATGAAAAAAGGGGGAAAAAAACAACAAAAAACCCCCCAAACATGTCTCATGCAGTCACAAAAAAACAGGATTTAACCCTTTCAAAAAAGCCATCAATAACCGAGGTACAGAAAGACCTAAAACAAACAAAATACCCTGTCAGCTGGAATAAAAAAGGTCAATGGGGAAAGGGCGCATCCAGAATGCAAAACGCAGCCGAAATGAGCACTCAACACGGCTAACCTCCCCAAGACGCCAGCGCATGGGCTTTCACAAAAAAATAGAGAAAGTGAAGCTGAAGCATGACGTCAGACCAATCAAATGGGGGCCGGCTCCAAAAATGACTGTCTGGTGCCATTTACCCTAAAACAAAAATAAACAAACAAACCAGCAAACAGGTAAAAATGAAAAAGAAAAAAAAAAGAAAAAGAAAAAGAAAAAGAAAAAAACAGAATACCCAAAAACCCACCTTCCCTCACTAAAAAAGTCACAAACAGCTTTTCCATTCAATTGAATCATTGAGACCATCAGGAACAATGGTTTGCAAAGAGAAAATCCAAGGTTGTTCCATTCGAGATAATAGCTTCTGCAAATCACCACCATATACGGAAGGAGTACATTGTGTGAGGACCAAGCACCGCAAATCTTCAAAGGATGGCCCATAGATTGAAAAGGATCGACCAGTGGAGCACCCTTGACCTTATGACAAAGGCGACTATGGTGCTCAATTAAACGAGTCCGTAAAGCGTGGCTGGTCTTTCCCACATAACCTAGGTCACAAGGGCAATGAAGAAAATAAATCACATTGGAACTGTCACAAGACGTGGAATGATATAGCCGCACAAAGCGGCGCCGATAATGAAAACTGTCACAAGATTCCATCACCGAACACACAGAACAGTGACCACACCTGTGATGCCCCCCAGATACCGAGGGCACAGGTGGAGTACTAGAGAATGCCGATGGACAAAGGATATCCTTCAAATTGGAGCCCTTCGTATAAACTGAATGAATACGATGTTGCTGTAGGCCTGGGGTCAAACACATGGCATGAGAGTGCTGTTGAATAATCTTCGAAATTTGATAACTTAGAGGAGTATATCTGGTAACAAAATGTACACAGGAAGAATCCAACTGTGTAGAGCGAGTCCGCGGAACGAGAAGCCAGTCTCGATCATTGAAACAAGCACGTAACCGGGCACGATGAACCAAAGGGGCAGGATATCCCCGAGACTCCAAAGAGGCTTGCAAGGTCCGAGTTTGTTCTTTGTAATCCAACACCATGGAGCAGTTCCGGCGATAATGCAGGAATTGCGCAAATGGCAGACTCTCCTTCAGGCGATGAGGATGCAAACTGTCAAAATGAAGAACTGACATCCGATGCGTAGGCTTAGTATAAACTGTGGTGAGCAAAGCATCCTGTTGACGAGAAATCATCACATCCAAAAAAGGAATGGCTGTGGTACTATGTTCCAACGAAAAGGAAATGTGAGGATGACGTTGATTAAGCCAAATGTGGAACTCACATAACAAATCAATGCCTCCGGTCCATAGTAAAAACACATCATCAATATAACGAACCCATAAACGGATAGCAGATTGATAAATATTATCCGCCAGCCATTGATGTTCAAAATCTGCCATATATAAATTAGCAATGGAGGGAGCTAAAGTGGCCCCCATTGCTACCCCACGCACTTGTTGATAAAAAGAACCATCAAAACAAAAATAATTTTTTGTCATCGCAATGACCAGGAGCTGCATGATGAAATCCACTTTAGTGGGACTAAGATCTTGACGAGCTAACAGATTCGCCCGACCTATAACTAGTTCTTTCTTTTTTCTTTTTTTTCTTTTTCTTTTTCATTTTTACCTGTTTGCTGGTTTGTTTGTTTATTTTTGTTTTAGGGTAAATGGCACCAGACAGTGATTTTTGGAGCCGGCCCCCATTTGATTGGTCTGACGTCATGCTTCAGCTTCACTTTCTCTATTTTTTTGTGAAAGCGCATGCGCTGGCGTCTTGGGGAGGTTAGCCATGTTGAGTGCTCATTTCGGCTGCGTTTTGCATTCTGGATGCGCCCTTTCCCCATTGACCTTTTTTATTCCAGCTGACAGGGTATTTTGTTTGTTTTAGGTCTTTCTGTACCTTGGTTATTGATGGCTTTTTTGAAAGGGTTAAATCCTGTTTTTTTGTGACTGCATGAGACATGTTTGGGTTGTTTTTTTTTTTTTCCCCCTTTTTTCATTTTGGTTCTTGGTTTTGTTTTTAGCTTCGGTGCATTTTCTGCGACTTGGACCCTTCGGCAACTTATGGTGAGAAGACACAGTGAGTGGAGAGTGAATTCAGCTCCCTGAAGAAGCCGCTGAGGCAAAACATCTGATGTCGGGGCTTCCTGCCACCTCTGTTTACCATCAGCAGATAAGTGCTTGGAGTTCTGTTTTTGTTGTTTTTGTTGTTTGCACCAAGGACTATATTGTTTGCACCAAGGACTGAGTTGTGTGATTTGAAAGCCTGCTGGAAGCCTGTTGGAAGCCTGCCTTGCTTTTATTAATGCGGTTGGCTGGAGGTGTTTTTAGACCTTTGATGTAATTAGTAGTCTGGCTTTGGACATAGACGTTGCTTTGTCATCCTGCCAGACTCGGCTCCTTTTGTTCTTACATTGGAGATTGCTGAGGTCTTTTTTTCTCCTTTTAAATAATAGGCTTTCCTTTGCAGTTAAGGGGCTTTTTGCTTTTTGTTTTTGTTTTGTTTTTGTTTTTGCTTTTCATTTGTTTTTGATCTGATTTTGTTCATCTCATGCGGGTGTTTTGTTTTTGTTTTGTTTTTCTGGGGTAGTTCCTTTTTGATTTTGGCTTATACGCTAGCCCCTTGAGAGTTCTTTTTGAGATATAGATTCCATTATGGAAGCCACTCCTCCTATTTGGCAGGAAACTCTTACTTTTTCAGCCGACCAGGTACAGGAACTTCTCAAACAACCTACCTGCTTCGGCCCTGTCGAAGTCTCTGATAGTCAAGCAGCATGGTTAGATTTGACTAAGCTTTGGAAACGTCAAATCCGAGCTGAGCTACATCGAGCCACTTTAGTTGAGTACATCCGTCGCCAGCACATCCCTCGGGGGTTCCGTGTGAAGAAGGCACCTCAATTGTTTGTGGAAGATGATGAGTTTGTAGCCAATTGGAACAAAATTCTGAACAAATGTGCTCTAGATTTAATGGTTCTTACGGTGAATGCCACTAAAACATTTAATGATGCCACCACTGTAGAAATTGACCAGAAGCTGGCCACTTTGAAGGCTGAGGAATCTGAAGACACGTTTGCTGTTCAACTGTGACAATTACAAACACAGTTAGATTCCTTCCGTCAAGAAACAAAGACTTTTAAACTTTCTAAATTGCATTGTGATGCTACAGATTATACCTCTGGTTTTGTTTATGCCTGGATGCAGCCAGATCGTCGCCGACCTGATCATGTTTCCTTTGAATATTCAGACGACTCTGCATTGTCTGATCAGCGTGCTTCTGGTCCAGAGGATTTTTTGGATCGTGGTAGGGGCACTCGCAAGCGTCAAGGTCGGGGGGGGGGGGGGCGTGGGAAACAGAGCAAAGCCGTGGTGCCGCCCCATCACCCTTGGACCAGATCTCAGGCGACGGTAGATCCCGACGGCTTGTAGTTAATCTGTCCGCTCGGGTTCTCTCCATTGCTCAGACTGAAGTTTTGGAAAAGGGATTGTCTTTTGTTCCCTGCACCTCATATGATGCTTTCTCCTTGCGGCTTGAATTTGAGTCTTTGCTACGTAAACTCCATTTACAAGCATTTTTTGCTAGTTTATCCACGTCTGCCTCTGCCTCTCCTCCAGTGGTTCAATCCAGTTCGGAACAGGCGAGTCAATCCTCCTCATTGGGACCTCTTCAGCTTCCCTTGCGTTCTACCTGGACTCCTCATGGTCCGTTGCCTTCGACGCTTCAGGTATTCTGGGAGCTAGTTCTGCGAGATATTGAGCGGTTGGAGTCAATGTCTCGGCGGAAAATTCAGCATAGCTTATCTTTTTCGCAGCGTCATGTGTTACGTGCACTTCGTGGATATAAAGACATCATTATTCGACGGGCTGATAAGGGGGGATCGGTGGTCGTCTTGAACACGTCCCAGTATTTGGCTGAAGTTCGGTCCCAGTTGTCAGATGCTGCACATTGTCACAGGACCCTGTTTTGGAGCTTCAGGGAGAGATCAAGCAGTTGGTTTCCCAGGCGTTGAATGATGGTTTGATCACCAGTAAGGAAGCCAAGTTCTTGTGTGTTTCATATCCACGCACCCCCCATTTTTATGTTCTGCCTAAAATCCATAAGAATTTTTACAATCCACCCGGTCGGCCCATAGTTTCTTTATGTGGCTCCCTTCTAGAGCCTTTATCTATTTTTGTTGACTCTTACCTGAGGCTGTTGGTGTTCCGCATTCCTTCTTATTTGCGTGACACCATGCATTTTTTGCAAATTTTGGCTGCTGGTCATGATAAGAATTTACCTTCAGGATTGATTATGGCCACTTTAGATGTCTCTTCCTTGTACACAAGTATTCCCCAGCAAGAAGCCCTAGTTATAGGTTGGGCGAATCTGTTAACTCGTCAAGATCTTAGTCCCACTAAAGTAGATTTCATCATGCAGCTCCTGGTCATTGCGATGACAAAAAATTATTTTTGTTTTGATGGTTCTTTTTATCAACAAGTGCGTGGGGTAGCAATGGGGGCCACTTTAGCTCCCTCCATTGCTAATTTATATATGGCAGATTTTGAACATCAATGGCTGGCGGATAATATTTATCAATCTGCTATCCGTTTATGGGTCCGTTATATTGATGATGTGTTTTTACTATGGACTGGAGGCATTGATTTGTTATGTGAGTTCCACATTTGGCTTAATCAACGTGATCCTCACATTTCCTTTTCGTTGGAACATAGTACCACAGCCATTCCTTTTTTGGATGTGATGATTTCTCGTCAACAGGATGCTTTGTTAACCACAGTTTATACTAAGCCTACGCGTCGGATGTCAGTTCTTCATTTTGACAGTTTGCATCCTCATCGCCTGAAGGAGAGTCTGCCATTTGCGCAATTCCTGCGTTATTGCCTGAACTGCTCCACGGTGTAGGATTACAAAGAACAATCTCAGACCTTGCAAGCCTCTTTGGAGTCTCAGGGATATCCTGCCCCTTTGGTTCATCGTGCCCGGTTACGTGCTCGTTTCAATGATCGAGATTGGCTTCTCGTTCCGCGGACTCGCTCTACATAGTTGGATTCTTCCTGTGTACATTTTGTTACCAGATATACTCCTCTAAGTTATCAAATTTCGAAGATTATTCAACAGCACTCTCATGTCATGTGTTTGACCCCAGGTCTACAGCAACATCGTATTCATTCAGTTTATACGAAGGGCTCCAATTTGAAGGATATCCTTTGTCCATCGGCACTCTCTAGTACTCTACCTGTGCCCTCGGTATCTGGGGGGCATCACAGGTGTGGTCACTGTTTTGTGTGTTCGGTGATGGAATCTTGTGACAGTTTTCATTATCGGCGCCGCTTTGTGCGGCTATATCATTCCACGTCTTGTGACAGTTCCAATGTGATTTATTTTCTTTGTTGCCCTTGTGACCTAGGTTATGTGGGAAAGACCAGCCGTGCTTTACGGACTCGTTTAATTGAGCACCGTAGTCGCCTTTGTCTTAAGGTCGAGGGTGCTCCACTGGTCGAACATTTTCAATCTATGGGCCATGCTTTTGAAGATTTGTGGTGCTTGGTCATCACACAATGTACTCCTTCCGTATATGGTGGTGATTTGCAGAAGCTATTATCTCGGATGAAACAACGTTGGATTTTCTCTTTGCAAACCATTGTTCCTGATAGTCTCAATGATTCCATTGAATGGAAAAGCTGTTTGTGACTTTTTTAGTCAGGGAAGGTGGGTTTTTGGGTATTCTGGTTTTTTCTTTTTCTTTTTTACCTGTTTGCTGGTTTGTTTGTTTATTTTTGTTTTAGGGTAAATGGCACCAGACAGTCATTTTTGGAGCCGGCCCCCATTTGATTGGTCTGACGTCACGCTTCAGCTTCACTTTCTCTATTTTTTTGTGAAAGCGCATGCGCTGGCGTCTTGGGGAGGTTAGCCGTTTTGAGTGCTCATTTCGGCTGCGTTTTGCATTCTGGATGCGCCCTTTCCCCATTGACCTTTTTTATTCCAGCTGACAGGGTACTTTGTTTGTTTTAGGTCTTTCTGTACCTCGGTTATTGATGGCTTTTTTGAAAGGGTTAAATCCTGTTTTTTTGTGACTGCATGAGACATGTTTGGGGTTTTTTTGTTTTTTTTCCCCCTTTTTTCATTTTGGTTCTTGGTTTTTGTCTTTAGCTTCGGTGCATTTTCTGCGACTTGGACCCTTCGGCAACTTATGGTGACGAGACACAGTGAGTGGAGAGTGAATTCAGCTCCCTGAAGAAGCCGCTGAGGCAAAACATCTGATGTCGGGGCTTCCTGCCACCTCTGTTTACCATCAGCAGATAAGTGCTTGGAGTTCTGTTTTTGTTGTTTTTGTTGTTTGCACCAAGGACTATATTGTTTGCACCAAGGACTGAGTTGTGTGATTTGAAAGCCTGCTGGAAGCCTGTTGGAAGCCTGCTTTGCTTTTGTTAATGCGGTTGGCTGGAGGTTTTTTTAGACCTTTGATGTAATTAGTAGTCTGGCTTTGGACATAGACGTTGCTTTGTCGTCCTGCCAGACTCGGCTCCTTTTGTTCTTACATTGGAGATTGCTGAGGTCTTTTTTCCTCCTTTTAAATAATAGGCTTTCCTTTGCAGTTAAGGGGCTTTTTGCTTTTGTTTTTTTGTTTTTGATTTGGTTTTGGTTTTGCTTTTCATTTGTTTTTGATCTGATTTTGTTCATCTCATGCGGGTGTTTTGTTTTTGTTTTGTTTTTCTGGGGTAGTTCCTTTTTGATTTTGGCCAGATTACATTTGGACATTGTTAAATGTGCCTTTTTGTGTACCATTCTCTGTGCATGTCCTTGTTGTCTACTGCTGTTGTTGCAGTTCCTATTGAGCATTCCTCTGCCTTTGCAAAATTGCAGAATGTTTTTTGTAGTTTCAGAGGATAGTATCTATGAACTTGCAGCTAGTAAATTTTTTGTAGATTATTTTTATAAGGGTGTATTCTCAGTCAATTTCAATTTGAGGTGCATATTATGTGTCATAGCAGATTTGTACTGAGTCATAGAAACATAGAAACATAGAAAAATGATGACAGAAAAAGACCATATGGCCTATCTAGTCTGTCCTTCCATATCAACAACTACAACAGTCCCCTTTTTTCCTTTAGAGATCCTCTGTGTTTGTCCCATGCTTTTTTGAATTCAGATACTGTCCTCATCTCTACCACCTCCACTGGGAGACTATTCCACGGATCCACCACTCTTTCTGTAAATAAATATTTCCTCATATCACTCCTGAATCTATCCCCTTTCACTCTCATCCCATGTCCCCTCATAGCAGAACTTGCTTTCAATCGAAAGATGCTCTCCCCTGTGCATGTATGCCATGGAGGTATTTAAACATCTCAATCATATCACCTCTATCCCGCCTTTACTCTAAGGTCTACATATTAAGATCCTTAAGTCTGTCCCCATATGCTTTATAATGAAGCCCACTGACAATTATGGTCAGTGGCTGCACCGGTTCCTTCCTGTTTATATCCTCTTAAAGATGTGGATTCCAGAACTGCACCAAATGAGGTCTCACCAAAGACTTATACAGAGGCACTATCACCTCCTTCTTCCTGCTGGCCATTCCTCTCCCTATGCATCAAAGCATTTCTCTGGCTTTCGCTGTAGCCTTTTCTACCTGTTTAGCCACCTTAAGCTCATCAGAAACAAGCACACCTAGGTCCCGCTCTTCTTTCGTGGACAGAAACACTGTACTGCTCCCTTGGATTTTTGCAGCCCAAATGCATGACCCTGCATTTTTTAGCATTAAATCTTTTGTCTTGAACCTATGTCATATGAGGTTTTTGTATTGGACAGTAGTTCTTGTAACTCTCCTGGGAAGGGTGAGTCAGTTAATTTGTAGGGATAGCCACAAAGAATATGTATGAAATAGATATGTATCTACAACGTCCCTTTCATGCAAATTTATCCCATACATACTCATTGTGGATATCCTGAAAACCTGATTGGCTGGTGGTCCCCAGGATAGATCTGAGAATCACAAGGACTTCCCAAGCGCTCTCAGGTAGGTAACAATTACTGTGTAGGGCAGCTGTACTGAGAATTTGAATCTGTGCTGTTCTTCCTACATGACCATTAATCTCTGCATCCGATTTAGATAATTTACAAATCATCTCATTTTTATATTGGCG
Organism: Ichthyophis bannanicus; assembly: GCA_033557465.1. NCBI lineage: Eukaryota > Metazoa > Chordata > Amphibia > Gymnophiona > Ichthyophiidae > Ichthyophis > Ichthyophis bannanicus. Next base: position 959,988,617 of record CM066034.1, on the reverse strand, counting down.
TGCACGGGACATTGACCAATGTATAAATTGGAATGACTCATTTTTAGGACATAAATTTGTGCCATTTAAAATTTAGTGATTAAAATGTAATGCTTATGAGTGTATCAGCATATATGCGGGACTGAATCAGACAGATTGCTGATCATGTTGAAAACACTTTCATTGAAGCGAGGGACTCGTTTGCAAGAGAAAGGATTTGTAAGGTTGATGCCATTACAGATCTCCTGACATCTAAAAATTCAGATCAGAAACAAAGCGGATTAGGAACATGCTTTAATCGCCCTTTCAAACGTATTAGAGTAAAGAAACTTGTAGTGACCTGGAATGAAAGACGGTGACATATTTCTGTGCAGAATGAAATAGCCTTAATCAGTCCTAATGTGGGACACATGACAGCTCCATTCATTTCAGTGCAATCTGCTGTTAAAGAAAGATAAGTTGAATTACAATAAATCCAAACTCAAAGCTAGACCACTGTTGTTTTCTTAAATGTGAATGATGATAGAGCAAAGTAAATACAATATGGCAATATTCACATATTAAAGACAGTATGGAAAGAAGAAGTTTGTGTAGCAGAAAAAAACTGAAAAGAAATATTACTTCTGCGGAGGGATTCTGCTAGAAGGCTTTCTTGTTTTCTATCTAGGTGAATTTCCTTTACCTGTTTGGAAAACTAACTTTCCATCTTGCATGCTTTGTGAAGGATTCTGGACCCTTCCATTGCGAGTAATGCAATAGTTTTTTCTCACGGCACATCAAAAGCGTTCACTCCGTATTTTCTCTCTGGTGTATTTTCAGAGGTATCAATTAGCCAGTTCTAAGTAGCATTTCTTTCTGTGCTCTCTGTTCTCTCGTCTTTTGTTTTCCCTGTTCCTACTGTTTCAAGAAGGAAGGTCAGCAAAGATTGCTACAATACGTCTTCTGACTAAGTAGGGCATGTTGTGAATTTTTTAAAAATATTTTTTCTAGTTATAAAAAATACTAGAATATGGAGTTTTCCTTTCTCTTTAATTAGGCTCTGTGTATTGCATTTTGCCTGGTCCTTTGGATGGGGAATGAATGAGGGTGCGCTTGAGTTCTTTAGAGGATTGGCTCTGTAGCAGTGACCTGGGGTGGTAATGAAAAGTGAGGTGGTTCCCGTCTAACTCGAGGTTCCCAGTAGAACATTCACTGCCCTCTGTGCACTACTGGGTGATGCCTGAAGAATTATATTAGTGCATTTCTCTAAATTCTTACAATCAGAGTAAAACACAGCCTGTGTTGCAGGCATAGTTGTGACGTTTATTCAAGCCAGAATCTGCCCCCCCGCCCCCGTTGTGATTGAAAACCACGGGGCATGTTTACTGAAGTGCATTAATGTTTATCATGGGCTTTAGTATGTGCTAAGTGGTTAGCGTGGAATTGCAGTAACTGTTATCTTGCAATAAAAACAGCTTGGTAAAAATGTGTATGCCAACTGCTTAGTGCACAGTGGGGGTAGGGGTGGGGACAGTGTGGGTTAGGGGCAGAGAGTGGGCGTTGACTGCATGTTGCATTTAATGAGGGGATAATTAGCACATGCTAATTGGTAATGTTGCAATCACTGCAGGTTCACTTAATACTACTTCAGTGTCTAGTGTAAAGTGCATCCGCCTTATGCGCCTAATCTAAATCAATCAATAAATAACATTGTGAGTGCAGTGTTAGCGCAGCGAGGGATTTTCCCGCATGGTAACTGCAGGGGAACATGCTGGGTATGTCCCCAACAGGTAAGATGGGCCATTGCATTATTTTTGGTTCCAAATGTGTTGGATAGATGCCCCCTTATGAGTTAAGTAGCATGTGAGCATTGTAGCTTGATTGGTGGTGACGGGTTTTGCTTGCTGTTTCCGCTTCCATTTAAACTGCTTTGAGTACAAGCTGTTCTCATTCCCGAAGACTTCTTTACTATGGCCGTCTGACATGTCCTGATGCAGCCCGTGTAAATGGGGGCGAAACTCAAGTCGACTGCGTCCTTATGGCTAGATTTGGTTGTCTGAAGCATGGAGAGTGATTGGGACAACATCGACAGCTAAGTGTTTTTCTATTATTTTAAATGCATTTAAAAATGGTAAAAACAGATATGCTACCTTAGAAGCCTATGAATGACAATTCGGGGCATTGTATAAGCTGTCTCTAGCAGTGAAATAAGCCGCTGGCTTCCAGTTGGCAGCCCTTAGCTCTAAAAATGTCAAGTCCCATTCTCTCCAATAACGTTCTGACTTTCTCTCTTCGGTGCTTCTTGTAGTATTTTTTCATTAGCTAAGAATCGTGGGGGCCTTAGGATTGAGAGATTTATATATTTCGGTAGCCTCTCTTGTTTTTGAGTAGTTATAGATAGTGTAAGGGGTTTTGGAGTTTAATATTTTTGGTATGGATGTTTCCATGGCAATCCCATGAATTTTGAAAAAGAACTGTCCATTGGGAGACTGGTGGATGAAGAGGTTTCAAACAGATTTGTATCTAATAAGGAACACGTTTGTTTCTTCTTCAGCCAATTTTGATGCTGCTTTGCCCTTTTCCATTTTTTGTCCTCTTTATTTATTTATTATTAGCATTTTGCTTGTGCCTTTCCAGTAGTAGTTTAAGGCAAGTTACAGTCAGGCGCTGGAGGTATTTCTCTGTCCATGTAGGGCTTACAATGTAAATCAGTACCTGAGACAATGGAGGGTGAAGTGAGTGGTTTTGCTGGTCCGTGACTGCTTCCCTAGCCTTTAGGCTACTCTTCCTGTGTGGCTGATGGTAGTTTGTAGTCTACTTGCCCCTGTTTGTGCCATTTCACCCTGTTTTGGTGTCATGGTGTGCTTGTGAGACTTTTGATTGCTTATCTTGCTGTTGCCTCTGCCAGCTAGTTTCAAGGAGGCTTGAGTGAAAAAAGATGGCAAGCTTCACTGTCACACTGTAAAACAGGTAGTTCAAGATACATTAATGGAGTTGAATGAGACAAATGCACACACAATCTAGTGTACTGTCATGAGGCTGGTGCCAATAAAGTTGCAGAGTTGTGCAATTACCTAAAAGCACAGCTAGAGGGGGCAGGATTGACTCTACAGAAGCTAATGAGGCTAGGAGAGCTAACCAGTTGCACCTGGAAATGAGCCCAGGAGATTCAAAGGGAAGATCCCTTTATAAACGGAAGCTTAATGCTAGCAAAGCAGAAGGAGACACAGACACAGACACAGATAGAGACGCAGAAGGAGCTGGAGCGGCAGGAAGAGAAGGAGCAAGGATTACGGATGAAGAAGGAAGGAGAGACCTGAAGGAAGGAATCCTCCTTGAGCAAGCCCAAAAGGACAGAATCCACAGAGGTAGAGTTCAGAGGGGCCAAGCTACAAGAGCTGCTGTTCAGAGGAAGTCTGCTAAAGAAAGCAGTCAAGCTGGAGGGTATGCCACTCCCTGTTTAAGCAACGTTCCTGAGTCCAAAGCTGAAAGACATATACAGAGAGCCAGAGAGCCAGGCTTGGAGGAAAGCCTGCAGGCATTGGAGTATGCTGAACAAGCTTTACCAGGTACCCGAGGAAAAGGAGTTTCTAACAAAGCTACTGTGTCACTGAAGCATAGAGCTGGAGAATCCGCATCAGGTTTTACTAAGCTTTCAGGAAGTCCAGCACTGCCCAGAAGCTACTGACAGAAAACCTGTTGTCACAGAGACGTGCATGAGAGAGAAGACTCCAGAGCTTCAGGCTACAGAAACTCAAGGTATGAAAGTTTTATTCCTGCTAATGAAAGCTTAACTCCTAAAAGCACTGCTAAAACTAAAACTCACTTTATAAGAAGAGGAAAGAAACCAGAGTGGTTTGAAGAACTACCAAGAGACTTTAAAGCACAGTCTTATTGGAGGCAATATAACAGAGACAGTCCATGTAAAGCTGTAACTGCCAGGGACAGCGTGTGCTCTGAGGGGGAAAGTAGTGAGGCAGAATTTATGGAAATAGAAAATGCAAACACTATTCCCATTCCTTAAGAAGAACCTATGGATTGTAGTTTGTGTATGGCTACTAGCCTGGAATCCATAGCGACATTGTAAATAAGAAGAAGCCTTGTTTATTTGTTTTACCCAGGAATGAATTGAATTCCTCCATTTATCCCGTGCACCTAATTGTGAAGAGATCAACAATTGCTATAACTGTTTATTACTGGAACCTTTGTAAAGAAGGACACTCTTTAATTTCCATTTGTCTTAATGAACCCTTGCACAGAGGGGAAATAAAAGCCTTGTTTCCCTACACTCGGGCTTAATTGTTGTGTGCTCGCAAGGAGAGAAAATCCCTAAGACCAATCTGCACTTAGCCTTAAATACCCCACACTCCTTAAAAATAAGTGTGATGTGTAGCGTGCCCTCACCGCCATTGGCCACCAGGGGTGCCACCATGACAGTACACATATTAACCAAACAGGGTCCACGGATGAATATTAACTGCACAAGTAAATTTTTGGCATGCCTATCCTTAGTGCTCACCATTTGCTTGACAGGAGGTTTCTGGAAGGGTCTTATTCTTGTAAAAAGGGGATGCATTTCCAAATCCCCTGGATGATTACTGCACTCAAATTTCCACGGGTTGTTTCCAAGATGAAATTTTACACAAATTCTAAAGTTCACTGTGTTCTGATCAATGACATCCTTCAGCAGTTCAGAAGCAAAATCAACTTGTGTGTTTCTTAAGAGCAGCAGAGCAGTTTGCCAGATGGACTTCCAAAGCCTTTATGATTTTAACACTGCAAATTTGAGAACAGCTATCAATCAGCATCTGTGCATCATTATCCAAGGCAATCATCGCTGCTGCCACTACCTGGCATAAGTGAACGAGCAGCTGCTATGGCCCAGACACTGCAAGGTGTTCACATTCTGTTTCTACCAAGATGTTCTTGGGGCTTTGCCAACAGAGGCACAGGATGAACTGTACATTCTGGTTTGGATATTTCCTTTCCAGTTTCTTAGATGGGTTTCTACTTTCTTACATTGCAACATCCTGTTATATCAGGTCTCATGCCAGAATACCACAGCTGATGCATAGCAGGGTGCAGCTTGAGGTAGATAATACAATGAGTCAGTTTCCTGCTTTCAGAGACTGCACAAAAAAATCATCAATTCCAGTAAAAGGTTTAGCATGATACCTAAGTGCCTCTGTTCACTTATTCCATCACTATCCTGCCTTTGTTACTAGATTCACTTTACTATTCCCAAAAGGGGTAATTTTATAACAGCGCATCTAGGTTAATAGGGCAGGGTGACACCTATATTTAACCTATTCTATAAAGACATATAAAGGCACATTTTATAAGTGTAATCTAAATGTCTGAAAAACTAGAACATCTGAAGCAAAAAGCAGGCACATGCAAGCTCAGGCCCGATTTCACAAACATGGATGTGCCCATTATGGATGTCTACAGGGCAGTCTACATAGATGTCCCCAGAATAATATTTGAGAATGGTTAGAGTAGTAAGCTGAGGCTCGGTTTCAAATCCTACTGCTGCTTATCTTGATTTTGTCTCTGCATCCTCTGAATGTTTTACATCCAAAACAGACACTTTCCCAATGCCTATTCCTGCCTGGAGCAGGTCTAAACTTGGATGGGGTCGCAGACATCACCGATGTTTCTGAACTTGAGAGGCGACATTTAAGTCCATTGCACTGCTCCAGACATGCCTTAGCCAAGCCCCCTACCTACTTGGACATCTCTGCACCAGAGATGTCTTTAAAAATGATTTGTAAAATGGCTCTGGGGATGTCTTTATGATTTGGATGTCCAAATAATGACTAAGGGGTATGTTTACTAAACCGTCTTAATTTTACCGGCATTAGCTGCAGTCTTACTGTGACAAATGCCATATAAGGTAGTGGGCGTTCCGGTCTTAAGGTAGCATTTTGGGTTATCACGCGATAAAGTCCGTTATCGCATGATAGAGGGAGCCGTGGCACGTTAACGCACATTAGCCTTAATTAGGCGCACTGACATACAAGCACAGCAGCAGAGGTATAGCACAATGGTTAATACATTTACTGCTGATCCAGTGGTCATGAGTTTGATCCCCCAGTAGGCTCAGTTAAAAGGCTATCAGATGTAATCCCTTTTCCTGCTTGTCATAGTCAGACACATCCCAACAATTTGCCCTGCCAGCCAAAAAAGCCTCACCCCAGTGCTACAATCTAATGCACCTTTTAGGGCACAACATAAGGCACATCATAAAGCACCACGTCATCCAAGGCAGGTCATAATGTGCTCAAGAGGGCGGCAGGAAAGTTTGGCACTCTCCAAGGCAGCATATAAGGTGCCCCATAGCTGGCCAAACCTAAGGTGCCATGAAAGATGCCCCAGGGATGCCAAGGTGACACAGGAGATGGTGCCCAGGGGTACAAAGTTGCCCCAAAGTCACAAGCATGAAATGTATGGCTCAAACACAGATGTAACCATAATGCTGCACAGAGCACCAAGGAAAGGCAATGAACAAGTGATGGAAGGAAGTAGATAACGGAGCTCATGGACCAGCCAAATCTGCGTGCAGCCCATGTGGCAGCAGGTAAAGTGGACAAACATATCGGGGGCAGCTGTACCGATGTACAGGGTGATGGTAATGTACAGTGCAACAATGACAGTGTGTGGCAGAGGATGGGGATACGTGTCCACCAGAGGAGGTAGAGGTGACAGGATAAGTGCAATGACAGGAGGACAGAGGAGAGCAGTGCCATGCAGAGCAGACACAGGAGAGGCAAGCATGAAGAGCCACAATGCATAAAAGTGTGCCAGTGCAGGACATGGGGTAGTAGCCTGCACATTAGGGCAGGACGCCACACAGCTGGCACACACACATAGATGGACAGAAGGATGGATGGCAACAGTGATGAGGTTATAATATAGCGGCAGCACAGATCTGCACAGATATGACCGTTACACTAATGAAATGTAGTTGTGTAGGACAGTCATAAAAAAAAGGGGAACAGAGAGGAATTGACCCCATGACCGCTACTACTGAAATCTTTGCATTAACCATTGTGCTACATCACTATGGGAGTTAACATACCAATGGATGGCTACAGAAAGAATGCACATCACCATAAAACTGCCTGCTGTGGCTACCAGGATAGGATAGAACCAACAGTACCCATAATGCAATTCACATGCAGAACAGCAGTCTACATCTGCTCACCAGATGAGGTATGCACCTCTACAGCATGTCAGCTTGGTAGGGGGGAATGACTGTGCGTGTTACTGGCACAGAGTACCCACAGGCCATGCCAATTTGCATGTTCTGTGCTCACCCTGAGGGTGAGGTGGAGTGGCCAGCACCAGGTCCGCAGTACCCAGATTGATTGAGGTGGGCTATGCTGCAGGTCTCCATCAGTGCTAGGAATTTGTTGCAGATGCCTTTAGGAGGTCTCTGTGTCCATTTTTAATTGCCAGTCATGTCTGGCCCTTGTGGATCATGATGCACACAACATAGTGTGTATCCACTGTGCTTGCTATGGTCACCTGTTTAGGGATCAGGGGTGTGTCAGGGCTCACATGGCAACAATGTACTTATCAAACCACCCTCTCTGGGTCCAGGTGGGGGACATGATCTGCCCCCCAATAGACCTGCACTCTCACCCATTGCAAGGGGAGCAGTGGAGGTACATGAGGGCAGGCTGTGGGACCAGCAACCCCAGTCATGGTGGAAAACAGACAGCTGCTGAAGATCTGCACTTGGGACAGGGCCACAGGCAGATAGGTAATGGGCCCAGTCAGCTCAGCTGCCCCCCAGTACAATCTGACATTCACCAGCAGAGAGCAGTCAGTGTGCACCTGCTGCACCCTTCAAGGTGGTGCAGCCATACAGATGCTAACTGCAGACAGTCTGCTAGCTAGTACATAGTGCATGTCCCTGGAGGAACTGTGTGCACCCAAAACTGGGATGTCAGCACACACACACCACACAGGTATGTCAGTGATCGAGCCCCAGAAAACAGAACCCAAAAATATCACTTGAGAAAAAAAACAGCATAGCACTATGGGGGAAACTAGCCATGCCATGGTCAGTGGTCACTGCTCAGTCAGGGTGAGAGCGACCTCCCAGCATGACATGCTGTGGCCACCCTGTCTGAGCAGGTGGTGGTCGGGCACTACAATGTCCCAGCGATTGCCCTATACCCTGTGCAAATGCATCCTGCCCATGCCACCCTGTCCAGGCCATACCCACAGTACCTTGCTCCTCATTATGCACATTGGCAGGATAACATTGGAAGCAGTGCAAGCAATGTGGGCTCAGTAAGGTATAGGCAGCCACAACACACTGGATAGACAGACACACACTCCCACACCTATGCCAGCATTGTGCAAATATAGAGGTTTCTGGCAGCCATGGCCGCCACATCAGTCCTGGGCACAGTGTGGGCATTGCTATGGTACTCACTACTGTTAGGGTCACTCCCCGGAGTGGTAAACACTGTCAGAATCAATAACTGAAACACACTCCACAGATATCAGAAAGGTTGCTATGATGAATCTCTATCAACAAAATGTGTCTAACTTAGGATTTGTTAACTTACATTAATCATAGCAATCTTTTGATATATGTGGAATGTGTTCCCAAGTTTAGGACGGCATTGTTAAGGTATGCAGGTACCAGTATTGGTAGATGCTGCTCCGCGCAGAGCCTATCAGCCTGACTCTCCATGATGCTTTGGATAGTGGAGCCTGTGGGTGTGGGTGTTTATGCCCCTGTTGGCCGCTGCTCTAGGGCAGAGGTTCCCAACTCCGGTCCTGGTAGGCCAAACACTGTTCAGGTTTTCATGCTGCCCCTAATGAATATGCATGAGATGCATTTGCATACAATGGGGGCGGTGCATACTAATGCAGCACAGGCATATTTATTAGGGTCAGCATGAAACCTGAATGGTGTTTGGCCCTCCAGGACTGCAGTTGGGAAACTGCTCTAGGGATTGCACATGTTTATGGTGTCTGTGCTCTGTAGGGTAAAATATAGGCATTTCAGGCATGTTTATTTTATCTGCAATAAAGGTTCCATCTTTATTACCCTGGTTTAGTACTGGGTAAAATATGGGGACAGGATTGGCAGGAGCCACAGCTGGGACTTGAACTTGTGACCTTCTGCGCCTGAATGCACTGGCTTTGTGTAGTGCACCATGTAAGATGTTGTCAAGTTACTCTCCTGTAGGTCCTGGGTTCATTTCACTTCACAGAGGCAGTAGGGTTTGTAATAAAACAACCAAACAGGTGTGGCTTGGAGAAAGGTGTTTTTTATGTAGAAATAGGCTTATTACATAGGTATTGAGCAGAGGTATATAGTGATTGTTACAGAGCTGTTTCAGTGTGTATCAATGAATCTGTGTGTGCATGTGCATGTGTGAAGTGTGAGAGAGAGAGAGGCCAGAACATGTGGGTCAGAGCCTCATGGCAAGAGAGAGAGAGGGGGAGGGGTGGAGAGAATTGATTATCAGAGCCTCCTGTCCTTCATTTCCGATGAATAGTGGAAGAGAGAGAGAACAAGAGGAAGTGTTTCTGTCCTTTATAGTGAATTGAATCCTCTCCAGCACTTCCCCTTGAGGTCTGCTATTGTTTTTAGCCACTCCCTTTGAGGTCTGCCATTCTTGATTTAGCAAGGAGGGGCTGCAGACAGGCCCTGGAGACTGAAATCACCAGGGGGTCAGAGTTAATCTCATCTTGTAAACTGTCCTATTACCTTTGGAGACTGAAATCACCAGAGTACAAAGCTGCATGAAATGTATGCTGACACACCACACTGTTGCCACTTTCCCTGGGGATACCATAACTGTTTGTCAGACAGACCCTGTCTGTTGCAGTGCATGGCACCCACCTAAATGGGGCTAGGCCATGGTCTGTTGTGGGCAGATGCCACTGCCCCCTCTGCCACCAGCACCCCTCTGCCACCATGCTGCCATGCCATTATGCCGGTGGTGCTGGTGCTGCACAGTCCCAGGCCATCCAGTGTGCCGGTAGGCAGCTGCATATGGTGTGGGTTCTCGGGTAGGGGTGCCTACATGGACATGTGTGCTTTCCCCCGGCACCGCCTGCTAATGTTATGTGCCCTTGGGGGTACCTGCTGGGTAATATCCCCTGTGACACTGTGGGACATACACTCATGCCCATGTTGGACCCTCGTCAGTTGCTGTCTTGCTGCTTTACAGTTTCGGCATTCTTATGTGCCACCTAGGCATCTGCCTAGTCTGTACTGTGCCCCAGCTGGACCACAGCATGTGCCGCCTGCAGCCCCCTGATCCCATTTACAGCATCAGTACAGTTGTCCTTTCCTATGTGCCCACTCTGCTGTTGCTGCACATGTGCACGCCATAACAAACCTGCACAATCTAAACGACAGAAACCCTGATCAGCGCTATTTCAATGTGGGATCATTTACTTTGTAGGGGGACAGAGTATAGACCTTTCCAAACATGATATCTTAAGTTTTACGCTTTGTCAGTAGTGTTGCTTTATGTTTATCATTAATATCACTATTGGCCAGCTTGGCTATTGGGATTTTAAATATGGTTCTGGTCATTTTATATGCTTATTTGCCTTTTTGGTTCCTGCACATGTATCACAACTATCACTTTTCTGGGTTTACCTGCCTTTGCTGCACATTACTGACTTAAATGGTTTCTCTTTCCTGCAAATGTGCCTAACGCGAGGGTTTCACTGGCATTAGTGTTCAGACCCAAATTTCACAGCGTTAGTATGCCTGGAGCCTCGACCCGCCCACTCTCTGCCCATTGACCCCTTCTCTACACCCTCTGGGAAGCCTTACTCCACCCTTCAGACCAGGATTTCACAGCTTTAGTGTGCCTTAATGCCGCCGCCGCATTATCACGCAATAATGCCACCGCTGTGATGGTAAGACGGTTTAGTAAACATACCCCTAAGGCTTTTAAAATAACCCCCATAGGCACAAATCATGCCTACGTGAAACCACGTAAGTGGTGGGTCTCCTTTCGAACATGCAACCTCTCGGTAAAACAACTCGAACACGTCCAATATAACAAAATTGATGGAATACTCTTTAATAACTGAACTCTCCGCTCTTCATATTCAGCTAAATGGATCCACCTTTATTTTTGTTAAAATTATATAAGTCTTATTCAATCCTACCGGGAGGTCTCAGACTAGCACTTGCTCCGAAGACTATACGTCTACTCAAGAGCACCTGTGCTCAATTGCATCAACGACCTCCACAGTAGCTTATATCAGCAAGTATGGCTAGCTGAACTTAATCGCCCAAAAGGTGTCTGGAAGCATTACGTTTGCTAATAAAATTCAATGGTATTCTTATTAATCAAAATCTTTTTAGCAATGAACTTCCCTTCTTAATATATCATAACTTATCAGATGCCGAGCCATACAGCTGAACTTTTCTTTTTATACATTGTATGATCCCTTGTGGATCCTATGAACAAACGGAATAGAATAAGAAATCATTCCTAACTCAATCGCAACATCCTCCTCACTTTTTTTAACATAACAGGAACTAAACTAAGGGAGCATACTCACAAAATCGCTGCCCGCGTCTAAAAGAATTATCACTTTCACTCGATGATGTATCGTACGTTCAACAGCTTAAAAAGACGCCGCGCATGCGAACTGCATCTACCCGCTCCGATTTAAAGGGAGGGCGCTGTCATGACGTAACTAACCTACTCTACCCTTTTCTGATTGGTGTTTTTAAAAATTATCTTCTAATAGTACTGTAGCCAGTGACGGCTAAACTTAACTGCCCCAAACCTCCCCATAGGATTGGTAGGAAGAGGTGCCACTAAGGGTCCTACTGCAGTGACCCAATTCTCTGGAAGAAAGGAGGAGTGAGGTGGTTATCAAGTAAATAACTTTTTATTGAGGTCAACACTAAGGGGTACGTTTACTAAACTGTCTTAGGGGTATGTTTACTAAAAGCCGCACAATTGCGTGCCGCACAATAGCGCACGGAAACGCGGCACTCAAACGCTCAGAAACGCTCTTAAACGCCCCGAAAAAGTGCGCGTGGGCCCCGCACAATTGCGCGCCGCACCCCGCACAAGTACCCGGCCCGCAAATGTCCGATAGAGGCGTGGAAAGGCATTCTGAGGGCGGAGGAAGGCTCCCGAGGGGCGGAGAGACGGGGTCAATGGGCGGGGAAGGGGAGGGGAGAGGCTCCCCGCACATGATCGGGGCCGAATTCACAGGTTAAAAATAGCGCGAGTGAAACATTCACGGTAGAGGGCATTTAAAGGGAAGAGAAACCATTTCGCGTCAGCAATGTACAGGGAAACCGGGGAAACCTGCAAAACGTGAGCAGTGTGATACATGTGCACAGAACAAAAGTGCAAATACAGATAGAAAAAGACCCAAACAAACACATTAAAAATAGGAAGGCAGCTGGGGAACCCCGATAATAATGGGCAAACATAAGAAACACACCCAGGAAAGCTCAAAGAAATGAAATGAAGGTTGGAAGGGGCTACGGAGGGGAGACCCTTTCAAAAACCATTTCCTTGTTTCTGAGCCTTCCTGGGAGTGTTTGCTATGGTTGCCCATTAATATCACTGTTGCCCAGCTTGGTTATATTTATCCCCAGTTGTTCGTGGTCGGTTGAGGGGTGTATTTGCAGTTATGTCACCAGACATGGTGACGGAGCGCACAGTACAAATGTGCAGAGCAGGGTTTTTGACTCTGTTGGTCAGGTTTCCCACCCCCAGGGACTGCACTATCACTGTGACCACAATGTGGTGCAGCGGACAGAGGCAGTACCTCTAGGACCAGAGGGTCACAGGTTCAAATCCAAGCTGGGGCTCCTGCCAACCCAGTCCCCATATTTTACCCACCACTAAACAGAGATAGTACAGACACTCCTTTATTGCAGAGAACATAAGCATGGTTCACACACCCATTTTGTACCCAACACCGCACACACACCATAACAATGGGCATTACCGACAGCCGAGTCCCCCAAATGCAGTCCTGGAGTGCCACAACGCAATCAGGTCATATGCTTTTCCAAGATACGGACATGCCAGCATGTTGGCGGTAGGGTACAGGTGGTGGAGGGGGCAGTGGCTGCTAGCCACAGAAGACAGTGGCCGAGCCATGTGCAGGCTGCACGTCCACTGCAACATAGGCCCTGTCGATGTACAGTCATGGACTTCCCAGGGAATTCAGCACATCTGTGGCAACACAGTGGTGCAGTGCACACAGACAGTGTGTGCAGGAACAAAAGATCACAGGTTCAAAGCCCAGCTGGGGCTACTACCAATCCTGTCCACATATTTTCCCCACAACTAACCATGTTAGTAAGGGCTATCCTTTATTGCTGGGGACATACGCATTGGTCATACGCCATCTTTTACACCACCAAGCACAGACACCATGACCAGGGGCATTACCTAGAGCAGAGTCCCACAAATGCAGTCCTGGAGGACCACACACCATTCAGGTTCCATGCTGCCACACATACAAATAACTGTGCTGTATATCTATGCACCACCCCCATGGCATGTAGATGTAGCTCATGCATATTCATGAGGGACAGCAGGAAACCCCAACCAGTGTATTGCAAACCTGGACTGGATATGGGAACCTCTGCCGTACAGCAGCAGCCAACAGGGGCAGACACACCCACACCCACAGGCCCCATTGGCCAATGCCTCCTGGAGAGGCAGGACATTGGGCCCTGCGTGCAGCACCCAATACCAGCACTTGCATACCTTAGCAATGTCACCCTACACCTGGGTATATGGTACACAGCTCTCAAACGTTTGCTATGAGTACTGGCAGATAGATATCCCTACGTTACGCACAGTCTGCTCTTTGAGCTCCATCATAACAATCTATCTGATGTCTGCGGTGTGTGCGTCAGGTCTGGCCCCTGACAGTGTTTACCACCCTGGGGAGTGACCCCCAACCGTACTGCATACCATACCCATGCCTGTACTGTGCCCAGGACTGGTGTGGTGGGCAAGGATTCTGAACCCCTCTATAGTAGCACAATGCTGGCATACGTGTGGGAGTGTGTGTCTGTCTATACAGTGTGTGTTGGCTGCAAACACTGTCCACAGCCCACACTGCCAGCACTGTTGCCAGTTTTGGCCTGATGATGTGCATAATGAGCAGCAAGGTACCATGGGTATAGCTCAGACAGGGTGGGCTGGCCAGGATGCATCTGCACAGGGCATAGGGCACTGGCAGGGACATTGTAGTGGCCGTCCACCACCTCCACAGACAGGGTGACCTCTGTATGTGCTGCTGGGCTTTCACTCCACCCTGACTGTGCAGTGACGGCAGCATGGCTAGGCACCGCGATAGTGCTTCATAGCATTTCCCTCATGTGATATATGGGTCACCTGTTGGGGCCTAGTCACTGATGTATCTGATTGTGTGTGTTGCCATCCCAGTTGTGGGTGCATGCATTTCCAGCGGGACTAACCAGCAGACTGTTCACAGCTGGTATGTGCCCTGCTGGAGTGCTGTGCAGTGGCTGATGGCTTGATGCAGGGGAATATCAGATGGTGGTGGGGTGCATCTTAGCATATCCAGGCCTACTGTCTGTCTGATATTGTGGTCTGGGTGTGTGTGTGGGGCTGTTTGGACTGCCCTGTAGGGTGTCTGTTCCCCAACAGGACTGGGGTTGGTGGTCCACTGTACTGCCAACATTGCAAGGGGGGGGGGGGGGGGGGGGGGAGAGAGAGAGAGATCTGTTGATGGGAGGCCCTGTTTGCCACCCGGGGGGGGGGGAGGGGGGTGGTGGTTGGTGGTACATGGCCCACCTGGGGGTCTGTGGGGGTTCCCCTGACTGAGACAGACAGAGATATCCAAGGTGTTCCTGCAGAAACTACCTATCTGACAGATTACAACTGTTTTGGAGCTCTGCCATGGCCTCTCTCAGCCATGGAGGTTGCTGTGGACCTGGTCCAGGGCGCCTCATCGCACACTCAGGGTGAGCACAGTTCCCGCACAATGTGACTGTGTGTAGCTACTCTGTGCCAGTTAATCACCCGGTCAGTACCTCCTACCTGGCCAAGGTGCTGTGTGGGTGCACACGGACACGTCCCCCTACCAGGCCGGGGAGCTGTTGGGGTGCATTCCCCATCTTGTGTTCATCTGTGGACAGCTGATTTGCATGTGCAGTGCATCATGGGTATGGGTGGCCTAACCCTATCCTGGTTACCACAGCAGACTGTCTGTGTGGTGACATGCAGGCTCTCTGCAGCCAGCCAGGGGCTTGCTGGCAGCTATATAGCTGTAGCCCAATGGTTACTTCACTGCCTGTGGAGCCAGAGGTAATGGGTTCAAGCCCACAGTGGGGTTATTTGATAGGGTTGTCCAATGCTTTTTTTAGATTTAATGTACATATGTTGCTGCCATCAAACACACCCTCAGTGTACTGTACCCATAAGGTGCCTCTGAGGGTGCTTTATAGGGCGCCCTATAGGGCACCTTATGGTTGCTGTCCATATAAGGTGCACTATACCTTATCCTGTGATGCAACATATATGGTGCCCTATAGGGGACATTCTAGGGTGCCTTGGCGGACAGTGAACTTTAACATGTGCCTTATGGGCCGCCTTATGTTAACACGCTTTGTGAGTGCGTTTGCTAGTAGTGATAACTGAAATAAAAAAAAAATTGCCCCCTACAGCACTCATCCCCATAATATGCACTGCCTCAGTGAGCCTTCTTCATTGGGCACTGTGAGGGATTGAACCCCTGATCCCTGCACCATTGGTCAGTGTCTTAATCATTGTGCTGTGGCTCTGGTCCTGTGCTTGGGCATCAGCGCACTGCCTTATGCCGCCCAAAATTAATATGCCTCCTAAAGCACCTTTACCCATTAAAATTAATGCCTCAGCCAGCCCTTTTTGTTGCACACAATGGGGAATTGAACCCATGGCAGCTGCACCAGCTGTCAGTGTCTTAACCATTGTACTATGACTCTGTTTCCTTTGTGTGTGCATATCAGGGCGCCACTTAGCCTTCCCACACACTATTTTGCACGGCGCACATTAGCGCGCCGCGCAAATGTGCGATCGCTTACTCCCGTTTCTTTTCTTTTTTCTGCCTGACCCGCCCACTCCTTATATGGCACAGGCACACTACCGCGGCCCCGCACGTTAGGAATGTTTAGTAAACATGCCCCTTAATGTGCACTCTGTGACGTTATCGTGCAATAAGGTACCTTATCGCGCAATAATGGCGCTTTTTAAGGCGCACAGGTACCTTATCGCGCGATAACACGTGCAGCGGCGCAAACGAGCACTGAAGGTGGGGAAAGGCTCCCGGAGGGCGGAGGAAGGCTCCCCAGGGGCAGAGAGAAGGGGTCAATGGGTGGAGAGTGGGAAGGGAGAGGCTCTCTGCACACTAATGCTGTGAAATCCGAGGCTGAAAACTAATGCCAGTGAAATAGTGAAACCCTGGCGTTAGAGCTGATTTAAAGGGAAGAGAAACCATTTCTTGTCAGGAATGTACAGCAAAATCAGGGAAGCCTACAAAAAAGTGATAAGTGTGATACATGTGTATGGAACAAAAGTGCAAATAAACATTGAAAATGACCCCAACAAAATATTAAAAAACCATAACCACACTGGGCAATAGTGATATTAATGGGAAACATCAAAAAACACTCTCAAGAAAGCTCCAAAAAAAGGATATGAATTTTGGAAGGGTCTACGCTCCATCCCCATACAAGGTGAACGATCCCACAGTGAAATAGCGCTGATCAGGGTTTCCCTCTCCATTGGACAGGTTTCCTATGGCGTGCACATGTTCCACAACAGCAGGGTGGGCATGTCAGAATGGGCAACTGGACAGATGCTGGGAAAGGGGACACAGAGGGCTGCAGACGGCACATGCTCTGCTGTAGCTGGGCCACAGTGCGGACTAGGGTGATGCCTAGGTGGCCCATAGGAATGCTGAAACAGTAGAGCAGCCAGACAGCAACTGATGAGGGCCCAGCATGGGCATGAGTGTGCTTCCCACAGTGTCACAGGGGAAAGTACCCAGCAGGTACTGTGGGACCTGGCACTGCAGTACCCCCAAGGGCACAGAACATTGGCAGGCGGTGCTGGGGGGAAGCGTGGACAGCTATGCAGGCACCCCTACCCCAGAACCTGCACCATAGGCAGCCGTCTATCCACACAATGGATGGCCTGAGACTGCGCTCCACCAGCAGCACCAGCATACAGGCATGTCAGCAGAGTGGCAGAGGGGTACTGGTGGTGGAGGGGGCAATGGCAGCTGTTCAGAGCAGACCATGGCCTAGCCCTGTGTAGGTGGGTGCCATGCACTGCAACAGACAGGCCCTGTCTGATGAACAGTCATGGTATTCCCAGGGAATGCACTGTCTCTGTGGCAACACAGTGGTGCTGTGCACACAACCAGTGCATTCAGGAGCAAGAGGTCACAGGTTCAAGTCCCAGTTGTGGTTCCTGCCAACCCAGCCCCCATATTTTACCCACTACTACAACATGCTAATACAGACAGAACTTGTAGTGCAGATGACGTAGACATGCCCAAAACACCTACATTTTACCATACAGAGTACAGACACCATAAACATGCGCATTACCTAGAGCAGAGTCTCCCAAATGCAGTCCTGGAGGGCCAAACACCATTCAGGTTCCATGCTGCATCTAATAAATGTGGCTGTGCTGCATTGCTATGCACTGCCCCCATGGTATGCAGATGTATCTCATGCATATTCATTAGGGACAGCATGAAAACCCGAACAGTGTTTGGCCCTCCAGGACTGGAGTTGGGAACCTCTGCCCTAGAGCAGCAGCCAACAGGGGCAGACACACCTGCACCCCACAGGCTCCATTATCCCAAGCCTCCTGGAGAGGCAGGATGTTTGGGCCCCCTGCGTGCATCTCCCCATACTAGCACTTGCATACCTTAGCAATGCCACCCTAAACATGGGGAAACTGTACACAGCTATCAAAAGGTTGCTATGATAACTGGCAGATAGCAATTCCTACGTAAAGCACAATTGGCTGATTGAGCTGCATCAAAGCAACCTTTCTGATGTCTGTGGAGTGTGCCTCAGGTCTGGTGTCTAATAGAGTGACCCCAACAGTATTGCGTACCATAGCCATGCCTGTACTGTGCCCAGGACTGGTGTGGTGGCCAGGGCTCCCAAACACCTCTATAGTTGCACAATGCTGGCATAGGTGTGGAGAGTGTGTGTCTGTCTATTCAGTGTGTGGTGGCTGCCAACACCCTCCACAGCCCACACTGCTAGCACTATTGCCAGTATTGGCCTGCCAATGTGCATAATGAGGAGCAAGGTACTGTGAGAATATCCTGGATACGGTGGCTTGGCCTGGCCGCATCTGTACAGGGCATAGGGCAATGGTTCGGACATTGTAGTGCCCAGCCACCACCTGCATGGACAGCATGGCCACAGCATGTCCTGCTGGGAGGTCACTTTCACCCTGACTGAGTAGTGACCACGGCATGGCTAGGTTCCTCCATAGTGCTATATAGCATTTCTCTCATGTGATATTTATGGGTCCTTTTTCGGGCCTAATCACTGACTTATCTGCTTGGTGTGTATGCTGACATTTCAGTTCTGGGTACATGCATCTTCTCCAGGACTATGGACTAGCTAGCAGACTGCAGCTAATATGTGTCTTGCTGGAACACCTTGCAGAGTGCAGTGGCTGGAGGCTTGCTGCTGGCGAATGTCAGATAGTGGTGGGGGGCAGCTGAGCATTTCCAGGCCTACTATCTGTCTGCTATTGCTTTATGGATGTGTACAGCTCTGCATTTGCTGTTCCTGGGGAGGGTGGTCTGTTTCCCCAGCAGGACTGGGGTTGATGGTCCCCCTCTACTGCTACCATTGCAGGTAGGTAGAATGTGGATCTATTGGTGGGTGATCCTGTTTCCCACCCTGAGCCCCAGAGGGTTGATTGTGTGGTGGCATCATAATCTCCTATGGTCCAAACACCCTCCCCCTCCCTTCCCCCCTGCCCCTGCCTCCCTCTCCCCCCCACCCCCTCTCCCTCCCTCCACCCCCTCCATCCTCCCCCCTCCCCCCCTATCCTCCCGTCCCTCCGCCTCTCTCCCCCCTCCTCCCCCTCCCCCCCCCCTCCCCCCTCCCCTCCACCCCCACACCTCCCCCTCTCCACCCCCCCTCCCACCCTCCCTCCACCCCCCTCCTCCCCAAACCCCCTCCTCCACCCCCCTCCTCCACCCCTCCGTTCCCCACCCCCCCTCCTCCACCCCCCCTCCCACCCCTCCTCCTCCTCCTCCACCCCCCCGCCTTCCTCCTCCAACCACCCCCCTCCACCCTCCTCTCCCCTCTCCTCCTCCGTCCTCCACCCCCCCCCTCCACCGTCCTCCTCCTCCTCCACCCCCCTCCACCCTCCACACCCCCCTCCACCCCTCCTCCCCCCCTCCCCCTCCTCACCCCCCCTCCTCCTCCGCCTCCCCCCCTCCTCCCCCCCCTCCTCCTCTCCTCTCCTCCTCCTCCCCCTCCTCCTCCTCCTCCTCCCCCCTCCCCCTCCTCCTGCCTCCTTCCCCCGCCTCCTCCTCCTCCTCCTCCCCCCCCCTCCTCCTCCTCCTCTTCCGTCCCTCCTCCTCCCCCCCTCCTCCTCTTCCCCTCCTCCCCCCCTCCTCCTCCCCCCCCTCCCCCCCGCCTCCTCCACTCCCCCTCCCCCCCTCCTCTCCCTCTTCCCCTCCTCCCCCCCCCTCCTCCTCTTTCCCCTCTTCCCCTCCTCCTCCCCCATCCTCCTCTTCCCCTCCCCCGCCCCCCCCTCCTCCTCCTCCTCTTTTCCCCCCTCCTCCTCCTCCTCTTCCCCCCCGCTTCCCCTCCTTCCCCTTCTCCCCGCTCTCCCCTCCTCCCCCCCTCCCCTCCGCCCTCCGTCCTCCCCTCCCCCCTCCCCCTCGCACCTCCCCCCCCTCCCTCCGCCCTCTCCTCCCCCTCCCCCCCCCCTCCCCCTCCCCCTCCTCCTCCTCCTCCTCCTCCTCCCCTCCTCCTCCTCCTCCCCGCCCTCCTCCCCCTCCCCCATCCATCCCCTCACTCCTCTCCTCCCCCCCACATCGTCCTCCCCCCCCCCTCCTCCGTCCTCCGCCCCTCCTCCCCTCCTCCTCCCTCCTCTCCTCCCCTCCCCTTCCTCCTCTACTCCTCCCCTCCTCCTCCTCCTCCCCCTCCCCCTCCTCCCTCCTCCTCACCCTCCTCCGCCTCCCCTCCCCTCCCCCTCCCCTCCTCCCCTCCTCCTCCGGCCCCCCCCCTCCTCCTCCTCCCCTCCCCTCCTCCTCCCCTCCTCCTCCTCCCCTCGCTCGCTCTCCCCCGTTCCCCGCCTCCCTTCCCCTTCCCCTCCCCCACCTCCTCCACTTCCCCTCCTCCCCCCCCCGCTCCTCTTCCCCTCCGCCCCCCCTCCGCCTCCGCCGCCTTCCCCCCTCCTCACCCCTTCCTCTTCCCTCTTCCTGCCCTCGTCCACCTCCTCCCCTTCCCCCTCTCCCCTCCTCCCTCCCCTCCTCCTTCCCCTCCCCTCTGCCCCTCCCCTCCCTCCCGTCCCCTCCTCCTCCTCCTCCCCTCCCCTCCCCTCCTCCTCCTCCCCGCCCCCCCTCCCCTCCCTCCTCTCCTCCTCCCCTCCCTTCCTCTCGCCCGCCTCCTCCGCCCCCCCTCATCCCGCCTCCGCCCCTCCTCCCTCCTCCCCCCGCTCCCCTCCTCCCCTCCGCCTCCTCCTCCTCTCCCCGCCTCCCTCCCTCCGCCCTCCTCCTCCTCCCCTCCCCTCCCCTCCTCCCCCTCCCCTCCCTACCTCCCTCCCCTCCCCTCCCTCCCTCCCCGTCCTCCTCCTCCTCCTCCCTCCCCTCCCTCCTCCCCTCCGCTTCCCTCTCCCCTCCGCCCCTCCTCCCTCCTTCCGCCTCCTCGCACCCCTCCGCCTCCCCCTCCGCCCTCCCCCTCCTCCTCATCCCCTCCTGCCTCCTCCTCCCCCCTCCCTCCTCCCCCTCACCCTCCTCCCCCCGCCTCCCCCCTCGCTCCTGGCCTCCGGCGCCTCACCCCCCGCCTCCTCCCCTCCTCCTCCCCTCCTCCCTCCTCCCCCCGCCCCGCCCCCTCCTCCTCCTCCCCCCCCTCCCCCTCCTCCCTCCACTCCCCTCCCCTCCCCCTCCCATCCTCCTCCTCCGCCCCCCCCTCGCCTCCTCCTCCGCTCCTCCCCCCCCTCCCGCCCCCTCCTCCCCCCCTTCCGCCTCCCCACCTCACCCCCTTCCCTCCTTCCCCCCCCTCCTCCTCCTCCTCTTCCCCCCCCCCCTTCCCCCCTTCCCCCTCGTCCCCCCTCCCCTCCCCCTCTTCCTCAACCCCCTCCCTCCTCATCCCCTCCCTCCTCCTCCCCTCCCCTCCTCCCCTCCCCGTCCTTCCCTCCCCGTCCTCCCTCCTCCTCCTCCCCCCCTGCCCCTCCGTCCACCCCTTCCGCCCCTCCTTCCCCCCTCCCCTCCTCCGCCTCCTCCTCCCCCCTCCCCGCCCCTCCGCCCGTCCCCTCCCCTCCCTCCTCTCCGCCTCCCCGCCCCTCCCCTCTCCTCCCCTCCCCTCCCCTCCTCCCCTCCTCCTCCCCCCCCTTCCCCTCCTCCCATCATCTCCGCCTCCTCCTCCTCCCCTAGCATCCTCCCATCCTCCTCCCCCTCCCCGCCTCACCTCGCGTCCCCTCCCCCCTCTCCCCTCCTCACCCTCCTCCTCCTCCCCCTACCCTCCCCCCGCCCGTCGCCCTCCTCCCCCTCCCCTCCCACTCCTCCTCCTCCTTCCTCCCCTCCTCCCCCCTCCTCCCCCTCCCCTCCTCCTCCCCCTCCTCCGTCCCCTCCGTCCCATCCTCCTCCCCCCCCCCTCTCCGCCTCCCCTCCTCCCCCTCCCCCTCCCCCCCCTCCTCCTCCCCCCGCCCCCTCCTCCCGCCCTCCTCCCCCTCCCACCGCCACCTCCCCTCCTCCGCCGCCTCCGCCCCCTCCCCTCCTCCCCCCTCCCCCCCTCCTCCCTCCCCCCCATCCTCCCCTCCTCCTCCTCCCCCCCCTCCTCCTCCTCCTCCGCCGCCCCCTCCTCCTCCGCCTCCTCCGCCGCCTCCTCCCCCTCCTCCCGCCTCCCTCCTCCCCCTCCTTCCTCGCTCCGCCTCCTCCTCCTCCTCCACCACCTCCTCCTCCTCCGTCCCCGCCGCCTCCACACCTCCCGTCCTCCGCCTCCTCCACCCCCTCCTCCGCCTCCTCCTCCCCGCCTCCACCACCTCCTCCTCCTCCTCCTCCTCCTCCACCACCACCTCCTCCTCCTCCCGCCTCCCCCACCCTCCCCCTCCTCCTCCTCCTCCTCCACCACCCTCCTCCCCCTCCTCCCCTCCTCCTCCTCCTCCACACCTCCTCCGCCTCCTCCTTCCACCACCCTCCTCCGCCTCGCCTCCCCACCCTCCTCCTCCTCTCCACCCTCCTCCTCCACCACCTCACCCGTCCTCCTCCCTCCACCACCACCACCCCACCACCACCTCCTCCTCCAACACCACCACCACCACCACCACCTCGCCGCCATCCACCACCACCACCACCCCCCACCTCATCCCCACACACCACCACCCCACCACCACCACCGCCTCCTCCTCCCCACCGACCACCAACCACCCACCACCACCACCTCCTCCTCCACCACCACCACCACCACCCTCCTCCTCCTCCACCACCACCACCACCAACACCACAGCCTCCTCCTCCGCACAACACCACACACACACCCCTACTCCGCCACACCACCACCACAACACCACCACCTCCTCCTCCTCCACCACCACCACCTCCACCAGCACCACCAACCCTCCACCCACCACCACCACCACCTCCACCACCCCCACCTCCGCCTCCCCAACACCACACCACCACCACCACAACCCTCCACCACCACCACCCCCAACACCACCGACCACACCACCACCACCACCCCCTCCACCACCACCACCACCACCACCACCCTCCACCAACACCCACCAACCACGCCACCACCACCACCACCACCACCACCACCCTCCACCACCACCAACCACCACCTCCTCCCCCCTCCTCCTCCTCCCCGCCCCTCCCCC